>JAMXBB010000009.1:13657666-14078945 GCA_024138015.1 Lumnitzera littorea | reverse complement strand
ATCTCACTATCAACAAATATCCAAGGTCCCATTGGTACAAATATACGAGTCCTCTTGTAATTAATTGGAGATACTATACTAGTTTTGCCTTAACAATAGAAATATTATTTATAGATACTACGAGCCCTCACATAAATCATATATAATATATTTAAGATTAAAAGAAAAACAATTTCCAAAAATACTTTTCTAAAAAATCTACAAAGCTAGCACTCTCCATTAATATACCAATTGGATCATAGACATGCGATAGATATAACTAATTATTTCAGTCGAATAGTTATGTTTACCAGTTTAAGAAAGTGAGCATGTGGATAATAGCACACAAGGCAAATAGTCATTTAACCAAACAATCGATATCAACCAACAAGTAGCACATAAATGACAAACAACAAGCAGATAACAGATCATAAGAACTCCCTCACCTGGGTTAATACTCACTTTCCCCAACCTTTGAGAATTTTAAGGCTCTATGATCGATTACCTAAAAGATAAGAAAGCTTAGAAGTATTCTAAAATACTAGGTTCCCCAATTAACTAAATATCTATCATTATTTGTCTAGTTTTCCTCCATAACCCAAGTATGGTATAAATATAGTTTGACTTAAATCTCTCACTTAGATTACCTTAAATTCTCAATCGCGTATAACTTTTTCAATTTAGTTTGAATTCTTATGAACTTATAATCCATTTTGATCGTTTTCAACCGTACTTTCTCGTAACAAGGTCCGTTTTGAACATTGTAACTCATAGTTTTAACTGTAATATAAAAATATCACAAATTTCATTATTTTGACTTAAATAGTTATAAAATATCAATTTAAACTTTTCTTAGTATAATTACAATTTAACAATGATTTGAATTGTATAATTTGTAATTTTCTTATTTTAGGTTTAGTTTTCTATAATTACTTTTTTTCCCTATTTTTGAGGTTTAAGATCTATTAATTCAAATTTTTCTACTATATTATTTTTCTAATTAATTAATTATTTTATTATTATTAGTAATTACAAAAACTACTTAATTTATTCTTAATGTAATGATGTGGCAGCATATGGAAGTGTCACGTGCTACCCTTATGAATTTTCCATATTTTCTATTATTTTCCTATTTCATTGTATTTTATAGTATATTTATATATTAATACTTATTACTATATTTTATTAAATTTTCTAAATTGCTTATTTATTATATTTTCTCCTAAATTACGGTATACTTAAATATTTATACATAATTACTAAATTACTACTATAGTATATTATATATATACTATTTAAATATACTCGTATTTTCTATATATACAATACTATTCATATATGTATATTTATACGTATACTATACTTATGTATTAAATTATCTTAATCTTAATTATATATTATATACTATATGTATGATTATAATATACATGTATTTGTACCTTATATACATATGTACATATACGATTGTATTACATATATATATACATATACTAAAATACTAAATACAATTAATAATATACATACATATATATCTAAACATCATGTCCAACACTTATATACATATATATATATATTTAGAAATTTTTACAAAATGAAAATACTAAGTATAAATATACACTCATATACCTATTATATGCATATACATATATATATCATATAATACAAAATGCTATGTATATATATACATATACATAATCATGCCTATATATATATATACATACATAAAGAAAATACTAATAACATACATATGTACATAAATACAAAAATACATAATACATGTATATATATCATATAGGTATATTTACATTTATACATCATATACTAAAAATAAATACTAGGTACATACACATGTATATACCCATTTACACATACATATTATATCCTAAAAAAATACTATGTACCTATACATATATATGTACTTAGTCACATGTACATACTATATAATAAGTATACTATGTATAAAACACATATATACTCCCACGCATACATATATGTAAATAATTAAAAAAAATATACTCAATATACATATACATGTTATATAATATACACATATGTACAAATATAAATAAATAACTTACCTAATTTCTTTAGTAAATTAAATGATTGAATTCCCCTTAATTTCTTCTTCTTCTTCTTCTTAATGTTTGCTAATTTGTGTGTGTTATGTTTTGTTTTGTTTTTTTTTTTTCTTTTTCAGTTGCTCCAAACTAATGAAGCAGGAGGAAATAAAGTAAATCACAATGAGAAAGAAAAGAAACAAATCTAATTAGATTAAGACATTAAGTGGGATAAGACACATGCTTTATTAAATTGTCCTTTCTTCCATAAATTATTGACACTTGTAATTTACACATGAAACACATGGGCTGCTATAATTTACAGCTAGAAATCACATGGAGCAAGGAAAAAAAAATAGGAAGAAGAAAAAAAGAAAAGAAAAAGAAAAAAAAGGAAAATAAAAATAAATATATTTTTAATTTTTTCAAACATAAAAATCATAAAATTAGTATTAATAAATAAATTTTGAGATTTTATGAAAATTTATTAATTTAATTAATACCCGTTACATTTATAATATTTACAAGTTATTTTAACATTTTTGTTAAGATTTATATGCGATTTAGTCTATAATTGCGATCGACTATAGTTATATTACTATTAAATTATATCTATTCATTTTATAAGTTTAAAGTTATAGTTTTAGACTTTTTGTCAAGTTCGGGTTCGATTTTGTGTATTTGTGCGTACATCAGGTTTAGGGTTTTTTTTTTTTTTACACGATTTATATTTCGAGCAAGATTTTAGGGTTTTTATCGTTCATATTATGTTCGAGTTTAAAATTTTAATTAGTTTTAAATTTATTGACTCTATTGAGTTAGGATAATTACCTTTAATATTTAAATCGATCCGTTACCTAAAACGCTAAATTTGTGAGGTTTACAGTTGAAGTTTATTGATTATATAAATTTATATTGTAAATATGTTGATAAGATGTCTGCCATACAAGGTACATATACAATTGATGCATCGGTTATAATTTAAGGGGTGACTTAGCTCGCTAATATCTTATATTTTAGTTTTCATTTACTTATGGTGTTTAAGTTTCAATGAAATAAATCGAGAATCGAACTGAACTCCAAAAATACTGTTCTTTCATATTTCAATTCAGTTTACATTTCAGTTCATAGAAGGTTTAAATAATTTGCAATTCAATTCAAGGGGTTGAACCAAATGAATTACTTGAACCCAAACTGAATAAAAGCATTTCTTACCATAAAAATTTAAAAAAAAATTTACTTATTAGTTTTAGATACTATTGATATTTTAGTGCAACCTAATTTATTTTTTCTTTTTTATCATTTATCATTTCATTCCCAATCTCTCTGTTATTCGTTAATTTTCCTTTGCTATCTATTGAATAAACTAAATTACTTTCACCATTACCTAAAATACAATTTCACTATGATATAATGTTATATAGCTTAAGTTCTTCTATAGTATTCCTTAATTTGAGCATCATTGTTTGGTTGAAGTGCCTAATACCTATCAATATTATTAAATAGAATAAGGTATTTCTGGAAGTGACTTGAACAAAAAAAAAAAAAAAACCCTTATTTTGAATAGTTCAGTTCAGAATCCTGAATAGTTAAAAGTGGCCCATTTCATTAAGGGTTTCAATCAAATTGTTTTAGATGTAGCTCGGTTCGATTCGAACCATGAACAACTTAAACACAACTCTTATGATGTTTGAAAGATTGAAAATGTATAAAGGTAGGATGGGAACCAAGCTTAAGATAGATAATTGTTTAACCACTATATTTGACTTTGCTAAAAGTACACGTGTTCATGACTTTAACATAGGCTAACATGCCCTTAACGTTCCAAGGAGGATGTTAATACTATAGTCCATATGGAAAAATAGCACAGACTAAGTGTGATATGTTAGTCTAAGGAGTTCTTCCACTTAGCATGCTAATCTTTTAAGTTGGGTTCTTCCCTTAGGCTTGAGCTACAACAATTAGTTTCATATTATTTATGTTAACCCCCCCAATCAACCTTGGAAAAATCAAGATTGACATTGATGCATCTTCCAATTGTAACTCATGTGTGTGTGTGTATCTATGCATGTGCATGTGCATGTTTTTGTGTTGTAGCAACAAGAGCAAGAAGTACATAAGGAATGATTGTAAATGTCATTGCTACCTCCCCTCTTCATTAACTCCATCAAGGTACCTTTGTTCAACAATATTATTGTTTCATGTCAAAACCTTTTTTCATCAAAAAATACATTATGATTTATAATAACATTTTTATTGATAAGATTGTAAAGCTAATAAGCTTTCGATAGATCACAAATACAAGAATAATGCTTCTTTTTTTTTCTCTCTTATCATCTAGTTTTGTTCTCTTTTAATTTAGAATATAAGCATAGGTGACACAATCAAAACTTTTGAAATGTTCTTTATTTAGTTAAGTCCTCTCCATGCTTCCATTAGTGTCATACTCTAAACAATAAGCACTAAACTTTCATGCAAAATATAAATGCTCTAGTTAACCATTTCAAACCATAAATTTTTTTGTAACCATATTTAAAAAGCACCTTTTTTTTTTCCCTCATTGAAAAGCTCTAATTTGTTGAGGCATGCAAGCTGCAATCAGTTACTTTTCTATTTTATGGTTTTTACAAAACTTTACGAATTCTATTCAAATATATTTTCCACTATGGTCTACATAGAGAATTTTGATTAGGCTTCTCATTTCTTTCTCAGCCAATAATTATAGTTTCTAAAACCTGCAAAAATTTCAACTTTTTCCAATAAAACATATTTAAGTTTTATAACTGAATCATCAATGAAGGTAATCATATATCTTTTAACTCCATTTAAAAATGGACTTATTAGTCCATAAGGGATGAAATGCACTAACCTTGAGTTGTTATTTGCTCTCCATGATCTTCTTATGGAAATTGATTACGCTATTGTTTGTTAAAAACACATTCTTCACAAAATTAAGATGAAGTAATAATTTGAGGAAAGTCAATCGCCTAACTTTATGCATAAAGTCTCAAATTTGGTCTAAAGTCCTTAAAGCTACCCACTTTGCCTTCATGTTCCATTAATGCTTCTCCTTCAATCTTAGATCCATTTGGAAGTAGTAGTAGGCATAATTTGGTTCGATACGGTTCGTCCCTTCAATTAAACCAAATATAATATTATGGTTTAGTTATTTTTTTTAATATAAGCCTAACCCTACAATTTGGCTCATAAATTTTGCGAACTTGAAAAAACCAATTTGATTTATGGTTCAACAAAAAATCTCAATTTTTTTTTTTTTGGTAATAAAGATATTTCAAAATTATCAACACATAAATATCTATAAGCAAAACATGGCAAGTTAGCCAGGTCTAAAGGAAACATCTCCTTATAAGTCTTGGTCTAATAAAGTCACATCTATACAATTTATGAAACTAGATCACAATTCTGACAAAAACATAGGAATAAAGTCTACAGAAAGAGTCTTCTCATCCTAATTGAGTCCTTCCTTTACGAGACGATCCGCTGCTTTATTGTCCTCTCTATTCACTCTGCAAATTAAGAAATTAGCAAGGTTACTCATTGCTTGTTTGCTAATTGCTAGAAAAAGGTGACAATGCTCTAAGTCTATGTTGTTGTTCGTGAATCTAATCCACTTCTTCTTAGGAGTGCACTTCACATGCTATTTTCAAATAACCTTTGTTAACGGCCAATTCCAAACCCCGACTTTATGGCACACAATTCAACCTCTAAAAGAGTTAAGTTCCTATATTGAGCATGTAAGCACTATAGGACCATCCCATCTTGATCTTTGGCTATAACTTCAATCCCATCCCTTCTATTAGATGCATTTACTGCTCCATCACAATTTAGCTTAATCCATCCTTTAGGAATGTGTAGCCCCCTCCGAATATTTTGATTTCCCCCAATATGTAGCTTCTCTTTTCTAGATCGCATCCACCACTTGTTTGCATAATACTTAATACTTACTTTTTCTCTGTCCATAAACTCTTACTTACTTAGGCATCAGATTGGCAACATCGGAGTTATCTTAGTACCCCCTTAGCCTAATATTTTCCTATTTTGCAAAGTGCTTAAAAGTGTTGTATCTGAGATGTCCTTTGTACCAAATTCTAATATTAATAAGATATATGGGATTCCCTTTAAAACAAAGAGAGAAAACAAATGCTTCATAATTAAATGTCACCATTGAAAATAGCACAAAAATGTTATTTAGATTAAAAGCAAGACAACTCAGCATGAGTAGAAGAGCTATACTAATAAAGTCAACCTTGGAATCACTTCTAATGTAATATACACAAGTTACGAAGTTGCCTACAAAAGTCTTACACAAGCTTACACATATTATTTGCAATTTTTATTAAATGGAGCCGATGACACACAAAAGAAACATTAGATTGGATGGGATAAAACAACTTTGCCAAAAGGGCTTGAAGGTCTAGTATTCATTAACTTAACAAAGTACAATAAGGCTTGTCAAATAAAAAGATAGTGGGAATTTAAAACTAGGAATGTCCTTTTGTTACAGTTAATAAAAGCAAAACACAAAAAAGTAAAGCTTGGTAATAGTGTTTCAAGATTTAACCATGCTTCACCTCTAATCAAAGACCTACATAAGGACACCAATAGCTTCAAGATAATGGAGTAGTAATGCTAGGATATGGCCAAAGCACAAAATTTTTATAAGATAAATGATTAGATAACTTTACTATTTGAGAATTGGTATAAGGTCCTATTCATCTACAAGCATTGAACTTAACAATACATGAATGTTGGAAGGGACCACTTTCTTGGAATGAAGAGAAGATTGGCTTTCCTATTTCAAATCTAATAGTAACCTTTGTAAGACCTATTGTACTTCTAGAAACGGAAGATCAGAAAGCCTTGTCTAGAAATGCTCAAATGCCAATCTCTCTTATTGATATTTATAGCCAGCTAGTGAAGAAGAAAGGGGAAAATGAGACAAACTGGAAGTGGATTTAAAATTCAATTTTTCCTACAAAAATTAAGTTCCTACTATGGAGAATTCCGCATAATAGTCTACTAATAGCAATAGCCTTAAAGAGGAGGAAATTTTGCCAATTGCCTCATGTCTTAGATGTGCAAATCATAAAAAAACCTTGTGGCATGTTATGGAAATTGTCAAAAGCTTGGTGATATAACAGAGCTTTACCAAACAAGAAGATCCTATGATCCTAGTTAAATGAAGATTTTGTCGTCTAGATAGAGGACAATTGCCACATTAGCAAAAAGGAAGCTATGCAAGCCATGCCTCCTAATGCATTTACGTTTGGCTTTATGTTATGGTATATATGGATCATGATTATTTTAGCCTGATGCTATTACCACAAATCTTCAAGAAGCCAATTAAGAGACTTAGTCATGACTATTAAGCCCACCTTAAAAGGGAAACAAAGTTTTTTAAGGTTACAGATGTAGAAGTTAGTCCACAAAAAAAATTCAAGAGCCATGGGTACACTTGCACATTGATGGATCAATAAATATCCTTAAAAATCAAGCTTCAACTAGACGAGTTATCAAATGCTCAAAAGGAGAATGGATCTTTGGTTAGTCTTATAAGTTAAGCAACATTGATACTGTTGCAGCTAAGTTATGAGCAATATATTGCAGCTTATCCTATTGCATTCACAGAGGATTCATGTATGTTGCAATAAAAACTAATTCCAAGATTACTATTACGCTTTGATCATCTTATCAAAACACCAAGCTAAAATATTCTAATGTGTTGAAAGCCTGCATGGAAAGAATCTTACACTTATTTCAATGGAAAATTGAAGCCATCTTGAGGGAAAGAAATCAAGTAGCTAATTTGTTAGCTCACTAAGCTCAGAACAAGCCAAATTCTTGTTTGTTTTTTAATGAAGTTCTTGGAGAGCTTGTAAATATTTTGTTAAATGATGTAATTGGTGTTAATTGTACTAAACAGACTAAAGTACCAATACCTACTCAATCTATTAGCTTAAGTCTAGAGCAGGATTGTACTCTATTAGGAGCAATTTTATGTAATGTTGGTTAAGTCTTTACTAATTTTACAAAAAAAAAAAAAGAAGAAGAAGATAGATATATGAAATAAGATAAGGGGAAATTTCTATCTCTGTATGCTAAGCCTCCTGATGTTTCTCCTGAAGAACTCTTATGTATTTAGTGGATTCAGTAGTAGCATGTTGCTCTTTAGAACTCCAATGTTCTCGATGTGCACATTCTCAAAAAGACAAGTCAAGAAATTCACATGGATGTTGCAATTAGTGACTCAACTCTTCATTGGTTCTTCTCTACTATATATGCCTCATCTCGTTTGCAAGAAAAATTGATGCTTTAGGAAATTTTGCAATCACATGCATATGTTGTAAATAATAGGCTATGGTGTGTGGTAGGTGATTTTAATGATGTGATCTCTGGAGAAGAAACATGGGGAAGGGGTTTATTTTCAAAAAACAAAGCATCTAGATATGCAACTTGTATGAATAAATGTAGGTTTATGGATATAAGATTTGTTGGCTTACTTTTTACTCAATCAAATGAGCAAATTCTATCAACTTTAGTGCAAAGGAAACTTGATAGAGCTTGATGTTACCAAGAGTGGAGTAATTTATATCTCAAGGCTAGAGATTTTCATTTGTCAAAGTGAACTAGTGATCACACGACATTTCTTCTTAAAATACGCCCCTCCATAGAACAAAAAATTAGATAAAGGCCATTTTGGTTTTTACCAAAGTGGTAAGAAGACAAAACTTGTTGGCACTTGATAAACTTAGTATAGAGCCCTTCAAATTGCAATATTTTAAGAATGATAGAAATTCTAACTCAAATGCTAAGGGAGTGGAATAAAAGAGTATTTGGCATCATTTATTATGAAAAACAAAAAATTCTTAGAAGGTTAGATGGAATAGATAAAGCCTTAAGTAGAACCCCATCAAATTTCTTAATAAATCAATTGTTGGATAGAGATAAATAGCTATAGAAGAGGAAAGCTAGAGTCAAGTAGATAAAGGATGGTGAAAGGAATACAACTTATTATCATGCTTTCGTTCAAAATAAAATCTTAGGTTTTAAAGATGACTTTGGATATTAGTTCCATGAGTGAAGGGGTATTGACAAAATAATCTTATCTCATTTTGCAACAAATTATATCACAACAAAGGTCAATTGCAGCTAGGTAAATCTAATTAATCATTGCTTAAGATCTAGTCTGATTGAATATCAAAGACAGGCTTGATGTTGAGGTAACATTTGGAGAAGTCCATAAAACAATTACACAAGTGGGATCATTGAAGACACCAAGAAAGGATGGATTTCATTTTTTTTTTTTTCTATAAGAAATACTAGAGCCTCCTAGGAAAAGAGATTTACAAACTTTTTAAAAGATGCTATGAAAATAGGAAGCTCCCTGGAGTTTAAGCTATACCTTAATATGTTTAATTCATATGAAATTAGGGGCTTCAAACATCAAGAATTTTTTGCCAATAAGTTTTTGTAGCACTTTATACAAGATACTTACTAATTCATTAATAAATTGGCTTAAACATTTTCTAGAAAATCTTATTCACCCAGTGCAAGGAAGCTTTGTGCAAGGTGAAAAAGCTACTAACAACATTATATTAGTAAATGAGATCTTGTACTATTTTAGGAAAAAGTCCTCCAAAAAGAGTTAGATGATGATAAAAGTCAATCTTAAAAAGGCTTTTGATACAATAAAGTGGGATTATTTGCATTAGGTACTTATTTGTCTTAACTTTCCAATAAGATGGATAAAATTGATCGGTTGCTGCCTATCTACAACCATTATAGAAGTGCTAGTCAATAGTAATCCACTAAGAGCCTTCCTTCCTAGTAGAGGTATAGGGTAAGGAGACCCTCTTTCTCCTTACCTCTTCATACTAGGAATGGAAATTCTTAGTAGAATGATTGAAAGAGAGGTGTAGTTAGGAAAGTTGTGGGGTTTTAGGATATGAGGAAGCTCACTATGCATCTCTCACATTATTTTTGCAAATGATTTAATGTTGGTGGCTAAAGTTAATACAAATAATGGACAAACTCTTAAAGGGCTTTTAGAGAATTTCTCACAATTATCAAGATTGAAAATAAATCACAACAAGTCTACTATGTTATTCAAGGAGTACAACAAGAAATGTGAAGCAAGATATTATAGACATTCTTTAACTTAAAGAAACAAATGCTTTTGGAAGACATATGGGATTCCCTTTAAAACAAGGAGAGAAAACAAATGCTTTACAATTAAATGTCACCATTGAAGAAGCACAAAAAATGTTGTTTGGATCAAAGAAAGATAACTCAGCATGAGTGGAAGAGCTATACTAATAAAGTCAATCTTGGAATCACTTGGGACTTATTATACACAAGTTACAAAGTGACCTATTATAGGTCCTGTATAAGATATCAAGAGTAAAGGTGAATTGATATCTTTGGCAAAAATAAAAATTTTTTGATTTTTAAAACAACTTCTCTCATAATAACTTAAATGGCGTAACAAGTAGTTGAATATTGATTGTTTTATTTTAGACGCAACATAAGTAATAAAAGTTAGAAACTAAATAGAATAGAGATCAAAAGATTAGAAGATCGATTTATAGAGCTTCAGCCTTTTTTCTACTACTTTCTTCTTGCTCCACTACTGGGGTCCTAGTCCTCCTCACCACTTTATTCCTGCTCCACTAGCTGCTTCTCTATCCTATCTCACTAGCTTTTCCTAAGCCAAACATAGGACTTAAAGAACTCTCTAATCTCACATACACTCAATTACAATGTCAATAATGTTTACAAAGAAAATGAGACAATACAATCAAATAACTTTTTACAATATTCGCACAAATGCAATAACAATGAAAAAATAAAACTATTTTCGCTCAATTTCTAACATAATTTCTAGCAGTCTGCATGGAGAGAATTTTTGAAATTCAAATCTATACTCAATGTATTTCCCTTATTTCATTAGTAACTTGACTTATATTATATTGGCCCTCGGTGTAACAATAAAAATAATGGCTAGTTGATGTAGAATATAGGGGCGATATTTCCTTTTGTTGTTATCTTGACCAAGCACTTTGTAACTAAATAAAGAAAATCTTTCATAGGGTTGTTATATTTCAATTTTGAATTTGGATAACAGCTTTTGTTGACACAGTGATAAACTTTCACTAAACTAGGAAAAGATGTCATTGTAACTATTATCTTAAAAAAAAATCATCCTTAATTTTCTCTTCATAAACTTCATCATAATGCTTAAATATCAACTAAAAACTTGTCTTTTCCATGAATAGATATATCCCACTTTTTTTTTAATTTGAAATCTCTTGAAAATCTCCACCATATCTCTATAAAATATATCTTAAAACAAAAATCTGCACCATATCATTATTATATTTTCATCTTCTCTTATTTAAATTTGAATTCAAGATATTTCTCTAAGCTTAATCCATATCTCACCTTGATATTGAATATGTAATCCAATATAAATCTCCATTATAATTTTTAAAAAATATTTCCATAAAATCTGCACCATATGTTTATCCTTATTCTTGTTTTAAATTTCAAACCTAATAAGCCTTATCTAATACTTAAATCCCAGATAATTCCACTTTGTAATTGCTAAACATGATGAGATGCTATACGTGGATTGAAGTGATTGGAACTACGTTGACTTGTTGAACTTCAAAACAATCTTCGATATTCTTTATTCCAATGCCTTGTTAAAAAGAATTTGTTCTTGATACTGATCAATATATCTAAGCAATGTATTCTCAACTTTACTCTAATAAATAAATAATTTCCAAATCTTTAGTCCACTTTAACCTAATCTAATCCAATTAAGTCTGATAAAATGATCAAACTCTCTAAGATTTATCCCCTTGAAAATCTACAATTCCATCCACACTTAATAAAATATAATCCCCATGGACTTTAGTGACCAACTTCAGTGAAACAAAATTGAATATATTTTCCTAATATATTCAATAAAGTGAAGCTAGGCCTTCATATCTTATAATTATTTAATTCAAATAATTTGCACACTTAATAAATATATCAATGATAACTTATCATATATTTTGTTATCATCAAAACCAAATTAGGAGACATAACTCTTGTAAAAGTCTTACATAGCTTACACAAATTATCTACAATTTTTATTAAATGGAGCCAATGACACACAAAAGACATATTAGATTGAATGGGATAAAATAACTTTGCCAAAAGGGCTTGGAGGTCAAGTATTCATTAACTTGAAAAAGTGCAATGAGGCTTGTCAAATAAAAAGATAGTGGGAACTTAAAACTAAGAATGTTCTTTGGTTATAGCTAGTAAAAGCAAAACACAAAAGCATGAAGCTTAGTAATAGTGAAACAACCCAAAAAAATTAAAAGTGAAAGTAATCAAGTAATAAAAGAATATACAAGTAAGCAGGTCAAGAAAGGTGGATACAAATAATTTCAAAAAAAAAAAATTAATTCCTTTAAACCAACATGGTTGAGGAATTTACTATTGGCTAATATTGACCTTGAATCATAACATATAAGTATTCAATGGGCATTATTATCATGAGTATTAAATATATATATAGCTATTAATTTAATTTATAGTGATTAACAACCTTATTTATTATTAATATAATATAATTATTATCAATGACATTGCCATTGTTTATTTGTGAATTAATTTCGATTTAATATAATAGTATCTTGTTACTAATATCTTGTTAATATAGATTATTATTAATTTTAGTAAATAATCTATCATTATCCTATTATTAACTATAGTTATTATTATAGTCTATTTGATTTTAATTCTCTTCCTAGTTTTTATTTTGCTTTTGGAATATGCTTTATGTTCCCCTAAAATCTTGGACCCATTTGGAACCCTACAAATGGCCTACCCATAATCATCCGCAAATACCTCAATTTGTGGAACCATAGCCGCCTATCAGCTAATTCTTTCTTGCGTCCCCTGCTATCTCTCCCTCCCTCGTTCGCTCTCTCTGTCGGAGCCTCCCTCGATGTCTCACCTCCTATTCCCTCGCCCTCTCTCTCTTATCCTCATCTCAGCTCCTTTGCTCGGTCTCTCTTTTTGCTATTGGCGACCGTTCCACTCACTTCCGACTTCCTTCTCCAATGAAGACAACAATGGGCAGTATTGGTGTTTGACGAATGTGTATGAATTAAACACAACTCTGTTTTCGAGCGTTCCTTATTCCCATACTAACCCCGTGAACTTTCTGTTCTATGTTTCTTCGAAACTCGGACGACGACACGAGAATGTTTCTCTGGACACCGAGTTCCATTGTTGTTGACGAACTGTTATTATTCTCTTCTTATTTGGCTAACATTTGTGATAATTGAGTTTAAATCCATGTATCCAGCATTCCTTAGTCCGACAATCCATTCTGGTCTTCTTCTCCGGCAACGGTGGCAACTCCGACAAGCTGTACATTTCTCAATGTCTCTTTTGGTGGTTCAACTCGGTTCTTTAATTCATAAATCTGTTTGTTGTTTCATCTTAATATAACTTTACTTAATCTAAAATAAGTTAGACTCAATATAACTAAGATTTGACATGAACTGCATTTAATTTAATATAAGTTATATTTAAGTTAATGTGAGATTCGGTGGTCGCAACAAGACATTGGTCTGTATATGTTATTGTTCAAGCTTCCGTTATGTATCTTTTTGTCGGAAACATGTTGGAAGAAGAGAACTCCGGTGAACTGATTCGAAGACTCTTAAAATGGTAAGTCTTATTCACGTTTGGCTTTGGACAAAAGAACGAAACCGCATTATAATGTTTTATTTTAACTTCACACTCCTGTTAATTATATGTTGATAGTTTTGGTATCCCTCCCTTTTATTAACCAAACCGTAGGTACAGTTTCTTTCTCCAATCAGTTTCCAATTTTGTATGATAAAGTTTTGCTGCCATAACATTCCTAATTATTAATGGTTAATAACATGTACGGTGGATAGTTAATTGAATGCAAGCAATAGTAACTATTATAAGTGTATTAAAAATACTAACCGATAATACATTCGCAATATATGTACAAACTAAATAAAATTAAATCTATATGTTAAAATTTACTATTAGTTATTCGGTAAAAAATCATAATTTTTATTAAATAATATGAATATAGATTTTTTTTTTCCTATCTATACTCATTTTAAATCTTTTAGTTTTTTACTTATGATCAAATCATAATTATGGATAGAAATCCATTCATACAAGTGGATATCAATTATCATCATTATTATATTTTATTATAATTTGAATTTTGGCCATACAATCCCTACACATAAAATAAGGTGTGAGAGAAAACGGAAAGAGAGAAAAAGCTTCAAAGAGAGAGATAATGGCATAAACATCATGTTATGTGGAGAGATGGTGGAGAAAGTGGATTTTGGGATTGAGAGAACTTAATAGGAGAGATTAATGAGAGAGAATAGGTTGATAATATGCTAATTTTGTTCTTAATATAAAATAATTATAATTTTAGTAAATTATTTTTAACGTTAGTTTTTATGCAATAAAATTTTAATTAAAAGGCTAAGACGTTACTGAAGAGTCAATTCATTTTAATAATATAAATACAGTAAACTATAGGGACCTTGTTTTAAATTCAAGATGTACTGTACGGATTGAAAATGAACGACCATATCCAAGTTTCTTGGCCGTGCTCGTAGTAGGAGCTATTTTGCGGGAATATTACCTTAACTTATTATTTCTTTTACTTTCAATACTTTTCAAAATTATTTTACTTTATAGCAACATGATAAATTATTAATTTATCTTTAAGGGTTGTTGATTGCAATATTGCATAATAATTTACATTGGTTTTGCCTGTGGCGTAGGTAAGCTTGATTATGATATATATATATATATATATCGATATCTTAATAAGGATGATGAAGATATTAATAATGATCACAATAATGATGAGGGTTAATTCAAAACCCCATCGGTTTTGAAGCGAAGAAGACGGAATATGTCTTAATGATATTAAATATACTTATATCAGATAGGAATAGTTAACATAAGTTACTAAAGGATTCAAGAATAATAATTTAATAGGAACTTATTTAATAATCACCACAAGGTTAATCCACACTTGTTCTTAATCTCAAATAAATTCACCCCAAGCATCAAGTTCCATTTTGGATGGGTGGTTAAACCTAGATGGTACTAGACTTAAAGTTATGGAGTTCCAATTAATTATCGGGAAGCCTTCTCAGGTATATTGTATTTGCTAAGTTTTAGTATGAAAATCGAATTAACTTATAATCAACCTAATTGATCTTGATTCGCTTGCTCTAGGAGCCCGTAGTGACAAATCCCTAAAGGATCAATTACTCATCATACATGAAGATTTCCTAGTAGAATCTTATATGGGACAACGTAGCTAGATCTAATACATCATGGTTCCAAGTTCTGGAGTATTGGTCTGAAGACCTTCATAGTAGTACATGGTACTAAATTAAAAGACACATGATATATTCTATTTATTTACTTATATAAAAGATTATGGTACCCCCTTTGATACTTGTTGGCTTAAAGTACAAGATAATAATTCGGTATTTGTAATTGTTTTGCCTTATATGCATGTGATGTGCTTGGTTTGATATCTATGTGTGCTTGTGTACTATGTACTATGTTTCAGCTTGTTCTCTTATTTTTACAGTTACAAGTTGATTTGGTATATTGCTATCTATGATAAGTATGGGAATGGATATTTAGGCAAGGAAAAAGAGACGATTAGTTCTACGTTGTGATGAGAAGATTGCTAAATGATAGAATTATAGAACTGGTATTAAGTAAAATTATTAATAGGTTTTATTATTTTAGAGTTAGGAATCTTATTATGTATAATTGTGGTTGAAACGATTCGCTCGTGAGTTATTTTTGAATTACTGTAATTGGAAAATTATTTTAATATAGGTAATTTTGAAGATTATAATTAGTTTTAGAGCCTTAATGTGTCATTATAAAATTAGGGACACATAGGGGGTTGTGACGCCCTTAAGTTTTGGGGCATTATAAATAGTGTTTCAAGACTTAACCATGCTTCACCTCTAGTTAAAGACCTATATGAAGGACACCAATGGCTTCAAGAAAATGGAGTAGTAATGCTAAGATATCACCAATGCACAAAATTTTTATAGGATAAATGATTATATGGCTTTACTATTTGCAAATTAGTACAAGGTCCTATTCATCTACAAGCATTGAACTTAACAATATATGAATGTTAGAAGGGACCACTTTCTTGGAATGAAGAGAAGAATGGCTTTCCTATTTCAAATCTAATAGTAACCTTTGCAAGACCAGTTGTACTTCTAGAAATGGAAGATAAAAAAACCTTATCTAGAAATAGGGATACCACCAGGGTAGGTTCAGAATGGGTTTAGCAAAACCCGAACTTGATCCAATAGCTTATAGTGTTACCTAAAACCCTATAGGATCCTGAGGGTTTTTACTTTATTTCCATAATCTATCTCTATAGGATTTTGGAAAACCCAATTAAAACCTAACTAGACCCACTTATACTAAAACAATTATAAAAATATACATTTAATAAAAATAGGCACTCTTATTCATAAAATAAAATGCTTAAGAATATAAGCATTTTAAAGTGTCCATACATCACATCACTATAAAATTTAATTTTCAAATAAGCCACTGTTATAAATCCTTATTGCAAACCTAAAAGTAAAACATAAAAACAACATCCATATAAATATTATGCGACTTGGGGTTGTTTAAAAAGAACATGACAAAAGGTATTATTTTATTTTTTATATTCTATCATCACTTGTATTCAATTATTATATTATTTATAACTATTACTATATTAATAACCCATGCTTCGTGAAGTACTAATTTCTTATAATATAGACATAATGATGTAGGCTTTAAGGATGAGATTAAGAGCTCTTGTATATATACTTATTATTATTTCAAAACAGGTTTGGGTTTTTCGTCGAGTTTTTCCTAAATTCCAAAACCCAACCCATAATAAATTTTGAGAATTAATTATAAAACCTACCTCAAAACCCTATAAGGTTTGGTCCTATAGGACTTTCAACGGTTCAGATAAGTCGTAAACTCTCTAATGACTCACTTAGTGGCATCCCTATCTAGAAATGCTCAAATGCTAATCTCTCTTGTTGAAATTTATAGCTAGTTAGTGAAGAAGAAAGGGAAAAATGAGACAAACTGAAAGTGGATTTAGAATTCAATTTTTCCTCCAAAAATTAAGTTCCTACTATGGAGAATTCAACATAATAGTCTACCAATGGCAGTAAGCTTAAAGAAGAGGAACATTTTGCTAGATGCCTCATGTCTTAGATGTGGAAATCTTGAAAAAACATTATGGCATGTTATGGAAATTGTCAAAAGCTTGGCAATATAGCAGAGCTTTAGCAAACAAGAAGACCTTATGCTCTACTAGCTAGCTGAAGGTTTTGTTGCCTAGATAAAGCATAACTGCCACATTAGCAAAAAGGAAGCTACACAAGCCAGGAATCCTAATGCATTTATGTTTGACTTTATGCTGTGGTATATATGGATCATGAGAAACCAAACATTATTTTAGCCTAATGCTATCACCATAGATCTTCAGAAAGCCAATTAAGAGACTTAGTCATGAGTATTAGGCTTACCTTAAAAGGGAAAGAAAGTTTTTTAAGGTTATAGATATAGAAGTTAGTCTACAAAAGATTCAGGAGCCATGGGTGAACTTACATACAAATGGATCAATAAATATCCTTAAAAATCAAGCTTCAACTAGAAGAGTTATTAGATGCTCAAAAGGAAATGGATCTTTGGTTAGACTTCTAAGTTAAGCAACATTGACACTATTGCAGCTAAGTTATGAGCAATATATTGCAGCTTATCCTATTGCATTCATAGAGGATTCGTGCATGTTGCAATAAAAACTGATTCTAAGATTGCTGCTGCACTTTTATCGTCTTATTAAAACACCAAGCTAAAATATCATAATGTGTTAAAAGCCTGCAGGGAAAGAATCTTACACGTATGTCAATGGAAAATTGAAGCCATCTTGAGGGAAAGAAATCAAGTTGCTGATTTGTAAGCTCACAAAGCTTAGAACAAGCTAGATTCTTGTTTGTTTTTTAATGAAGTTCCTTGAGATCTTGTAAATATTTTGTTGAATGATGTAATTGGTGCTAACAGTACTAAACAAACTCAAGTGCCAATGCCTACTCAATCTATTAGCTTAAGACTATAGTAGCATTGTGCTCCATTAAGAGCAATTTTGTGTAATACAAGTTAAGTCTTTATTAGTATGAATGCAACTTATTTTACACTCATCATCGTTGTAAGACCCATAATCAGCTACTCGTGATTTGGCTTGTAGAATTTAGAGCAATTAGTTAAAGGATCCGATCAAACCTAAATTATCAAATAAAGTTAGAAATATTAGTAAAAACGATTTCATAAGTTCGAATTTAAGAAAATAAGTAATAAAATAAAAGAATATAAAATTTTCAAATTTTAAGTATATTACTCGTTATTTATCGAAAATACGTAAAATGCATTACCATAATTAATGAATCACTAAAAATAAATTATATATACAATAAAAATCATAAAATAATTTAAATAATATTTAAGAGTTTTTATTTATACTATGTATGAATTTACATGTAGGTAGAAATACGCATAATTACTTAAAATACGCGAAATATGTTAAAATAAAGTAAATTAATTAAATAAAATTCATAAATACTTAAGGAAAAATCTAGAAAATTAAAAAAAAAAAAGTGGAAATGAGCAAAAGAGGGGTGTGGCATACTAAGAAGGAAGAAATAAAATCAACCAATTAGATTAAAACAACAAAAAAAAAAAAGACAATTTGAAAGAGGAAAAGACTAATGTCACCTCAATTTATTGCATTAAAATTGCTTTATGCCTCTATGAATAGTAAAAAAAATTCAAAAGCTCATTTTGGATGTCTAGAGTTGTAGAAAATTAGAAAGAAGCGAAATTGAGAGAAAATTAGGGTTTTTACACAAAATTACAAAAAACTATACAATTAGGGCTTATAAGGAGAACCAAGACCCAATGAGCAGTTGAGCGTGGACGGCGACTACCACCACACAATGGTGGTAGCACCTAGATGGGCTAACACACCTATGTCCACTAATGGTGGTAGAAGCCATCAGTTCTAATGAGTTCTGATTTTTCTTAAATTGTTAAAAATATCAAAATTAGTTGGAAAATTATGAAACTTATTATTCTAGAATATTTTTGTATTTAGTTTTTAGCAAAAATATTATTTTGATGAAAATATGTCTCGTAATATATGGTCCTTAAAAAATCATGCAAAACCAAGTATGTTTCAGTTTTGAAATAAATAACCTTAGGACTGTAGTTTTAAACTCAAAATTTTTGTATAGACTACTTAGGGGTTATAAAACAGTGCTATGAATCTCTTTTTCAAAAATTAATTTTCAAAATTTTTGGATAATTTTTGGGCCTTAAAATAATGCATAAAATTGGTAAATTAGGGTTAATTAAGTAATTAAATAGGTAATTACTGATTTGATGCACAATTATATGTTTTAGGTTGTTGAAATCTGATAAAGTATGCTATTTGTAGCATTTGGAGGGTTAGATGTAATTATTAAGATATTATGTAGTAAATATATAATAAGTAAAAATGATAAATTTTAAGTCAATTTGGTAATTTAGGGTAATTAAGTTCAAAATCTGATTTGGAATGAATTTAAATATTTGGAATGTTATTTGATGTTGGGAGATAATATTTGAAATGATGGGAATATTAGATATGTACATTATGTACACATTAGGTGATAATATGTGATATGTAAGTATGAGAAATTAATAATTAGAAAACTATTGGTTAGAATTAATATTATGATAATAATAGGAATATATAATAAATTTGATAAGAAACTTAAATTAAGGTAATTATATGAAAAATGTAATATTTTCTCATAATGAAGGTGAATTCGATTATTAAATTAGGATTCAAGTGTACCGCATGAACTAAAACACTAGTTAAAAACTAAAAACGATATTTAGGATATTCATAGATATTACGATTAATTTCACATTATGGGTCAAAATAATTTCTAAGAGTATACGTATAAATCTCTAATAAAAAAACTAAATTAAAAACCTAATTTAGTAATCGATGTGAAAACTAAAACAAAACTTAACATGAATCAAGAAAAACTGTAAAACACTTAAAAAACTTTGATAATTAGATATATTAAACCCTAAACAAAAGATAACAATAAGCATTATAGGATAAAACCAACCTATAATAGTTATATAGAAAACTGAAACCACGTTTGTATTATAGAGATAATCGGCGATAGCCTGAGCGAGTCAGACCTCGAGTGAGCAAGCGAGGAGTCCAAGTAAGTTGAGATTAATACATTACTATATTTCGAAGACTTGAAGTTATACCTAATTGTGCTTGTTGGGTAGTGGTTATATGCATATGCTTGTTTCTGAGTTTAATGCCATAGTTCTGAATTGTTGTTCTGGTCTATATTGTATGAACCGATTGATCACTATAAACTAAACCTAATCAAATATATGATTTGCAATCATAAACCAGACTTGCATAGCAACCTATTAGGGCAACATTAGGATTCTTCGGCCAAATACCAACCTCTTCGAAAGGAATAGCGTTGGATGGCATAATTGGTCACTTCTTTATCCTTAGTCGAACTAAGTAACAGGTGAGGAGGTCGCGATAAGGGTGAAGTCAATAGTTCCAAGGTAGTCGCGAGAAGAGCGGTGTCTCCATTGCACAAGCTTGGGTTTGGTCATGAGCCGTTGCATTACAGCGAACGTAATTTCTCTAATCTTACAACGGACCAGATAATGTCGTGTGATGGAATTTGCATATTCATGCATTGCATCTAACTAAATCAGGTGATAACTTTGTTTATGTTAGTGGTATAGTTTTAAGTCTTTCGTTCTGACTTATTGAGCTGTGGTTACTCACATCCTTATAGACATCATTGTAGATGCTAGCTAAAAAGCAGTTTATAACTATCCTGAAGCTTACAACTACCCTGAAGCTAACAATTACCCTGAAGCTAGCAACTACTAGATCTTGAGGAGTAAGGAAAAACATTTGAAGAACAGACATATATTTTTAAGGTCTAAACTCTTATTTTAGAATTTTTCATTTTTGAATAATGTATTAGATTACTGTGAAACGTTGTAAACGTTAATTGTAATAACTAAATTCTAGTGTATATATATATTTTCTTACTTTTTTAGGTAAATGACTTATTTAAATTGCAAACTATTTATTTCAAAGCGAGTTAGTTGTAAATGCTTTGTATAGATCAAATCTAGGATAACGGTTGTAAGGCCAACTTCTATGAAATTTCGATCTATTTTCTATATGTCAAGCCTTCTAAATTTTTTAAATCCTAATATAATTATCTTTCTCATGATAAAAATAAATATAAAATAAAAATAAAAATTAAAAATAATATAACAAAATATTTAAAAATTTAACTACTAAAAAGATTTCATCTTTCTTACAAAAATTATGCAATTCATTCTTCAATTTTCAATAAATTCCTTCTTAATTTTACACTAAGTAAAATGATTATATGGGATTAAGAAAACATTTCTCTTTTTTTTCTTTTCTTTCTTTTTGTTTTTTTTTTTTTTTTTTTGAGATTGAAGGATGCAATCACTCAATTTAAGCACACGAAACAAACATAAGGATGTACATCTACAATTTTCACGGAACATTATATCTAACATGATTATCACCTAAAAATAATAGGAAGATTTGAATTTAGAACCACTCCATTTTGATAACAGATAAAATTTTAATAGAACTACCATCAGCTAATTTAAGAACCTAATGCTCCATGATAGTGCAATATTTTCATATTTGTTTGATAGTGCTCTAAATGAAAATAAAGTAATAAAAGTAGAACGTGTCTACATTAATTTTAGTTTGCCTCCTTCTAACCTAAACCCTTTTAAGTTAATTGTAACAACCTTAGCTCTACCAATCATATACATTATTGATGAAATAATGACGAGCTACATTTCATTGCTCCAACTATATTTTATCAAGGGAAAATTAATTATGAAAGAGACTTCACCAAAAATAGCAACTATATATTTTTCAAACGGTTTTTGTTAGGAATACTACTGGATAAGTCGTTATAGGGTTTCCAATCCTTTGAAAACCCTATAGAATTTGACCTTATAGGATTTTGGATCAAGTTCTAGAAGTGGATCTTAAACTCTATAGGATTTTAGGTCGTGTTTTGGGATAATTTAGTATTAGTTGTAAATAATAAAATATAATAATTAATAAAAAAATATCTTATCTCTTTCATATTTTGTTTTTCGAAAAAATCTTAACCTCATCTGTTTCTCTCTCTTACATTTTTTATAACTCTCTTTTCTTGCCTTTACTCTCTCTTTCAACTAGTAGGATACATTTCTCAATCCCCATCTATCTCCTTTTCATTAATAATGCATTAATTTAAAATAAAAAGAAGTTGGTTTAGTATTAAATAATTATATGCCATTTATTGTATTATTTAAAACAATCCATACCTTATTTGCTTAAATTTTTTGTGTACACCTACAAATCAATTTTTTAAACCTTTTTTAGTATTAACAAGTTGATTCGGATTTTTAACAGGTTTCACAAAACTTTATAGAGGTAAGTTTTACAAATAGGGTTAAAACCCTATAGAGTACTCTTAGAGGAGTATAAGTGAGTTAAACGGGACAACCCGGCTAGGCCCATTTTAGCTTACGAGTTAAACGGGTTGAACTCATTTGGCTTGCTTTTTTAATTAGCAAAACAAAAAAAAAAAAAAAAACTTAGCCTTAACCCGCTTAAAAAGCGGGTTAAACAAGCTAGCCCGTAGATCAAAGGCATAAATTTGTTAAAAGGGTTTGCCTAAACCATTCAATTTTGGCCCATGAGTTAAGCGAGTTAAGCTTTTTAGCCTATTTTTTAAATGAACCAAAAAACCTTAGCCCAAACCTGCTTAAAAAGTGAATTAAATGGGCTAGCTCACAGGCCAAAACCCACTTGCATACCTTTAAGTACACTTAAGGTTTTGGGAAGCCTCATAAAATAGTAAGTCTAGTTCAGGCTTGAGTTTTGCAAAATCTATTCCGAACATGCCCTGATGGCTTCCTTAATTTTTTTCTTTATATATCCATATCAATGGTCTTATTTTTTACACTAGTTTTGATAATAATTGTTACCATTTTTATAAGTAACATGTAAACCATGAGTAACATAGAGGTACGTATATAAATACTAATAAAATCATAGCACATATAAAATGTATCCAAAACATGAATTACAATTATTGTAAATCCACTTTATGTTTCCTCTTCTTATGACCCAACTGTATGACTCAGGATTGTGGGGTTGCTGTAATTGTTGTGTATATTCTTACCGCTCATGGTGTTCACCTAGTCTTTCTTTAATATTGAGCTCCTAGACATAACTTTAACTTGTCCCTTCATAACTTATTTACCATTTTTTCCCAAATAAAATAACAAAAAAATAAAATTGAGAAAAAATTCATAAAAATTGGAGAAAAAATTATCATTTATTACTATTTAGTTTTTTTTATATCTTTAATAATTAATGTTTTTTATTTTTATCGAGGTTAAAATGGTTATGAAGAATAATTGGGGTGATGAAAATCTAAATAATTATTCACTACCTAAATCTCATAATAATAAAATAAACTTAAATTAATGTCTCATAAACAAAGAAAAATCACTAACGAGTCTTTAAATCCCCAATAAATCTCCTTCAAGCTACAGTGAATTACTAAACTAATGAACTAGGGAAGTTGATCCCTATTGTAGATATAGGGGTCCGATTGAAGTGGTCACGTGTATGCTGCGTGAGTAACGCGCTACACATAACTTTAAAGAAATAAAGTGAAGTTATCACCTGAGGAGATGATTAGGTAAGAATAAAGGTAAAAAGGAGAAACAGGTAATCTGTCATGACCCTAAAAGGGGCCTAGTAGGATTATCTAAAATTTTCATATCATGTGTGCACCAATGATTTAAAAATCATCTTGCAAGATTCTAAATAATTAGTTATTAAAGTTTTTATTTAGTTATTTAATTAACTTACGACCACATATATACGACTATAGATATCCGGTAAGCCACAGTCTATCAAAACCACAGAGAATCGGTATCTCCTACCAAACAATAAGATTAGGTAGTAAAGTTCTAAAACTCAAACTTACTAAAGTCACAAAATTTAAAGGTAGTATTAATAATTATTCAAATGAACCATATGGTTTGTCCTTAGAGTCTAACTTCTATGCATCTTGACGTTCTTGACGTTGGCACTTAACTCTCAGTTCTTAACCCATGCCCGATCATCTAGCAACCTGCAAAAGAAAACTATTGGGGAATAAGCTACAAGAGCTTAGTAAATTATCCCTCATACTATGCCAGCAATCAAGTTATCAAACAGTTTATTACCAAACATATAAATGCATGAACAAGCAGTATGCCAAACAGTATATATGTAGTTGACCGGCACTGCATACAACATCGGATTTAACGCCCTACAAAGTAAGGGTTAGAGATACATCGGCACCAATCACAACCGGGCTCTAGCACTTGGGTTTTTAACCTTATATCATTATATATATATATATATATATATGAATTCTCTGTTTCATAAAACAGGTATCTATTTCCAATAGTCAATAATATACAAATATCCAGGTCTAGCGGTAAGTTAGCTCTCACAGTCCACGCTCATACCCTATAGCGGTGGTCTCTAGATGCGACCCTCAGCCACCTACGATTAGTATCTCCAGCGCCAATAAAACCCGCGAGCTAAGGGTAGGGTCTTATTGTACCAATACTCCTACACTGTACTAATCAAATCATATAGGAATCTATCCCTCCAAAGCCCCTCATTACCAATCGCGTGAGGTGACGGTTGAAACATTATATGCAATGTTCGTGCTCTATGCATGAACCGTTTAATTTTTGTTGGGTTGAATATGATTAAGTCAATTTATGAGGTGGTCAAACATTATCAACAAATCATTCAAATAATACAACAATCAATTATATAACCAAATCTTCAACTATCACATTTAACAGTATTTTGCACAGTAATCAATCATTATCAATCACATACATAACTCGAAACCCCATGCATTAAGTTATTAATATTTAATTCATGTACACTAACTACAAGCATAAAACAAGTATAGAGTCATCGGGAGTACTCACTTGGTCATAAATAATGTTAAGGATTGTAATAGTCCAAAGGTAAATCGGTCTCGATCTCAAAATCACCTAACATTAGGAGAATATGGAAAGTAATAAGTTTGGGAATTAAATAACTAAACTAGTATGCTAAATCGCACCATTTCCTTAAATTGGTTATTGATTTATGTGAAATCATCGATTTAAGCTTTTTATCGAATCGCGTATAACTTTTTCATTTTAGCTCGGATCATTATGAACTTACGATCCATTTTGATCGTTTTCAAGCGTATTTTCTCGTAGTAAGGTCCATTTTAGATGTTGTGACTTGCAATTTGAATTGCGATATAAAAATATCACAAAATTTATTATTTTAATTTAAAAATTATAAAATATTGATTTTAGTTTTTTCTTAATAATTTATGATTTAATAATTATTTAAATCATATAATTGATATTTTTATTGTTTTAAGCATATTTTCCTATTTTTACTCATTTTTTCTTATTTTGAGATTTTATTTTTATTACGATTGTTATTATTATTTATTATTTTCTTATCATTAATTTGTATCTTATGATTTACATATATATTTTTATGTACTTATACTATATTTAATTAATTTTATAATTTACTTTAATTTGTAATTCCTAATTTACGGTAATACACATATATATTTATATACCTACTTCTTACATATTTATAAATTTATTTTATTTAGTAACTATTATATTATATATATACCACTTAATATTCAGTATACTATATATATACCATATGTTGTACATATACTATATATTATATATATCTTAACACCACATACATGTATACCTATATGTATATAAAATATAACTTATATGTATATATATGAAATATATATTTACAAAAATACTTATACATACTATTCGAATACATATTCATGTATATATATATATATATACCTCACGTGTACAACTGTATATATATGTCCATATTTATTTTGTAAAAATATTACTAAATACATATTATGTATAGTCTTTTTACATACATAAACATACTGTATATTATACTTATATATGTACATGTCTACATTCATATCTTTATACATACATATATATATATTAATTTAATTACTTATGCATACATACATGTATTGGGAATGCAATATTTACTCAAATACAATATAAATACTACATATATACATGTACATACCATATAATATGCACATATACTTCTAAAATAATTATATTTACCTAATTATTTTTTGTTTTCCTTCTTCTTTTCTTCCTCTTTTCTTCTTTCTTCTTCTTATTCTTCTCCTTATTCTTCATGGTTTGGGTTTTGGCTTTGTTTTGCTCTTCTTTCTTTCTTTCTTTCTTTTTTCTTTCTTTTGTATTTTCTGTTTTGAAATTTCTAGGATTTGGGCATGATATGTTTCTGATTTTTTTAAGGTAAATAATATAAAAATTAAGAAGCTTATCCCCTTTATTAATTAGGATTAGATAATATATGATTACTTTGTCCTTTCCCCCTTAATTAGATGATACATGTACATGAATTTAAGCACATGGGTTACTGAATTTTTCAGCTGCAATTCACATGTAGGAGAAGGAAAATAGGAGAAAAGAAGAAAAGAAAGGAAAAGAGAAAAAGACGGAAAGAAAAAGCAAGAAAATGGAAATTAAAAATAATTATATGTAATTTTTCTAAACATAAAAATTATATAAAAGCTCATCAAAAATTAATTTTAGAATTTTCTAAAAATTTATCAATTTAATCTGTATCCATTACAATTATAAATTTTACAAGTTATTATATTGATTTCGTTAAAATTTTACGTGATTTAGTTGATAATTACAATCGACTATAATTATATCACTATCGAGTGATATTTAATTATTTTATAAGCTTGAAGTTATAGTTTTAGAGTTTCGATCAAGTTCGGGTTCGATTTCGAATATTTGCGCACACATCGAATTTAGAGTTTTTGTACACGATTTAGGTTTTGATAGATTTTTCTATAGTTTTTATTATTTATAATACATTCAAATTTATAATTTATTAAATTTTTATCATGCTCAGCTTTAATGACTTATCAAATCATCTACAGTATTAGAGTTTAATTCTTCTCTTAAATAGCTAAATTTGCGGGGTTTACACAATCTCACTGTCTCAAATGCACAAATAACAGATAAAGCAGCCTTAGGGAATTTTAAGTGTTCATCTTGTAGCTTGAGTGAATAAGATCAATAATTTGCCTAAACGCTATTTAATCTTAAAAAGCAGAGTTTTCACAGTGGAACATCATTTCTTTGATCTCTCTTTAAGAGTTCCAAATGATGAGAAAATGTTGGTTATTTATAGGCTCTTAGGCATGATGGCATCTGTTTGATCATCTAGATAATTAACAGACGAGATGAAGCCTACTCAATTCATAGTAATACAGAATAAGCTAGTTAATAGGCCTAAGGCCAGTAGTATTTTTTATAAGTGCATAAGTCTACCTAAGAAAGATTGGAAGCAGATGAACCGGTCCAACAATTTTTATTTTGAGCTCACCAAACCAAATTTCCTTAAATCATTCCAACATAAACTCGACTCCTTATATCCCATCACCTAGTCTAAGGAGTAAAGCCTAAATAAATAATGAGCTTATCCCAATAACTAATACAATAATTTTTAATCCTCTATACTTATCAATCTATCTAATGCACCGTAACGTAACAAAACTAGTACTTGTATACATACTAAAAATTTTCCAAAATAGAGATTGCCAACGTATTCTGACATGAAATGAGATCAACCTAAACCATAAGAATGGTAATCTTCAATCAAATCTATACGTATATATAATAGCTCGTTGTACCATGTCGTACCAATATCAATACAATGCTTCACCCCAATAATATGTCCGATCAGTTGCGGTTCCTTGATGCATCTTAGGGAGAATTGGCTAACTCTAGGTTCGAGTCATCATTTACCTCTTAGACGAGCCTTATGGATCATCTACAATCACTTTCCACCTTGTACCTCTGTATTATCCAATTATTTTTAAGTAATAATAGAGGGACAACCCAAACTTCACGTGATATCATTGGAAAGATGCTTGTCTAATTTTGTTTTAAATGCATTTCTAATTATTAGAATTTGCCTGAATTTTTGTAATTCTCTTGCGCCCTAGATGAAATATTGTTTTATCGCTAGATATATAGTCAATTGCTATGCCTCAAACCATTTTAAAGCAATCGACATTCACCTCCTACGCAGTCACTTAATGCCTTACAAACCGTCTGCAATCACTGTCCACATTCTAATTATTATTTAATTATTGCTAAATATTAAAAAAACATAAAAAAAAGGCTAACAAAGTTGAGATAGCATCAAAATAGAAAATTTTTTAGTTCAAACGTCATATATCCTATTCAATAAATTTACTCATCAACGAGTCTCAGTTAAAATTCTAGCTTGTTAGAATAGGGCTATCACATAATAAATATAAAGTTGGTAAATACCAAATTTGCTAAGTTAAAACTTTTAGATGAAAAATTACCAAATGGCTAAAAAATATTATAGAATTCTATTATTTTCTGCAGATTATGGAAAAAAGTTTTACTTTTCCTTTAAATATAAAAAGAAAGTTTAGCTACTTTCAATGAGAGTAAAATATTACAATTTGTCATCACTTGAAAATGCCAATACGACAGAAAACACTCAAAATTGACTTGACTTGCAGATACTGCCAAAAAGACATTAGTTAACCATGTGCTTATAGATAAAAAAATAATGTATTTGAAAACAAAAGGGAGAGGGAGAGAGAAAGACAGAAAAAGAAAAAAGAAAAAATAATAAAAAGCACTTGAGATACAATTAGCTTGCTTTTCTGCCCTCTGTACGTCAAAATGCTGCTTCTGTTCTTTTCAATTAATTATTTCCCCCCAGAGACTTTGAGACATCACAAGCTACACAGTTTTTTCGGTTGAGTTTGGAAAATTCTTATATTACTAGACAACTTGGCTCATTATTCACCAACAAACCAGGAGAAATACAGCATCCTCTGGTACACAAGATCCATTTGGCTCTTCAGACCGCAGTGACCATTCTTGAGACGTAAGTGATTAAATGTCTAGTACTTTAAATTGGTACATAGGTGAACTCGTTTGTTTACAAAATCATCTTTTTCCTGCTGGGTATCTAGCTACTATCTCGCAACTTTTTTGTGATAGCTGGTGGTGGCTGAGATGGTACCATGTATGATTTGGAAGAGAAGTTCCTTGCTATCAAAATACTGGCGTTGAAAAACATGCTTCTATGCGTATGATTTTGAGTTAAGCATTTGTTTTTCCATTTCAAACCTTTTTTGATATTGAATAGCATCAAATAATATCATAGTAATCTCAATAAGTTGTACTTATTAATGGCTTTTATTGATAAGTAACTATGAGAGATATATTAATAAGCCTGCCTCAATATAAGGCCCGACCCACTACTTCAAAAGATTCCTTTTGTCAAAATATTTGACTTCTTTTGCTATTCTACTCCACACACAGGTACAAGTAAATCTCTCTTCTCTTTTCTCTGTCTTTCAAATCCTCTTTACTCCTTTTCCAATATTCAAAACATGCCTCTTTTGAGTACTCAGCTAGGGTTTCAATTTGCTTATTGACAATTGATCTTACACTAGAATATTTTTGCATTATTGTTCTTGTTGTTTAGATCTGCACTATGAAGTACCAACTATTTGTATTTTGTGTAATGTACAAGGTAAACAAAAAAAAAAGCAACTGAAGATCGATTTTCTTGATAGATTTGGACTTCAAACACTAGAAAGTTCCTTACAAGGTTAGTCTCATGACAAGAATGATGTAAAACTCCTTCACTTCTGATTTCTTTATCTATTTATATGTACTTTCTATTATTTTGATTAGATCTATTAGGAAACCCTAACTATTTAATTACTGTCAAACCATTTCTGTTTACATTCTTATTATTCTTTGTACTATGCATAACTCCTTATTTCTATTACTATATACATGCAACAACTTGTACTAAATGTAATCTTCGAGTCTTTTTGGCCACTTTGATATATGTCTTGGCCTCTTAGTATTATTGTGTGTAACATATACATGGAAGCTAAATAGTCAATGGTGTTGGTTAACTATAATAAATATGTAAAGATTAGATTATATATTATATATTATCTTATAACACATTAAATAAATATTTGCTTTTGGGTTTTAATAACATATAATATATGATATTTGTAATGTGTGTGTGTGTGTGTGTGTATATATATATACAACTCGTAAGTTTTTACTCACGAGCCTAAATGAGCCAGCTTGTGAACCTAAGTTGGAACTCGAACTCAGCTTGTTTAAATAAGCAAGCATTATCTTAAGCTTAATCTTAGGTCATTTACTATTTCAGCTCAAGTCAAGCTAAGATTAAAATAAGTCAAGTTCGAGCAGCTAGTGAGTAGCCCAACTAATTTATAACCTTACACACTTCCTCCAAATCCTAACTCCACCACTATATATGACATCCTTTCAAAGTTTGGTCTTCTTAGTGGACTCTTCCCTAAATCAGTCAAATTCAACAATCTCTCTTATAATGGTTGATTCGTTGTCGTCTGGATAAACCTTACAACATAAAGATGAAGTAACTAATGTATTAGGAGATTGAAATCATGTGAAAGAGAGAGAACGATGGAGAGAGAGGGAGAGAGACATAGATAATGAGCATGAAGAAGATGAATGTAAACACGAAGAAGAAGAAACAAGAGACATTTGTATTGTATCCTCTAATTAATGACTTTACTCCCAGACTTCATCCATCTATGGTTCTTGATTTTCTATACTTGATGTTTTAGTTTGGAGCAAAATGATGTACCTTTGAAATTTTGAGAAGGATATTTTAAGGGAAAAAATAAGATGAAAACTAAAAATTATAATTTATGGATGAAAGTTGAGAATGGTCATTCATGATTTTTAAAAGGAATTGTGATTCCAAAGTTAAAAGTGAAGCAACTCTTATAATAGAGATACTACAAGGTTGATGGTTGCTATATATATAATAATATGTGCATTTTAGTGGTTTTTTTTTTTTTTCTTAGCTAACTCTATATTATATATTATAATTTTTAGGACTAAGGATTCAAACTTAATCCATATCGTTAGGGACCAGTATCATGCTACTAGGCTAGAACAGCATTAGTTAATGTTTATACCTTAGTTTTGATTCTATTTTTGTGTTTATATTTTAGGAATTCAAATGGGAAAGTTACTGCTTTTATTTTCAAAACAAAAAAGGTTTTGTTTAAAAAAAAAAAATCAACCCCTAAAAAATCGTTTTTATAAATTAAAAAAAAAAATGAATCAACCTTTTTTTTAAAAAATAAGTGCTTATTTTAGGATTACTTAAAAATTGGACCAAAAAATGTTCTTTCTCAAAAATAAAATAATAAAATGGTAAAAACTTAAAGTGAAAGAGTTTTTCTTTCAAAAATAAAATAAACTTACATACTAAAATTTTATAAGAAGAAAAAATTTGAACCATGTAAGCGTAATCCTCACTAGTAGGTGTGTAGGCATTTCAGGCTACCCTAAGAAATGAAAAATTAAAGGCCCTTTAATTATTTAATTGATTTTCTTTATGGAAACCTTTAGGTTTTAGTAAGGTAGCTACCCAGCTCATTTGATCTCTAGTCTTTAATTTTTTTTTTCTTAAGTTTTCTTTAAAGATCTGTAGACTAGTAACTAAAATTAGGATTTAGCTATCCATGGAACCTAATTTCACTTTTTCCTTAATTCTGATTGAGTGGTGGTTCCTTTTAGAAACATGGTTTTTTCATTTTCTCTATCTAATCGAAGGGCTTTAATTGAGTAAGACAAGCTTAATTTTTTTAATGCAAGAACTTAAATGAAAAGGTATTTTGATAATAACAAAATATGTGTTAATATCAATTTGAACAAAAGGTATTTTAATATTACTAATCAAGTTACCTAATTTGTAATACAAAGAAATTATATTATTAAAGGTACTTAAGATGATTAGAAAGTAGATCATAAGCCAAAGACAATTTCTAAGTGAGAAGTGACAAGCTCAGAAGTTATAAAGAATAAAAAATGAAGTATTAACTGTAGATTTAGAACCAGAATCAACTACTATCAAAAGCTAATCAACTAAATGATAAACAAAATTGAATGGAGAATGTTTACAACATAGAACAACAATGTTTTGATCACCAGAAGCCAATGAAAATATAACAACATTATTTTAAAGATAAATGAAGAAAAGGAAAGAATGATCATAAGCACAAGAACTAACCAATAGCGCAAGAATTGAATAAAAGTATACCCGATAAGCGTATGCTGAGACCAAAAGCAAACTATGAACAGAAGAAAAAGAAAATGAGAAGAACAATTATAATTCAAGATCTAGACCATGGAGATATATTTGGGTAATATATTTGACTAGGTTAAAGGATACAAAAGTTTTACATACAGCAATTATGGATACATGGATTGAAGAAAAGTTTCTAAGTATACAAGACAATTATGAAGGAAAATATAGCTTAATAGATTAGCAAATTTGCATATGACAGCAAAGAGTCAATTTGAAGAATGAAGATAAAAAAAAGATTTGAAAAGAAATAGCTATTCGATGGCTATTACCACACAAAAAGCAATTGAACTTAGAGCCACAACTATATAAAGAGAAGAAGTGATCTACGGAGATAATAATAAGGAGAGAAGACAGAGGGGAAAAAAAGGAATATTTGAAAGAAACTAAAAAGGCTTATGTTCTAAAGTTTATCGCTGAGCTTACATATGTTTTCGTGATTATAAGAGTTGAATAAAAATCTGAAAACTTGAGAAATTGTTATTGCTAAGCATTCTGCAAAAGTGTGAAGAAGTCCATTATAATTCTTAAAAGAATCACTAATTTCTTTAAAAATCAGTGGAGATACACTTTGAGTGAACTTAGAGACTAATTATATAAACCTGCAATTTAAAAGCAAGATAAGATCATATGAATTGTTGAGTTATATGGACAAGGTTTTTTCAAATAGTGGAATCATGGTGTGGAGAACCGTATCTCTAGACACAAGCTAAAAGAATGGACTGACGGACAAGACGAAACCACTATATATCACTACTTAATCATCTAAACTATATCTTTTTATTTTACTTGCAATTTATTTAATGTTTGCATAATTATTAGATTGACTGCACATTAACATGCTTATCAGAAGTATCATCATGCTATGAGATCTTAGAAGAGTGATTAAATTAAAATTTGATTAGTTTTGCATTCACAAGCAAGTCTTTGATCTAATTTTGTTAATATCAATAATATGTAAAGAAATAAAGAACAAATTCAGTATAGCTAATTAATCTTAAACAACAAGAGTTTGCTTCCTTAATAATTCACTAGGACTAACAAATTCAAAGCCAAATTAATAAAAAGAGAAACATAATTTTCAACTTGACAACAATTGTGTGTTTCTATATCATGTATTGACTCACGCTATGAAAACAATTTTGTTAAAGATGACTTTCCATCATGTAATGGTTTGTATAGATTAGATTATTTGCAAACATATAAATTTATCTAACATTATTTCATTATGGTATTTTTACTTTAACATAATTTCATAAGGTTGTTTTTTATAGTTTAATTAATTGTAGTTGAAAACTATTCAATATACAATAATTTTAAGTTTCGAGTAAGAGCAAATGGGTTTGAAAAAAAAAAAATTACAAGACAACGAATATGTTATTTTGTTTCTTTATTTCTCCAAATAAATATCGTTGCAATCTGTTAGTTGTTTAAATGGCAAATTTATTGAGAAATGAAAGCAGCAATATCGTCAATTATTTTCGTTGAAAGCAATATCATCATTTAAATAAATGAAATGATGATTTCTTAGTGTAATCATAAAACAACAAATATAAATAAGAAAAACTCTCCCAAATCATATAATAATAAAAAGTGATTCTAAGTAAATATGAGGAATACTATTATAGAAGGATAAAGTCATTAGAAATATCGGAACTTTTATTTATTTTTTTTATTTTAGTACATAAACTTTAAACTTATTTATTTTAATACCATAATTTTTTAAATAAGAAAAATTAGTATCTCTATTATAACGACCGTTATAAATAATACTTATTTGTTTTACTTAAAAAAAGTTGAATTACCAAAATGAAATAAAAAAAATAAAGTTTGAATATTAAAATGAAAATTGACATACTTATATTTTTATGCTACCATTTTAGAAGAATTGCCATTGTAAAGGAAATACTAATTTATCTCATTTAAAAAGTTAAATACTAAAATAAATGAATTTAAAGTTTACATACTAAAACAAAAAAATATAAAAGTTTAGATACCCGTATTAGTTTTATCCATATGATAGATATGGAGTTTGTTATAATTATAGAATTTCATTAATGACATTACTTCACTATTGTCTTAGTTAACTGTTAATAATATAGGACAAATACTATGTAACATCTTTTTAGTTGTCTTTTAGGGTATCCATTCAGATCATACTCAATCAGGTCAATTCTAAATGGGTATTTAAAGTTATAAGATAGGTTTTGAATAATAATTTTTTAAAACCTACTCATATAGCATAAGATATGGTTATAAAACCTAGATACCCAATATCTACGCTAAAACCTGAATTTTGAGACATGTAGAGTACAAGTTCCAAAGTACTCTTTACTCATTCTATAATATAATTAAATAATGTTAATTAATAAAAAAGAATGCTGTTGCATTTTTTTGGGCCTTAAAAGGCTATATCTCTTTTTAGCTTATATGTTAGAGTTATACATGCTCTTGATTATTATTTGACAAGTTTATTAGAAAGAGCCTAATTTGTACAATGTTTTGCTATCAATAAGAAATTATTTGTCAAGGACAAAACGAAATCTATCACTAATGTGCCATGTTGAATTTATAAGGAAAAAAAAAAAGAAAAAACAAGTTTCACAAGATTTCAATACCAATAATTTAGGAACTTATCTAGGTAGATTAATATATCCTAAACTCCTTGTATCGGCTTGTCCTTTATCTTTATTAATAATTACTTATTTAGTCTTTTACCTTAAAGTGCTTCTTTTTTTAAACGTTAAAATAAAACAATGATTTTTTTGTGCAAATAAAAAAAATGTATAAATATTAACAAGTAAAACGTTCCCATAGCATATATTATTATAGAAAGATGCCTCCAAAGAGTTTGATAAGAAAAAAGTGTTATAGCTGCAATTTTCTTCCTAAAGTAAAGGTAGTAATTTTTCATGTGACTTGTTTTTTCTTTTTCCTTTATTGCACGAGGGAGCCATATAATATGTCTTTTTTCATTAGTTGCTATTACGTAGTAGTGGGATCCATGATGTTCACTGATTTTGAACAGATTGTGGTTAATTTGTTTTTGTTTTGGGTCCGTGTTTTCTTTTATTTTTCGTTTAATCGGGTTTGTATGATCATTAATTTTTATTTTACTTTTTCTATTTTTTTTTTCATTAAAATTGCCTGGTCAGTATTTTATTTAAAGTTTTTACATGTCAGCATCCAATATGTCAACTTTAGATACAGTATAAGCATTTTTTGACGCTGGCATAACTGCTCTACAATGGAATTTTCTCTTTAACTCAATTATGTAAATATTCATCTTTTACTTTAATTTCTTAAAAGATTAATCCATGGAATGTATTTATCCCAAACATTAATCTTTTCTAATATAATTTCCTCTATATTAATATATCACTTGATATGTTGCGAATATAATATTTGCATCATAATGGAAAATGTCTTTGACATTTCATTAAATCAATCGAATACATAAACACAATCTGCTACTTTCTTGGAAAGGTCTAGCAAGGAAAATGGCTTTTTAGCAACTTAAAAATTTCCACTATATAGGCGTTGATGTGGAATGTCATTTTAGCAGAATAAAATATTCCAAGATACAATATTTAAACTATACGGCACAAGATGGTTAGTTAGAAAATAAAATAAAATAAATAAAAAGAAAAAAAGAGAGAGAGAAAGAGCAAAGGAGAGAAGAATGCTATTGTTGCCAGCTTTTGTGGCCAGACCCAGGACAATTCATGATGGATTACTATAGCTAAAGCAAGTTAGAAATTTTAAAAATTTTTCGCATGTTTTAAGTGTTTATTTATTAGGACTTGTCTAACCTAAGCATTAAAATAATAGCTAATAAGTTTTAAAAAACTTCTAATTTTTTTAAATTTGATTATATATTTTAGGAAAAGTAAATATTTTGAAAATATATTTTTAGCACTTAACAAGCATTCTGTGATGCCAACGGACATTTTCCAACTTTTAATCGTATGAAAAATATCATACAGAGACAATATGTACGTGTAAAATTATTACAGAAGGCTGTGTATTTATTATTTTGCGTAAACAAGGTTGTATATCTATTAATATAACAAAGAGCAGACTATACAAATGGGAAAAGCAGTGTCGTTTTCAATTGTCCTTTTTTCCCATTTTCCTCCTTTTTGACCAACATAGTGCATACATATTTAATAAGGCTAAAGGTGGTTGTATTATGAAATATAAACAAGGCCCGGATATGCTATACCTGGTTAGAGGGCGGAAAAAAAAGGAATTAAAAAAAAATGTCCACACAATCTTACATTTTAATCTAAAAGTCAAATTTTATCCAAAAGGAGAATGACTTGTTGCAAGATATATTAAAAAATAAATAAATAAATAAATAAGTAACATTAATTATAGCAACATGTTTAAAAACTTAATAAATAGAAAATAGATTTTCCCTTTAATCCTTTTTCTTCTAAAAATTATTTAACTTATTTTTCAATTTTAGCAAATTCCTTTTTATTTTTACGTAGGGTAAAATGACAATAAGAGATTACTAAGAAGATAAATTCTTTTTCTTTTTAAGATTTGAAGATTTAATACTCAATATAAACTAAATAAAATTATGTATAGGAAGCAAACATAAGATTTATATTTGCACTTTTCACGGAACCTTATATCTATGACTGTAATCAGAAATAACAATAGGACCATTTAGATTCAGAACCTTTTGATAACACATTAAATTTTAATAGGGCCACTAACAACTAATTTGAAAACCTTATGCTTTCATGATTATACAATATTTTTACATTTGTTTTAACAATGTTCATAGATAAGGTAAATCTATTATGTACCCACCTCTTGAAACTTATAGTGTACGATATAAAAGTTATAGATTTCAAGATACTTTATATCTATTTCATAAAAAAATTATTAAGTTATATTAATAAATAAATATAATGATAATATTATATTTTTCGGTCAACAAATGTTTTAGTAAAAAGAACAAAAAAAGAGTTAATAACCCTATATGGTTAAATCCAATCCTACTTTTCCTACTTTACATTTTTCATTCTTTGCTCTTATTTTTCACCATTTCTCCTCCAACATTATATTTTCCACTCTTTCTTTTTATTCTTTTTCCTTTGCTAAGTAGTAAGATCACATAAATTTAAAATAATGAAAATAGGATTTTTTTTATATGTTTCATTGATTTTGCTACCAATTTCATGTTTTGCATATAAAGAGCATGTAATATCATATATAAATTATTATTTTTTTAATATAATGTAAACTTGGAATTTATTGGGTACAATTTCCAAAGTGATTCCAATTTGTTATAGGATAGGTTTTGGTTTAAAAGTTTAGAGTTTATACTTTATAGAGTAAGGTATGCATATACTCCCATATATCCTACATCTTATAGTAGTTCATTTCTATGTTGTATAATCTTACCCTATTAATATCAAAGTGAAATTTTATCCAATAAATAAGAATAAATAGTTGCAAAATATAAGAATAAAATTAAAAATAAAAAATAAAAATTAACACTAATTTTAATAAGATTCTTAAAAACTTATAAAAAATAGAAAAGGGAGTTTTCTTCTTTTTTTTCCTAAAACTATGTTGATCCTTTTTTAATTTTAGTGAGTTTTCTCTTCTTCTTTTTTATTTTTGTACAGAGTAAAATGATAAGCGGTTAACCAATATGTTTTTCAAGACTTGAGGATCTAATTACTCAATCTAAGCAGCCGAGCGCATGAAGTAAAGATAAAGATATGTGTATGAACTCTTTGCGAAACTTAATATACGATACTGTCATCAAATAACAATTCAAACATGTATAGCACTAAAATAATATAATATGGTTGTTGAGGTGAGACACGCAATACCTGCATTGTAAAACGGCACGACATGGATGCATGATCGAGATACGGTATGTTTGATAGAGAATTTAATGATATTAATATGTTATGTAAATTAATATATAATATATAAATATTAATAAAATTTAAATATATGAATGTATAATGCAACCATGTAGTGACATTTAACATTGCAGGTATTGCGTGTCTCACCTCAACAACCATATTATATTATTTTAGTGCTATACATGTTTGAATTGTTATTTGATGACAGTATCGTATATTAAGTTTCGCAAAGAGTTCATACACATATCTTTATCTTTACTTCATGCGCTCGGCTGCTTAGATTGAGTAATTAGATCCTCAAGTCTTGAAAAACATATTGGTTAACCGCTTATCATTTTACTCTGTACAAAAATAAAAAAGAAGAAGAGAAAACTCACTAAAATTAAAAAAGGATCAACATAGTTTTAGGAAAAAAAAGAAGAAAACTCCCTTTTCTATTTTTTATAAGTTTTTAAGAATCTTATTAAAATTAGTGTTAATTTTTATTTTTTATTTTTAATTTTATTCTTATATTTTGCAACTATTTATTCTTATTTATTGGATAAAATTTCACTTTGATATTNAAATATTAATAAAATTATAACATACATAAATTATGTCCAAGACATAACTAAACTATTCCACTGAATTTTCTCTCTTCTTCTTGTGACCTAGCAGTGGGATTAGGCAAAAGAACCATAAACCAAATCAAAAATCAAGTGTTTTGTTTTATTTTTCACCGATACAGTCACTGGTTTGGTTTGCATCAGTCAAACAGTTTACAATCCTATTCGTAAACCGAACCGATTCCTTTTAACAAAAGGTTCATCACGTGATTGGCTAATTCTCTTTGGTTCTTTTAAATTCTTACCATTATTAATTTAGTATACATTTTGGCTTATTTTCTTCCTTCAATTTCAAATTCATGATATCTTATATAATGTTTTTGCAGCTACTACTTACATAAACCTTGATGGCTTGCCTCATTTTTTAAGTTAAATATAATCTTAATTGTGGGTTCTGGACTTTGATGGAGCTATACTTATGCATTATTCATATTGATTCAATTATCTATAATTAAAATTTTACATATTGTTTATAATAATTTATTCCAAAAATAAACAGTTTGAACTACGAACCTAATTGTACCGAATCCAAACTTTTTTAATTTAAAAAAATTTATGAACTACACCTCGATTTAGGAAAAAATAAAAAATAAAAAAACTAAACAATCAATTTTAGTTTTAGTTTGATAAGGATGGACAGACGGTGTCCAATTGGACCACACCCAACCTTACCAGCAGCAGGTGAAATGCCCATGATTGTGATGTTGCTGTCGTTGTCGAGTATATTTTTGCTGTGACTTAAAACTTTAACATGTGCTTTCATGACTCATTAACTATTCTTCCCTAATTATTATTATTTGAATTCTAATATCTAATGTTTTTTTTGTGGAGGATAAACTGGTGACAGAGAGCGTTCGGGGTGACAAGGTCTTTTTCTTTTTTTCTTTTTTCAGACGGAGAAAGAAAAAGGGATATAACTGCAATTCGCCTGTTCATTTTCCAACACTTTTAACGCTCTCTTCACCTTATCATTGTCCATAAGGAGTTTACAGAAGAAAGAGAGAGAATATCCATGGCTGCTGCAGAAGTTGCTCTTCTGCTTCTGCAAGATAAGCTTCAGATTTTAAACTCAGATGAAGTAATTTTCTACCCAGGATTAAGGAAAAAACTCAAGGAGGCCATCAGCAAGCTGAATGACATCTCACTCCTCTTGAAAGATGAAGAAGAAAAACATGAGAGCAATCAAGAAGCCGAGATTCTGCGCAAAATTCAAGTTGTGGAAGATGTCACTGATATGTTCTACCTAAAAAGAGCACGGCAAAGGAGGATGAGATCCTCTTTACTGTTCACTCCGCTGATGTCCTTGTCACCCTTATGGAGGCAAAAATATTTGAGTAATGGGATCGCCAAGTTCATCTATGAATTAAAAGTGGTGAAAGACAAGCATGAAGTGATGCCAAGATCGCAAGATCGAGAGCTAAAAGCCAAAGAAAGCAGCAGCTTCTTCAGCATCCAACAAAGCAATGATGGCGAAGAAGCATCCAACCGTTGGAGAAAGATTTCACACTACGCTGAAATGGAAGCTACTGTCATCGGGCGTGACAAAGAAATTGGTCAGCTCATGGCGCGGTTGATAAAAAATAAGGATGAGACGGCCGAGGACGAAATCCAAGTCATCCCTGTTGTTGGAGAAGCTGGCTCTGGCAAGACTTCCCTGGTGAGGCATGTCTACAACAACATAGCTATAAAAAACCATTTTGAGGTCCGAGCTTGGGTGCATATTTCCAACGACTATGTCTATAGGGATGTTGTGGTTGATTTACTGAGACAGAGTACTTCAAGTTATGTTAAGGATGTAGATCATATGGATGACAGTAAATTAGCTGAGGTTCTTGTAAAGAATCTTATGGAAAAAAGGTATCTACTCGTGTTAGATGATGTCTGGGATGTTGAAGTTTGGGAAAAGCTAACCGTAGCATTTCCAGGCTCAAGGAATGGGAGTAGCGTGATTCTCACAACTCGTGTTCCCGATTTAGCACATCACATTGATCCATGGGGTTCGCCATATCAGCTAGACAAGTTGAGTGATAAGGAGAGTAGGAGGCTGCTGCAGGACCAGCTTAATGGGATCGAAACTTGCTATGCCAGTCTTGAGGATCGAATCATCAAACTGTGTCATGGCTTGCCCACGAACATCATCCTCCTTGGTGGTCTGTTGTCAACAACAGAATCAACTGAGTGGTCATCAGTCATAGAAGATCTTGAATCTAATGGAAAGCATCAATCTTCCACATTCAATCTTGTTAAATTGAGCTACAACAGCCTGCATCCTGCCCTAAAACCTTGCTTTCTCTATTTAAGTCTTTTTCCGAAAACCTTTGGTGTTCCATTACGACGGCTCTTGGGATTGTGGCTTGCAGAGGGGCTTGTAACAATATCAGCACATGGTGAGAACTTGCTTCCAGAAGACCTAGCAGTGAGGTACATCGAGGCACTAGTGACTAGAAAGATAGTGGAAGTATCAAGATGGGGTTCAGATGGGAGTCCAAGATCATGTCAAATGCCTGGCCTAGTTTATGATTTCTTCTGCTCAAGAACAGCAAATACAGATCCTTTTCTAGTCCACAGATGCACGAATAAAGATTGTGCCCGGAAACAAGAGTCTATTATCCGGAGGGTAGCGGAACTCTTTGACATTAAGAACAGCCTGGATTCTCTCATCGATCATCATTTGTTGCGATCATTTGTCTCTTTCAACACTCGAATCCGTGGCACACCAAAGACAGATGTCGGTTCCTTGCTCAAAACAGTAGTGGAAAAAAAGGGGTTTGGTTTACTCAAGGTGCTTGATCTTGAAGGAGTTTACAAGCCGCAACTTCCCGAGTCACTTGGGAAACGTATCTTCTAAGGTACTTGGGCTTAAGGTTAACCGTCTTAGATTCACTGCCAGAGTTCTTAGGAAACCTTCCTTGTTTGGAAACATTGGATGTGAAGTACACAAATGTAGCTACCTTGCCCTATTCCATTTGGAAGGCCAAAAACTTGAGACATCTCCACATGAATGAGGTTCGCCTAGATATCTTCCACCACAAGCCATCAAGAGCATTCTTAAACAATCTTTTGACTCTAACTGGACTCTACATAGGTGACAAGAAGGTTGTGACTGACATCTTGGGCAAGTTAATTAGCATCAGGAAATTGGGATTGACATGCCACTCATCAACAGCAGAGGCTGTAGTCAATTGGATTTCAAATATGACCAATCTTCAGTCATTGAAGCTCAGAGTGGTAGATGAATATGGAAAGCCATCAAAGCTTCAACTCACTACTCTGATGAAGAAGAATACACTCTCGAAGCTCTATCTAATGGGTCCCTTAGTGAGTTCTGTAAAACTTAGTGAGCTGTTTCCATCATCCCTAAGAGTCCTCACACTGTCGATGTCAGGATTGAGGGATGACCCAATGGAAGTCATAGGAAAGCTGAAGTTCCTCAAGATCCTCAAGCTTCTTGCTTCTTCCTACACAGGAGAAAGAATGACTTGTCTCCAGGGAGATTTTCCTGAGCTCCGTGTCCTCAAATTGTGGAAGCTGGAGGTAGAAGAATTTGTGGCGGAGGAAAGGGCCATGCCTAAACTTCAAGAATTGGAAATAAGGGGTTGTGACAATCTGAAGACTTGCAGGGGATTAGAGGAGGTTTTATCATTGAAGGAACTTGTCTTGACAAACATGAAACAGAACTTCATTGCGGCTGTCAAAAGTCAGATGAAAAGTCGTGTCTTTGTTAAAGTAAACAATTGGAAGGTGTCTCCTGCTTAGATTTTCCCAGAACATAGATGTCTGAAGTTCTAGGAATTACGCTCAGCTGCATGGAATATCAAGTTACTTTTGTACCATGTTTTCAGTTGTTCTTTTGAGTTTTTATGAAGTTTCCCTGTAATCTTTGATGCTGTAATCTGCAAAGTCTCTGAAAAAAATAATAATCAAGTTTGTGGTATGACTTGAGTCGAGCATATCGATTAACAGCCAGTTCCAGTGTGTGTAAACATTTTTCTGGTCATTGAAGAACTCAAGATGAGTAATATTTTTAGAGACACATCTAACAGTCAATGACAACCACAGCACAAATCCTTAAGGAAATAGGTAAAGCTGATTGTATAGAAATAAAAGAAACTTCTCTAGATTCTTTTACATACAGGATACCGAGACCTATGTGTGCTTTAATTTTCCATGTACGGGTCCAAATATTCTACGTATTCAAAGATAAATGGAAAGTATATGCAAAAGTAGCTACAACCAGGTTAAGATACCTATTTCTCATAATGATCTTAGTGTCACAAGACATTAGATGTGACTAATGTCAGCAGAACCAGGACTTGTGGACATACCAAAAGGAAAAGTAACAAATATAGACATATATTTAATCCATAAAATTTATGGATTTGGAAATGTTTGATAATCTTATAAGGGCAACAAAAATATGGGATTGGATTGTTGGCAATCTTTTCTATTGAAACTTTCTTTTGCTACAAGTAGAGTGGAGGTTGCCAACCTTAAGGCATTGGATTGACCTCTATTACAGTGAGGTCATTTATAGAATTTAGAGTTTGCCTTGATTCAATAATGCTCTCACATTGGGAAACAGAACAGTGCTTCATCCCTAAATATCCACTCAACTACTGCACCATAAGGCATTTTGGAGAGAACTATACAAGCTAGTTTTGGTTTGGGTTGACATTTACTAAATTGTTACTGATCGCCCTATTGACAAACTATAGTCATTTTCTAAGTCATACATGATACATCACCTCTAATTCTACATTACTTAATTAATTTCCAATTGGCTCAAAAATATTATGCATTACTATTATTTCCTGGCAGTTATTTCTCCTTGAAGAAGAAGTAGGAGAAAGAAAGAAGAAAAAAGTTTAGCCACTTTCAAATTGTCTCCACATGCTATTTTGATGGACTTCGTCGATAACCTTACAATACAGATAATGACTTGGTCATCATGCAAATTGTCCAAAAAATGGAGTATTTTATCACTCAACATTGACTTGATTTGCTGACGCTGCCAAAGGGACATTAGTTGAAGGCAACTTTAACATGTGAACACATGAATTAATGACCAGCTGTCATGTATATTGTAACATTAGAAACAGCATATATGGTTTCAACTATATGCAGTTATAATAAACAAATGCCGACGCAATAATTGAAAGCAATGAGGGTGTTCAGTAGCTTTTTTGTGACTGATTGTGTCCACCAGACAAGGTATTGCTATCGGTATATATACTATTGTTGAGAAATATGGTTTATTTCAAGCCTTTTTCCAATTACTCTAGATGAATGTTTACTTCTATCAGAGCAAAAGGTGCTTTTCTACTTTTAATAGAGATCATATTTAATTTTTAAAGTTTGCCTCCATTTAGTACCTTTCTAGCAGCCTATGTCGAAACATGCTTTATCCCTAGAAGCTTGGTAAACTGCTGCACCTCAATGCATTTCAAGGAGAATTAGCTAGCTTTGGGTTTAATAGACACTCACCAGCTGCCATATGGACCATCCAAAATCACTTTTCACCCTCGTAATTCTATATTACTCAATTACTGCCAAGTAATAGTAAACAAAAAGGACATACCAAACTTTAAATAGTGTTAGATTGGAAGGTCTTAAATTCAAACTCTACATCCTTATTCAATTTTGCCGTATTAAGTAATTTAATTAATGAGCCTTGGTCTGAATTCTAACTAATAAAAGTAGGAGTATGGAGTAATAAATATAAACTTCTTACCAAATCACAAGTTTATATTTTTGGATTAGGTGCTTAAATACCAAACTTAACAATTAGTAAATGGCTTAAAAATATTTTACGATTACCCTGTTTGAGGAAAAGTTGTTTTTTTTTTCTCCATTAAGTATAAAAAGAAAGTTTAACTACTTTCAAGATGTCTCCACATGCCATTTTGTTGATCTCACATCCTCCATGGAGAATGCCAAAATGGCAGAAAGCTTAGTTTTCTATTACCCAAAATTGAATTGACTTGCAGCTACTGCCAAAGATTGAACGTGGGAACACATGAAATAATGATCTACTGATAAATAGGACGAATTCTATCAGATATTAATGTTAGGTAGCTATAATTTTCCAAATGACGTACTGAAGAAATAATACATTTTATATTGTACGATATATGTGGAACAGTCTCTTCACGTGAGTCTCATTAATTCTTATATTGCTATAGTGGACACACTCCACAAGAGAAACTATTTTTAATTCTTATATTACTAGATAACTTGGATCGAAAAAATAGCATTTGAAAACAAAATAAAAAAATAGAGCGCTTGGATTATAATTGGCTTGCTTTTCTATGCTCCGTATGTTAAAATGCTTTTCTCTTGTTCTTTTCACAAACATTGAGACATCACCATCAACACAGTTTTTCGGTTGAAGTGTTCAGATTTTGACCATTTTAAGCAGAAACTTGCTACATGTGATTAGATTTGCAAACTATAATACTGAGTGTTTAATACTCCTTATTCACTTACAAACCAGGAGACACATAGCATTCTCTGGTACATAGTATCCATTTGGCTCATCAGCAACTGTGACCATTCTAGAAAGGTAAGTAATCAAACATGTCTATTACTGTCAGTTGGTACATAGGTGCACTTCCTTCCCTAATCAACATTTTCTTTCACTGTATGCAAAGACTAAGGTAGCAATTATTAAGAAATTAGGGTTTCTGGTAGCTTTTTGTGATAGATGGTGGTAGATGAGCAGCACTATGTCTATGTGTGATTTAGAAGAGAATTTCCTTCCTTACTATTGGTATATTGGCAATGAAAAATATGCTTTTATGTATTTGATTTCGAGTTAAGTGTAATTTTGTTTCACAAATGATGTTTTCTAAAACTTTTTCGATAGTTGTTAACTATTGTCAACCCCTTGAGGTTATCCTGCACTTTGAAGACGAAGCAAAAAAAAAGGAAAAAATCTAGTGATAATTTGATTCTTCGTCACTGTAGTAAGTAGTAAATAGGAGAGAATGGATATCATATTCATGGAATACGATTCACTTTCATAATGCCTCTCAAAATGGAATTTATTCCAAACATATATGCTACAGTGGAGAATAGATATTATATTTATGGAATACAAGTCACTTTCACAATGCTTCTCAAAACGGAATCTATTCTAAACATATATACTATGGTTCCTTATCTCGATAAGGAACAAATATCTAAATTTGCTTTTTTTAGATACTTTTTCAAACCCTCATAAGAGGTCAATCGTATATGAGAAGAGTAATTATGGAGAAAAAGAAAGATGTATTCGTATTCATATATATATGAGAATTATATAGTAATAAGAATAATCTTAGATTACCTTTTAATAAAATGAAAATACATCATATCAAGAATTTGTGCTCATTAATGGATTTTATTGACAGGTGATTTTAAGAGATAAAGTTGATGATGCGTTTAATTATCATAATATACATATATATATATATATATATGGAAAATGAATAGAATGATTTTCTTTATTTAAAAATCCTTTTATCTACCTTTTTTTGTATTTTTAATTTTGAAAAAGATGATTTATCAATAATCATATACACTGAGGACCATCAATTACCATTATTTCCCACCACCATTTAATATTCAAGGTCACCAGTATTTAAAATCTCTTAAGGTTATTACGATAATATTTAATAATTGTAAAGTTTTCTTTAAAGCAGTTATTAGGAAAAAAAGGTGCATTATATATTAAATCTTAAACATTGATCTCTTCTGTATTATATAATAAATAAAAAATATTATTCTACCTCTATACTATAATAGTACATTGATGTATAAGAATAGAATTAGCTGGCTTTAGATTTAAGTCAACTTTCACCTCTTAGACACTCAACAGTCCCCTTATGGACCACCTAAAATCACTTCCCACCCTCTAACTCTATATCTTTTAATAACTTCTCATGGTGAACAATGTCAATATGACAGAAAACTGAATTTTTTATTACTCAAAATTGACTTGACTTGTAGATATTGCCAAATGACTTAGTTGGAGGCATCTTTAACATCGGAACAGATGAGTTAATGATCTACTGATAAATAGACGAGTTTTCATCAGATATTATAATTTCTTAAACTGCACATGATAACTTAGGTAGCTTTAGTTTTCCAAATGATACACGGTATGAAAACATTGACAGTAAATGAAACTTACAGTATTGAATGGTAATACTCGTCATTCATTTTCAAATCAGGAGACATACAGCACTATCTGATACAAAAAATTCATTTGGCTCTTCAGCAACAGTGACCATTCATGAAAGGTAAGTGATTGAATCTCTAAGTTGGTACAAGGTGCACTTGTTATCATAATAAGCTTTTATTCTTTTAGGGTATGCAAAAACGAAGATAGTAATTATTATAAAAAAATCAGGGTATCTAGTAGCTTTTTGTGGTAGGCAGTGGTAGAAGAGCTAGTGCTATGTATGATTTAAAAGAAAAGTTCCTTGCTATCAGTATACTTACATTGAAAAACATGCTTTTATGTATATGGTTTTAAGTTAAGCATGTGTTTGTTTCACAGAGGATGTTTTTCCAACCTCTCTTGACATTTGTTAACTATTATCAAATAATATCGTAATTGACTTACTAGTGGCTTTTATTGACAAGTGCTGGTGAGAGATAAAGATGGAAGCCAAACGGTTGATGATGGTGGTTAACTATCACAAAAAATATCCATAGAAAATGAAAAGAAAAAAAAAATTCAATTTAGGAAGATGAAATGATTCTCCTCATTATATTTATATATTTTCCATGGTGATTGATCATGAATACTAGAGACCAACTACTACTATTATTTTCTAGAACCATTTAACACTCAAAGTTACTAGTATTTATAATCTCTTGAGATTATTACAATTATATTTGATAATTGTAAAGTTTTCTTTATAGCAATTATTAGGGTGGGGAGAAAAAGGTGTATGAAACAAACACAACCTACAAAAAGGTGAACATTTTGCCACCTCAATGATCAAAGGAAATAATCTTGATAGTGATAGGTTTCTAGGAGAAAATCCATAAGCTCATGCTTGCTTTCTATGTCTTCCAATTGCAAGCAGCATATCTCTTTTGAGAAGGCAGCCAATGGAGCTGACCAGTTCAAGACTGAGAAACTTGTGGAATGAATGGGACCTGAGGCTTATGGTTTTGTTATGCCTTTCCTTGCAAACTGTACTCAACCTTGTAGGAAACCGCCGAAAATTTAACACCCATCTCTGGATCAGAATAGTTACCTGGTGTGCATATCTGTCCGCAGACTCCCTAGCTACCGTAGCACTTGGCATTTTGTCAAGTAAGCTTGGAGATGTCAGTGAGGAATCTGGCAAGCTAGACGAGAGAAGTAGGCTCACAGCATTCTGGGCACCATGTCTTCTATTGCTTTTAGGAGGACCAGATAATATTACAGCATATGCCCTGGAAGATAATGAATTGTGGTTAAGACATTTGCTTGGAGTAGCAGTCCAAACAGGGGTGACAGCTTACATCTACTTCATGGCCTGGTCTGTTTCTTATCTCTCCCTGCTGTCTTTTCTGATGATTGTTGCAGGGGTAACTAAATACGGGGAGAGGACTTGGGTACTCTGGTTGGCAAGCAGCGAGAAACGAAAAGATTCCATGCTTGCACCACCAGATCCCAGTCCTAACTACCCGAGATTTATGGAGGAATACAGCTTGAAGAAGGATGAAGGGTACGATGTGACAGCAGATGAGATAGTAGAGGTTCAAATCAGGGAAGATATTACCACCAAAGTCGATTCTTCAATCAAGGATGCAGCTGAAATTGTTAAAGCTCACAGCCTGATCCAAATATTCAAGCGTCTTTTTGTGAATCTTATCCTTAGTAATGATGATAAAGACGCTAGTCAAGAAGTATTTAAGGATATTTCTTGGAAGAATGCTTTTAAAATAACAGAAATTGAGCTGGGATTCATGTATGACATGCTATATAGCAAGGCTATGGTGCTGTATTCTCAATGGGGCTTCCGCCGGCGTTTGATCACTTTTTCAATCATATGCACCACGTTGGTAAGTTTTTCCATTGCTGAAGAGCCTCATTATGAAAAAGTCGACCTTGCAGTTACTTACTTGTTGCTAGTGGTTGTAATTCTTCTAGAAATATATTCCATTGCGATGCTACTGTCTTCAGACTGGACCGATGTATGGCTAAGCACTAGTGACAGAAATCCTTCCTTTCTTAAAGCTGTCACTTCTCTTCAGTTATGTAAACAACCAAGGTGGTCAAATTCCGTAGGTCAGTTTAGTCTCCTCAGCTATTGCTTGAAGGAGAGACCACTTGTCTGTCCAAGGATTCTAAAGTTGATAAAAATACATGATAAGGTAGAAAAGTACCACTACACAATCCATGAAAAGATCCATGATGACCTGAAAGACTTAATCTTTAGGCATGTCAAACACAGATATAATAAGCCAGAGGAAGGACGTGTTGGCAATCCAGGCCATATAAGCTATGTATTAGAAGGATATCGAAGTAATAGACTGAAATGGAGTACTGAAGGACCATTAGATCAAATCATCATTACATGGCATGTTGCTTCAGAGTTATGCTACTACTCAGATCGAGAAGATGGTGTCGATGAAATGCGCCATGATGTTCCATATCTAAGGTTGGGGAGGCTGCTGTCTAGGTATATGTTTTATTTGCTTGTTATGTACCCTTCTATGCTGCGAAGCGGAATTGGTCAGATTCGGCTTCGAGACACCAAAGCTGAAGCAATGAAGTTTTTCCAGGAGCGTCTATCCCGCAAAGCTGATAAAAAAAGCCTCTCTGCTTGCTTCAAGAATTGTTGCACCTTCCCCAAAAACTTGTTCAAAAAGAAGAAACATGCATCAAATAATTTACAACAGTTGCAAGGTTTCTTCAAAGCTACCAAATTGCTACTTGAAGTGAATACTGAGTTGCCCCCTAAAATTGTTAAAGGGGGAAGGAGCAAATCAGTTTTATTTGATGGATGCATTGTTGCTTCGGAATTAAATAAGATACATAAGGCACAACATAATCTGAAATGGGAAATGATTTCCAAGGTTTGGACAGAGATGCTCCTTTATGCAGCATTTCACTGTGAAGGAGACAGCCACGCTCAGAACTTGCGACGAGGTGGAGAGCTTATTACTCATGTATGGCTTATACTCGCACATTTTGGCTTAACTGATCACTATCAGATGACGGAAGGCCATGCTATAGCTAAGCTGATTTTGAGATGAATTATTAGCTTTAGAGGGCGTATATTAACTTATCTTCTTTATAGATTAATCTTTTTCGCTCTCCAGTTGTATTTGTATTGTAAAACCAGGTAATGTAAAAATATAATGACTTTAAGCAACTTCTTATACTGTCCAACCAGCATTTTATCACTAGGAAACATATTGATGCTTAAAGACTATACTTCAAAGGTATTGAATGGAAATTCTCTCACTCCCCAAACCAAAGAGTGCATAAACCTGCTACTTGTCCTTATAGGTTATGGCAAGGACAGGAAAGCATACCTGTATGCTAGCCACCATATAGAACTAACGAATTAAAACATTTAATTAATTGTTATAATTCCACCAAATAATATTCAATTATAGAGATCTTCTCAAGTCTGAATTGGCTTAAAACATCAATTAGCTTTGACAACATATATTATCTACCAAGAAGAAATTGAAGATAGTAAATTGTATCCTACAATCTACATTGTCCATAAAATAATAAGTTGGTGCTTGTTATTGAAGCTCTCGCTCTTAAATCAAGCACCATATCATATACTGTTGTAATTGACATAATCCACATAGCCATCAACACTTGATATGTTGTTAACAACAAGTCCTACGAAGGTTGCTATAACACCAACTATACTCATTATATAGCAATGCGTCAAGCAACTCCACACTACACAATTATAATCTAATAGCAAAAACAAACTGTCCTCCCAAACCACTAGCATGCAACAAAACCAACTAGTCCCTCCAAAGCTATTGGGAACTGTAAAAATATAAGCTAGTCCCTCATATAGGATTGATAATCGATATGTAGACCCTCAAGAGCTACAAGCTACAAAACACAAAAAAAAAAAAAAAAAAACTAATCCTCTTAGACTACTAGCTACAAAAAAGCAAAAACATCCACATGTCACCATATTATCACATTAAAAAACAATCCATCACGGCCAATTAGAACCATCCACTATCAATCACAATGAAGAGGGGTAAATAAATCAAAGTCTTCACCGATATGTACATAAATGAACATTAGACTAATTGGAGTACAACTACCTACAAGCACATCCAACAATTAACTACATAGCAACCAGTACTCAACTGGACAAGCTAATTGATATTAGCCTCCTTTTCCAATAAGTTTCAATTGCTTACCTAGAAGTCCTTTGTATTCCTGCTTCCACATTGATGATCAATACTTATAAGAAAATAACATTGCTCTTATCTCTTATATATTGTGGAATTGTATTTGATCGGGGTAGGTTCTAGTTGACTAGGGTGAAAATCAATTGAGTATGAGGGGTTTAGTCAACTAACTAGAGAGTTAGGTCCACAAAAATAAGGGTCCTGTTTGCTAAGAAGTGTCGTTGTTGACTGTCAAAAGGATTTAATCGACTAACTGGAGGCTCAATCAACTAAATGAAGTTTAATTGGCCAAAGGTTGATTAAAGGGATTTTTTATCTCCTAAAAGAAATTTTGATTAGGAGAATCCTTTCAAAATTTTCCATCATAATGCTAATTCAATCAACTAAGTACACCTACTAAACTAAACTCATGGTTCCATGTGCAAAGTAGCTTCATCCTTTAACCATGACACGATGAATTCTTTCCAATCTAAAAATTAGCAATTGGTTTGAATTGGCAAAAAAAATAAATAAATAAGTAAATAAAGTTTACAATAACAATTCAAAATTCGATGTTAATTCTCCTCAATAGTTCAAAAATAGATGAGTATATTCTCTACCCCATACAACAAAATCTTATGCATTGAACCCATATCTATAATATATATATATATATATAGATAGATAGATAGATGTAGATATGTTATTGGGTAAATCAAAATTGTATTAATGGAGAATTTACAAGTGCAAAAAACTGGAGTGGTTTTGGTATTAGCATAGTTATCCTTACTTCGTACTTTTGATTTATTGTAATAAAATAAATGGAATCATTATTCCTCTATTTGGTTGAAATAAAAATGTATATTTGCTACATACATTTGAAGTCAAAGATTTAATCAAAGAGGCAATGATCATGATGAATAAATAACAATTTTGCATGCAAAAAGAGAGAGAGAGGGAGAGAGAGAGAATGTTGTAATTTTAGATTTATGGATAATTACCAGAGAAAAAGTAGATTGACAATAAATAAATAAATAAATAAATATATATATATGAATGAGTGAATACCCTTATCAAGAAAACAATCAAGAAATTGCTAGCTTATGGATTTTTGGTCAATTCACTTTTGGGACATATCCTACCTTGATATATTAGCCAATTTAATAACAGAGAAAGCAGAAATAAAAAATAAAGCGATGGAACGAAACAACAACAGTAAAAAATCACTAGCCAAAATCAAAGATGAAAGCATTGCGCTCATTAGAGATGTAGTAGCAGTCTGCCATCATAAGGAATGGGATGAATACAGAAGATAAACAAACGTGATATTTGATAGGTGTACACAGTTAAGCAAAAAAATGTCTTCCGTTTTCCAAAGGGGTAAATTTGGAATAAACTAATTATGGTAGGGTTATTTTAGGGAAAAAAAAATAGGGTTAAAGGTTGGAATGACTATTGCCTAGCTTTTAAAAAGAAATGGCTATTTTTATTCTTAATTTTTAAAAACAGGAATGGTAAGTTGGTGCTACACAAAATGCAACAAAACATGAGAATAGCCATTTTATAAGGAATAGGCAACGGGTACAATGGTGATTCCACTAACTAAACATACTGTTGAAGTATTACTTTAACTTTATATAACTTTTAAAAATATTTAGATATCCTTAAAGTATTATAGATCTTCTAATATCACTAATAAAAGAACCATAAATTGTAATTTTTTTAACTTTATTTGATAGGGGGTGCACCTAAATAAACATTATCTATGCTAGACATGAGGACATCTAAAGTTGGAAGAGTATGAAACGCTCCTTTAAGTACATGTGCTAAAAGTATGGAACCAAAAGCTACCATAAAGGTATAAAGGCATAAATAATGTCCATGTTTTCAACTACAACTTTTGGTAATGTAGTATTGAAATTTTCAATTTTTTGAGATTTAGTGCTTTTATTCTTCAACCCGTTCACCTTACTAAATGGAATAACATCATAATAGAATTTGAATTCATATGAAATGTAATAGGGGCATAATAGGTCTGAGTTTGTATACTTTATTCAATTGAATGTATTATAATTCCAATTATGTTGTTCAATTGATAGAATTACATACGAAATAAATCATAAATAGATAATAATATTATCAAAATAGTCATTATTTAATTAAATAATAATAATAATAAATTGAAGAATATATATATAAAAGAAAACCAATTGAATAACACTGTTGACGAACGGATCCATATCTGCAATACGAATATGAATAAACAAATTAAAAAAAGAAACAACTCGACGATTGTTGACGAACAGATCCATAACTACAATTGTTATTACGAATAGATTTCTTCAATATCAAAGTAATTTAGAAATTTACAAACAGATTCGTAATTGTCATTATGAACAACTCAACCCAATTTGCAATGTCATCGCGTACAGCTTTATTCAATATCAAAGCCTAGAAATTTAAGAACTCTCAAAACCGATAGTAAAGAATACAACTATCAGGAATCAAGAAATAAAACTTTTTATTATCCCCAATGCCATTCAAATCACAAACTCTCCAAGACCCCTTCTCCAACAAGATCCGAAATTAGATTTCCGAAATTAGATTTGGCCCTTGTCATTCTTCTCTCTCCTTATCATCTTGATTCACGTTTTTAGAACAGCAAATGAGCTGAGTCAAGCTGAGCTTTTAAAGGCTCAATCTTAACTCGTTTAAAAATTATTGAGCTCAAATTTGAGCTAAGTTTTTCATCTAGCTTGTAATTGATGGCTCGAGCTCAGCTCGATTAAATAAACGAGCTTTATTTTAAGCTCAAATTTGATTTGTTTTCTAATCAAGCTTAAGTTGAGCCAAGTCTAAAGCAAGCTAATTTCAATCATACTCATGAACCTAAGTATATAAAACGAAAAAATATATAAATAAATAGATTACTAATAATGAATAAATATTAGATTATATATTATATATTATCGTATAACATATTATATAAATACTAGCTTTTAGGTTTTAATAATATATAATATATGATATTTGTAATATATATATATATAAGACTTATAAGTCTATTCACGAGCTTAAATGAATTGGCTTGTGAGCCTAAAATCAAACTTAAATTCAACTCATTTAAATAGACAAGATTCATCTTAAGCTTGAACTTAGCTTGTTTACTGCTTTAGCTCGAGTCACGCTAAACTTAAAATGAGCTAAGCTCAAGTAGCTCACAAGTAGCTTGGTTTAGTTGTAGCTATATGCGCTTCCTCTAAATCCTAACTCCATCACTATATACGACATCCTTCCGAAGTTTGGTCTTCCCAATGGACTCTTCCTTAACTTAGTCAAATTCAACAATCTCTCTTCCGTTGTTGGTTCATCGTCATCTAAATAAACCTTACTACATACAAATCAAGCCAAATCACATCAAAGAGAGAGAACGATGGAGAAAGAGTGAAAGAGACATAGATAATGAGCACAAAGAAGATGTCTAAGAACACGAAGAGGAAGAAACAAGAGACATTGGTATCGTATCCTCTAATTAATGACATGACTCTTAGATTTCTTCCTTCTAAGGTTCTTAATTTTCCATATTTGATGTTTTATTTTGGATCAAAATGGTGTAGCTTTCAAATTTTGACTAAGGGTATTTTAAGGAAAAAATAAGATGGAAACTTACAATTGTAATTCATGAATGGAAGTTAAGAATGATTCATAATTTTTAAGAGGAATTGCGATTCCAAAGTTAAAAGTGAAGTAAATAGCATAATAGAGACTCTATAAGGAATAAGATTTTCTTCCTTCCCCACGCCCACCCAAAAACTAAAAGCGAATGATTATTAGTTTCAATTGAGTGCTATGATTAACTAGAAAGCTAATGGTCGCTATATATATAATAATATTTGTGTTTTAGTGTTCTTTTTTTTGGCTAACTCCATATTATATATATTATAATTTTCAAAAACAGAGATTTAAACTTAATCCATCCCTACTAAAGACCAGTATCATGCTACTAAGCTACAATAGCCACAATGTTTATATTTTAGTTTTGATTGTATTTTTGTGTTTATACTTTAGTAATTCAAAAGAAAAAGTCACTATTTTTATTTTTCAAAATAAAAGAGGTTTTGTTTTAAAAAATTTTTCAACCCCTAAAATATCGTTTTCATAAATTAAAAAAAAAATGAATTGGCCTTTTTCTTGAAATTAAGTGTTTATCTTAGGATTGCTCAAAAATTGGACCAAAAAATGTTCTTTTTCAAAAATAAAGTAATAAAATGGCAAAAATTTAAAGTGAAAGAGTTTTTCTTTCAAAAATAAAATAAACCCATAAACTCAAATTTAAAAAAAAAAATATGAACTTTGTGAGCTTGATCTTGACTAATAGGTATGTAGTCACATCGGATTACCCTATGAAATAAAAAATTAAAGGCACTTTAATTATTAAATTGATTTTCTTTATGGAAACCTTTGGTTTTGGTATGGTAGCTGTCAAGCTCATTTGATCTCTAACTTCTAATTTTTTTTCTTAAGCTTTCTTTAATGATCTGCAAACTAGTAACTAAAATTAGGGTTTAGTCATCTATGGAACTTAATTTCACTTTTCCCCTGATTCCTATCGAGAGGTGACTCCATCTTTGAAACGTTTTTTTTTTTTTAATGAAACATTTTCTTTATCTAATCAAGGGGCTTTCATAAAGTGAGGCAAACTTAATTTTGTTAATGCAAGAACTTGAATGAAAGATATTTTGATAATAACAAAATATATATTAATATCAATTCAAACGAAAAGTATTTTAATATTTCTAATCAAGTTACCTAGTTTGTAATATAGAGAAATTATATTATTAATGGTACTTGAGATGAGTAGAAAGTAATACAGAAGCCAAAGACAATTTCTAAACAAAGAATGACAATATCAGAAACTATAAGGAAATAGAAATGAATTACTAGTAAAAGATTTAGTACCAGAATCAACTAAATCTGATCAATTAAATGATAAACAAAATTGTATAGAGAATGTTGACAACATAGAACAACAATGTTTTGATCACTAGAAGCTAATGAAGATATAATTACATTATTTTAAAGATGAAAGAAGAAAAGAAAAGAATTATCACGAGCATAAGAACTAAACAAAAGTATACCCCAGAAGTGTATGTTGAGACCATAAGCAAAATATGAATAGAATAACAAGGAAAAGAAAATGATAAGAATGATTATAATTCAAGACTTAGCACTATAGAGATATATTTAGGTAATCTGTCTGACCAAGTTAAGGGATATAAAAGTTTTACATATATAGATTATAGATACATGGATTAAAGAAAATTTTCTAAGTATACAAGACAACTACAAAGAAAAATATAGCTCAATAAACTAGCAAATTTGTAGATAACAGCAAAGAGTTGATATGAATATAAAAATAAAAAAAAAATATTTGTAAAGCAATAGCTATTCAACGGCTATCACCATACAAGGAACAATTGAATTTAAAGCTACAACTATATAAAGAGAAGAAGTGATCGATGGGGATAATAAGAGGAGAGAAGAGAAGATAGAGAAAAAAAAAAGGAATATTTGAAAGAAACTAAAAAGGTTTATGTACTATACAAAAGTTCATTATTGAGCTTACACATGTTTTTGTGATCATAAGAGTTGAGTAAAAAGCTGAAATCTTGAGAAATTGTTATTGATGAGCATTGTGCAAAAGTGTAAGAAAATCCATTATAATTCTCAAAAGAATTACTAATTTCTTCTAAAATTAGTGGAGATACTCTTTGAGTGAACTTAGAAAGAGATTATGTAAACTTACGATTTGGAAGCAAGATAACATCATGTGAATTACTGGGTTCTATAAACAAGTTTATTCAAATAGTGGAACTATGGTGTAGAGAACCATATCCGTGGGTGCGCACTAGAAGAATGCACTGATAGACAAGATGTAACCACTATATATCATTGCTTGATCATCTAAACTCTATCTTTTTATTTTACTTGCATTTTATGTATTGTTTGCTTGATTTTTAGATTGATTGTGCATTACATATTTATCCAAAGTATCATTACGCTATGAGATCTTAGAAGAGTGATCAGATTAAAGGTTGATTAGTTTTGTATTCACATACAATTTTTTGATCGAAGTTTGTTGATATAAACTATACATCAAGAAGTAAAGAACAAATTTATTATAGTTAACTAATCTCGAACATCATGAAGAAAAAATTGTTTAGGACTTAATTTTTGTTTACAACCAATTAAACACCCCCTACCATTAACACTACCTACACCCTGGCCACCCGCCCCATAAAAAAAAAAAAAAAAAATTTCCTTCCCCTTAAAAGGTCTCCTAGACCAACAAATTCAAAACCAAATTAAGAAAAAGAGAAACATAATTTTCAACTCGACACTAGGTATCTGTTTCTATATTATGTGTGCACTCACAATATGGAAACAATTTTGTTAAAGATGACTTTCCATCATGTAATGGTTTGTATAGATTAGATCATTTGCAAACGCATAAATTTATCTCACATTATTTCATTAAGGTATTTTTATTTTAACATAATTTCATAAGGGTTTTTTTTTATTCTTTAATTAGTTATAGTTATTGCTTACACATCAAAACTATCTAATATACAATAATTTTAAGTTTCTAGTAAGAGATAATGGGTTTGAGAAAAAAATTACAAGAAAACAGATATGTTATTTTGTTTCTTTATTTCTTTAAATGAATATCATTGCAATCTGTTAATTAATTGTTTAAATCGCAAATTTATTGAGAAATGAAAGTAACAGTATCATCATTCTTTTTTTCGGTGAAAGCAATATCATCATTTAAATAAATGAAATAATGATTTCTTAGTGTAATCATAAAACAACAAATATAAATAAGTAAAACTCTCCCAAATCATATAATCTTAAAAAGAGATTCTAAGTAAATATAAGGAATACTATGATAGAAGGACAAAGTTATTAAAAGTATTCAAACTTTCATTTTTTTTTTTTTATTCTAGTACCTAAACTTTCAACTTATTCATTTTAGTACTATAACTTTTTTGATGAAACAAATTATTATCTTTGTTATAACGACTATTATAAAGAATACTTATTTATTTTACTTTAAAAAGTTAAAATATTAAAATGAAATAAAAAAAATAAAATTTAAGTATTAAAATGAAAGATGGTATACTTATATTTTTATTCTAACATTTTATAATAATAACCGTTATAACCGAGATACTAATTTGTCTTATTTAAAAAGTCAAGATACTAAAATGAGCGAGTTTAAAGTTTAGGTACTAAATGAAAAAATATAAACGTTCAAATACTTATACTGGCTTTATCCCCTATGATAGATATGTAGTTTGTAATAATCATAGAATTCCATTAATGGCATTACTTCAATATTATCTTAGTTAACATGTTAATAATATAGGACAAATACTATTTTTAATTATTTATAAATATCACAAATCTACGTGACATCTTTTAAATTGTCTTTTAAAGGTGAGTAGGTAACTTTAGTATACAAGACATCCATTTGGACCTTTTAAACCATATTTAATTGGGTGGGTTCCAAATGAGTATTTAAGGTCACAAGGCAAATTCTAAGTAATAATTTATCGGAATCTATTTACATAGAGTAACATAAAGTATAAATTCTAAACACCCTGTATCGGTTCTAGAAACCTGAATTCTAAGATGTATAAAGTACACGTTCCAAAGTGCTCTTTACTCATCCAATAATATAATTAAATAATGTTAATATATAAAAAAGAATTCTATTGCATTTTTTATTTTGCCTTAAAAAACTATAAAGTTGTGCATACTCTTGATTATTATTTTACAAGTTTATTAAAAGGCCTTAGATGTATACAATGTTTTGCTATCATTAAGAGATTATTTGCTAAAGACAAAATGAGATATGTGGTTAAAAGAGTCAAGTATATTTTCTAATTTATGTTTGCAAAGATAAAAGCAACATATATTTAGATTCCAAATTATTGAATTAAATCATTAATGAATGAATACAATTTTCATAAAGACTCTATTATTGAAAACATGCCATTTTGAATTTATAGGAGGAAAAAAAACTATAGGTTCTACAAAATAACTTATATCTTATAAAATCTATAGAATATAAGTTATAGAGTGGTTCCAATAGTCATGAGATAAATTTTGGTTCCAATAATTTGGGAACTTATACGTACATGATGAGGTACGAGTACAGCAATATATCATACACTCCTTGTATCCGCTTATATTTAGTCTTTACTAATAATTACTTATTAGTTTTTCTCCTTAAAGTGCTTCCTTTTTAAAACATTAAAATAAAACAATGATTTTTTTTTTTTTGCAACCATAAAAAATATAAATATTAATAAGTAAAACATCACCATACTGTATATAACTATAAAAAAATGCCTCTGTAGGGTTTGATAAGAAAAATAAATATTGCTTATCACATTTTCACTATTACTTTATAAAAATTATGAGTAAATATGGGCAATATTGTGATAGAAGTCTAAAGATTATATTATAAACAAATGTAATGAATTAAAACATAGAATATATAAAAAGATAAAACTTAGGAAATTATATTGAGGATTATGGCAAAGACCTTAAATGTTATAACTGCAATTTTGTTCGTAAAGTAAAGGTATGAGTTTTACATGCGACTTGTTTTTTCTTTTTCTTTTTCTTTTTCTTTTGTTGCACGAGGGAGGCATATGGTATGCGTTTTTTCATTGGCTGTTAACAAATTATGGTTAATGTATTTTTGGTTTAGGTACCTGTTTTCTTTTGTTTTTCTTTTAATTGGTTTGTTTGATCGTTAATTTTTATTTTAGTTTTTCAATTGTTTTCTAATTAAAATTGCCAAGTCAGTATTTTATTTAAAGTTTTTACACGTCAGCATCCAATACTTTAATTTTAGGTGCCACATAAGCATTTTTTTGATGCTGTTGTAATTGCTCTATAAAGAAATTTCATATCTTTGACTCGTTCATGTAAAAGTTAATCTCTTATTTTAATTTCCTAAAAGATTAAAATAATTTCCTTTATAATTTCCTCTATATCAATGTATCACTCGATATCTTGCGTATATAATATTTGCATCATAATGGGAAATGTCTTGTACATTTCATTAATTCAATCGAATACATAAAGAGAATCTGCTACTTTCTTGGAAAGGTCTTGCAAGGAAAATGGCTTTTTGGCAACTTAAAATTTTCCACCATATAGGCCCTGATGTGGAATGTTCCTTCAGCAGAATAAAATATTCCAAGATACAATATTTAAACTATACAATACAAAATGGTTAGGTAAAAATAAAATAAAAGAAAAAGAAAAAGAAAAGGAAAAAAAGGGTAAAATAGAGAAGAATGGTACCAGGGGCTATTGTTGCCAGCCTTTGTGGCCAGACCCAGGGCAACTCATCACCTCTTATGGATTACTCGACTAGCTTCGGGTTAGAAATTTTAAAAATATTTTATATATTTGAAGTGTTTATTTATTAGGACTTGTTTAACATATACTTCAAAATAATAGTTAATCAGTTTAAAAATTTTTCTAATCATTTTAAATTTGATTATATATTTTAGGAAAAGTAAATATTTTGAAAATATATTTTTAGCACTTAACAAGCATCCTGTGATACCAACGGACATTTTCCAACTTTTAATCATATAGAAAATTTCAGACAGGGACAATATATAAGTGTAAAATTATTACAGAAGGTTGTGTATTTATTTTTTTGGGTAAACAAGGTTGTGTATTTATTAATATAACAAAAAGCAGACTTTACAAATGAGAAAAGTAGTGTCATTTTCAATTGTCCTTTTTTTCCCATTTTCCTCCTTTCTGACCATCATAGTGCTTATATATTTAATAAAGCTAAAGGTGGTTGTATTATGAAATATAAACAAGGGCTGGATATGCTATACCCGGTTAGAGGGGGAAAAAAACAGGAATTAAAAAAAAATGTCCACACAATCTTACCATTTTAATCTAAAAGTCAAATTTTATCCAAAAGGAGAATGACTTGTTGCAAGATATATAAAAATAAAAAATAAAAAAGTAATATTAATCATAGTAAAATGTTTAAAAACTTAATAAATAGAAAATAGATTTTTCCTATAATCCTTTTTCTCCCAAAAATTATTTAAATTATTTTTCAATTTTAGTGAATTCCTTTTTATTCTTACATAGAGTAAAATGACAATAAGAAATTACAAAGAAGACAAATTCTTTTTCTTTTCACGACTTAAACATCCAATACTCGATACAAACTAAATAAAACTATATGTAGGAAGCAAATATAAGATGTATATTTGCAATTTTCACGAAAGTTTATATCTATGACTATAATCAATAATAACAATAAGACCATTCGAATTCAGAACCTTGATTTTGATAACACTTTAAATTTTAATAGACTACCAGCTAATTTGAAAAGCTTATAATCTTATGCTTTAATGATTATACAATATTTTTACATTTGTTTAACAATGTTCCCATGAAACATGTATAGCAACAAAATAAAGTAGTGTAAAGGATAAGGTGAGGCAAGCAATCTTGTAATTATTTTAGTCTGCCTCCTGCTTGACCTAGACCTTTTTAAGTCAATTCTATAGCAGCTTTAGCTCTACCTATCATATATGTTTGATATAATAATGACCAGCTACATTTCATTACTCCAACTACCATTCATCAGGGGAAAATTAAAAATAACAGAGACTTCACCAAAATAGCGGCTCTATATTTTTTAAAGGAATTTTATTTTATATACCGGTGATAATGCTATCATGTTTTACACTAGTTTTAACAAAATATGTTACCATTAATAAGCAACACACGTCAACCCCAACCCCTCTTCTTATCCCGCCGAACTCCGACCACCACTACAATCATTACAGCAGATTCCGGCCATCACCAATTGGGCTCAACTCCCACACATAAACTTACCATAATTATTTATGCAAATCACAGAATTTCCTGCTCCTAAATTACTTTCTCAAATCGTTGCAAAATCTTATACAGAATTACATGATTATAAGATAATTTAAAATTATATAAACACTAATAATTGATACATATAATATGAAATGCCACTAATAATTTATCCAAATTTCAGAATTTACCATGTAATAATTTTTCTCCGTCTTCTCATGACCCAACAACATGTGAAATGCTTAGGAATGTGAGGTTGCTATCATTTCGGTGTAAATTATATTAGGGTTTGTTTATAAGTTGATACTTAGTGTTTAGGGTGCCACATAGCATTCTAAGCTCCTTTTCTTTATAAACACCTTTCTAATTTATGAAGGAGTGTTTAAGCAAAGTTTCTTACCAAATTTTTAAATCTTTTACAAATTCTATATTATCATTACTTTTCCGATCAATATATAAAACATAATATTTTTCATTATTATATATTATATTATTAATATTTTATTTACTTTTACTAAAATTAAGGAGAAAAAAAAAAGAAAGAAGATTGGACTACGATAGCTAGCCATGGGAAAAAGGCTTTTGACTTGTGTTAGACAGAAAATGGAAAAAGAAAATTAAAAGAAAAAAATATGCAATTGGTAACTAATTAGGTACTCAAGTATCGATAATTACCAACAAATATAAAGCATATGAGAATTTGTACCAAATATTCCTTATAAACATACTCTTAAATGGTCTACATTTAGTCTTTCTTTAATATAAAGCATGTAGTTAAAATGTGCTTTCATATACTATTCACAATTCTATGTGACATCATTTTAATCATCCTTTTTTGATAATTACTTATTTAATCTTTCTCCTTAAAGTGCTTCTTTTTTAAAAATGTTAAAACAAAACAATGATTTTTTTGTGTAACAATAAAAAATATAAATATTAATAAGTAATACATTCCCATACCATGTGTTATTATAGAAACAAGCCTCTTAAGAGTTTGACAATAAAAATTAATACTGCTTATGACATTATCATTATTACCTTATAAAAATTCGAAGTAATTATGAGGAATATTATGATAGAAATATAAATATTATATCAAAAATTGTAACACCTCAGGACCCTAAATAAGCATTACAACCTACCCCATATTTCAACTAGTCCGAAATATGCTAAGGCACCAAAGTCCACCAAGTTACAACCATAACATATCTAAACCACAAATATAAATGTATGTAAGATTTCACAAGGGAGTGAGTAACTAAATCCACTCAAATCTTCAAAAAACATGGATTAACTAGCATGATAGTTTAAGAGTATACATACTCATAACTCCATAAAACATAGGAAACATCAAAAGTAATTAATCTCCTCAAAAAAATCCAACCTCACATAATAAAGTAGAAAGGAGTATATCTCCTCAACAAGTCATAACTCTCTCAACACAACAAAACATGTCTCTAAGGAGTACATGACTCAACTTAACTCCACCAAATGAGACTCCAGTAAATAGACAACTCCTCACAACTTTAAGCATGCTAATAATAAAGATACTCAATACCCTCCTCCTCCTAAATGTCATCAACAAATGGCTCCTCATAAATAAGATAGTCATCAATCCCTATGCCTAAAAAAGAATAAGGAATAAGTCGAAGCCCAATACAGATGCACGAACACATACAAATACCATAATAAAGCATATACACACACACAATGCAAATATAACAAGAGTAGACATGCAACCAATTAATTATCTTTAGTTTAAGTCCACAAACATCAAAGGAGTATTCATGACTTCGCCACACCTTGGTCTTTTCCCACATACATAGGTAGATATATATGTAAGTTTTCATTTAAGTCCTTTACGTCCGAATCCAGAATCTAAAAATCCTAATATTCTAACTGCATCTTCCCATATAAAAGTATATTAGGAAATCCTCGCATATGATCAGTAGTTGCCCCTTTAGGGATCTACCAATGTGAGCCTCAAGAGCGAGCGAGTCAAGCACAATCAACAATCAAGGTCAATTAGGCTGTATATGATTTAATCTAATTACATTCTAAGTCATAACAAGCATAAGCAATAATCAAGCACCACATACTTGAATCCTTAACAAGTAAGTGGCCTTGACAAGAGAAAGCTAGAGTAAAATTATACAAAACCTGACCCAAAGGCAAAGTAATTAGTTTAAATCCTCATCTCTTGATTCTTAATTAAAGATCTAAGCTTTTGGAAGTAAAAATGCTAGATAAGGAATTGATTAGGCTAAACTTTGATTGAAAACCAACTTAGGAAGCAAAAAGATTGGAACAGAACATTGCATTCGAATACTACAGAGAACACCGTCCAGACATTACCCTTATGTCTAATACAAAGGCCTAGTAGCCGAATGTTACAAGGCAAGGCGTATGGATGCCTTACTCCTATTCTATAGAATAAAACTCCTCTATCCAAAAGCAAAAATGCCCAAATCCTTGTCTAACTTGCACTTCTTCTAAAGCCAATGTAAGATATAGAAACCCCAGTGATTCTACAACCAAAACTCTACCAATCTTTCGATCTCAACTCCAAAAACCATTTCTCAACTCAAGAATCAAGATTTGAATTTATAGTTCAATACACTTGCTTGCAATACTAAAAATACTTGGTGAAGTCAGATTGGAGACACCCTAAGTCTTCAATAATCTACAAATGGTTCCCAACTTAAAATCAAAACCTATCTTATTCCAAGTTTTGCATCCTTTGAATAAGTTTTTCTTGCAAAGAATCAACATAACTTAAAAATCCTTCAAGATACATACCTCAAACACTTGAGAAAGGTTGTTAACCAAAAGAACTATGAATCTCCTCTTGAAAACAGTTAAGAGAGAGCTAGAAACAACAAGAAACAAGGAGTTTTAGAGGACTGGAAAGCTTATTATGAATTATTTAAGCTAAGTTGTCATATCCACTATGTTAATCCTTCTTGGTTTGACTCTTGAAGTAGGGTTTAGAGAGGGTTTTTAATTTTCTGCACAAGAGGAGTAAGAATTAGTCCTCTTTTGGTACGGTTTAGGTTTTAAGAGAGTGTGGCTACTTAAGGAGAAGTAAGGTTTTTAGTAACCTTTGAAAAAAAACAAAAATATCCTTGGTTTTGAAAATCTTTTTCTGCATTGTTACATAAACAAATGTAATGTATTAAAATGTTGAATATATAGAAAGATAAAACTTACAAAATTATATACACAATAGGTGGCATTAAGGATTATGGTAAGAAACATCGAATGTTATAACTGTAATTTTCTTCATAAAATAAAGTATCATTTTTTCATGCGACTTGTTTTTCCTTTTTCCTTTATTAAATAAGGGAAGCATATGGTGTGCCTTTTTTCATTAGTTGTTGTTACGTAGTAGTGGGATCGATGATGTTTAATGATTTTGAACAAATTATGGTTAATTTGTTTTGGGTTTAGGTCCCTATTTTCTTTTATATTTATTTTAATTAGGTTTAATTTTTTTATCATTAATTTTTATTTTTATTTTCCAACCTTTTTTTATTAAAATTGCCAAGTTAGTGTGTTATTTAAGGTTTTTACACATCAGCATCCAACATGTCAATTAAGGTGCCACATAAGCATTTTTTAATGCCATCATATCCACTCTTTGACTCACTTATGTAAATATTCATCTCTTATTTTAACTTTTCAAAAGATTAATCCTTCAAATGAACTTATCCCAAACGTTAATATGTTCTAATGTAATTTTCTCTATATTAATATATCACTTGAATGATACTAAGAGCCACATGGTAGGTTCTGCATAAAATATTTTGGAACCTACTCACACAAGGTAAAGCAGGGGTATGGGGTCTTCCTATTACAAACCCACCTTAGAACTTATACTCTATTTACAAAGGTTATAGGTTTCCTAATACTTTATATCTACCTTGTTGATCGAGTAGAGACCAACTAAGATGTATGGAGTCAAATGATCAAGGTCAAGGGGCCCTCCAACGGTTAAGGTAGAAAGGAAGACCAAGAAAAGGGAAGATGAGCACTAAAGGCTTAAAGGCCTGTGCTCGACTGATGTGTGTGTGATGGGGGGTCAACTTCTGCTCTCTTAGGAAAGGGAGAAGAAGAGGCCTTAGAGAGTAAGAGAGTGAGGAGAGAGGTTCCCACTTACTTGTTAGCGCTTGATGCCTTTTATGTAGGTTATCTATATATGTGGCAATAAAAGATTCATTTGTACTAACTACTAGCCAACAATGTGATTCGTGGTAAGAGCTAAGCTCCACTATGAGGTAGTTTATTGCAGCCAATCAAGCTACCAAATACAGCTCAATGATATGGCAGTAGCAAGGGTATTGGCTGTTCTACGAACGTCAAGCACTCATTAATGTGCCGCAGTGGAATGTAGGCACTAAAGACAAAAGTTGGGCTGAGATGCTAAATGAGGGGCCAGCCGATGCTCAATGGAATAAGTTAAGCCTCGAGTTTACCCCAAACTATCGGTAAGCGTCGGCTCAATGGTTGAAGACTAGTCTACTTTGGCAATTTTTATTTGGTTCACTAAATAAGTTGCGATTAGGAGGATTGACTTGCCCATGGTTTGCCTTCTTCATTAGCGCGAGCTCATGGACTCACAAGAGCATGAGATCATTGTTCGCTTAAGTGCTTGTCCAAGGATCCTTGTGATAAGCTTCACCCATTGGGCCTTGGTTCAAGAGAAAATCGAGTATCAACACTTATTCTTCTGCTCTCATCAGCGCTCGAGGCATGAAGAGAGCAGTCCAAGCAATGTGAGCAGACCAAAGCTGGTCCCTTGATTAAGGACTAGTTCTGCTACTTAGGTTATTGCAAATCAATTTCACACACATCAAGTTACTGCTTCACTGATGTGATTGTCGTAGTACTTGATGTGTCATGATGGCTATCATTAGGAAGCGTGGCATACATTGATGGTCTATAAAGAACAGTTATATACATGGGATAATCCGTTATCAAGCCATATCATGGATTGACATGCAAGGATCGATCAGGGCCTTCGGTTAGAGGAGTGGGGCACATAGACGGCTGAGATTTAAGGTACATCTTATCATGGGTTCATGTTCTAAGAGTGGAGATACCGTTTGCCTTCTCCCCCTACTTATCTACATAAAAAGGGGCCTAGGTGTTCATTTTTCACTTTATTTTGCTCACTTAGGGGAAACTCTACCAAAATCTCAACTTGCAACCTAACCGTCCTTTCTCTTTTGTTTCTCATCTTTGTTGATCGCTTGCAATGGTTGGTCAAAGCACAACCAATAGTAAAGGTAATTTCTCCCATCCTTCCATTTTGAAGGAGGTATATGAGGCTTACAAGAGCTCATCTCGAATAGGGGTGGTAACCTTACTCCCCCCCCCCAACAGCAAGAAGAGAAGAAATCTAGGTAATACTTTCTTGGGATGAAAGGATAAAATGTACATGAGGACATCCCCATGACACGTACCAACCGGATGGCAAGGAGGGTAAAGTTAACTAGTTGTTACAGACAACGTATGTGAACAAGCATGCTTATGCTCATGTTTCATATGTAGCAATTGATGAAAAGTTAAGGTTGGTCTGTTGGGCGGTAAGAAAAATACCTGAGTGGCAAGTAGAGGAGCCCTAGAATGGGCAGTAAGCATATGGCATAGGGGGTGCCCAATCATTTTACATTTACACGAAGCCTTTTAAGCTTAGTTTGAGGTTTCCTTTTTCAGTGTTCTTACTAGAGTTCTTTCGGTATTACAAGGTTGCATTGGCCAGTCTGAATGCAAATGCATGGATTCAATCACTCGCTTTTAAGGCGCTATTCATTTAGCAACTACGAAGGCCGACTATGCAACTATTTAGGCATTTGGTCGATGGGTGGGTTTACATTGCCACTTGAGGTATAACGATGAGTATTATTGATAAGCCTCCAAATAAGATAGAAAGGTGGAAGGAGTTCTTTTATTGCATGCATTCTTCTGAGCCTCTCGATTTTCTGACGGAGTAGAGATGGCCCATTAAGGGTAAGAAGTTGAAAGTCTTAAGGGACGAGGAATCAATGGCTAGCATCGAGCTCCTAAATTTGGTAGGCTGGTAGAAACTCAAACCTTTGTCGATATGTGAGAAGTATAAGAGCGGAGCACTGCTATTTATAATGGAGACAGGTACTTATTGTGGTTAGCCGAGTAGGTGTGGTTAGTTGTCTGCCACGTCATGTCGCTTTGTCGTTGGAGTAAGCGACATCGAGCTACTTATCATTGGCATAGTAAGTTCTTTATCTTCCTTTTAGTCTTTTTTGTTTTTTTTTTTTCTAAGGAGTTCACTTGTTCTTTTATAGCTTTTGAGTTAGCATCGAAGAAGCTGAGGGTAAAGCTACTGGCTATACAAAACAAGCGGCCTGAGAATGCTACGAGGCCTAAAAGAGAAGGTGACCTAAGCAGGAAAGGGAGGAAGAGAGTTTACATCACCCCTAAGAAAAGTCTAAGAAGAAAGGTAGAAGGCAGTAGACCCTTCTTGTAGTTAATCAGCAAGGGACTAACGATCTGCCGACGGGAGTGTCACTTGGGGACTCGTTGGCAGGCTTAGGGGCACTTAATAGGGGCATAGTGCTAGAGGTTCTAGCTTGCACTTTGGTGGCCGAGCAAAGCCCTGTAGCTATGGGTGCTCAAGTGGATCTAAAGCAGGTAAGCTCGGAGAGAACCCCTGAGGTTGACACTACGGTTGCCATCAAGATTCCTAACAATGACTATACAAAACCTTTGGTTCGTTAAGGTAGGCGAATAGCTCTTGTATAGCCCGCGAATCATCTTACTTAAAGGTCAAGCAGTTACAAGCATGGTTCGATCAGCTTATTATTGGTCGAAATGAATTAGAGGCCTTAGTAGTAATGCTAAGGAGCTCGATTACTGGCTACGTATTATCTTTGCAGCTGTATGACTTACTGGACTTCATTCTGGCCTACAACCACTCAGTTCTGTTGTCAGAGGGAAATGAGGTGATGGCCAAGTTAGAGAGGCTCCAAAAGGCATTGGAGGAGGAGAAGAAGGTGCATGGTGACTTAGCCACTACACTCAACAACTTGGAACACCGACATAGGGAGATCTTCACCTCATTTCCCTTCAACACTAAGGCTGTTAGTACCATCCTATTAAGGATAAGATTTTTTGTTCATATGTCAAGGGCTAGTAAGGGCTAAAGGACGAGCTAAGGAAGACCGAAGAAACTAGCAAAGTCACCAAAGGTAGGCTAGCTATTGAGCTGAGAGCCAAAGAGAAGGAACTTAAGGAGGTGCAAATTGACCTCAATAAGAGGAAAGCTGAGGTCTTAAGAGGCAAAGGCCAAGGTCAAACGTGATATCTTCATTGAGACCTTGGAGGAAACCCTCATAAAGAAGGCCATCACTTAGGCTGGCTATGCAATAGCAGAGGAGCTGAGGAAACAAGTTTGTCAGAACATGCCTGATGTGAACTTATCCTTCCTACATAGGCTTGACAACCCGAGGTTACTATTGGAAGTAGGCCAAGAGGCAAGTCGTTTGGTGACTCATCAGGAACTTCCAGTAGTGGCTTAAATGCAGGACTCAAGGAAGGGGGTAGTGATGGTGAGGTCAAGTAAGAGTCGGAGTAATAACAGGAGCAACAGCAACAACAATAATAGCAACAATAAGTCGAGGGTGCTTAAGAGCATCTTCGGATTTTTTGTTGTTTTCTTGTAACTAGCGATGGTGATGTATACCTACTTTTGAACTTATAGATTTTTCTTTTGATTAGGGGTTAAGGTGCCGACCTCACTTTGTGTACTTGTTGAAACGAATGAATGAATGGAAGATGTTCTATTAACTGTCTTTAATCTTGCACTTCGTTTCCCTTAATCTCTACTTCTTTAATTTATATCATCTGCATGCTCGAACTCCATTGTTTTTTGTCTAAGTCTTTTACGTCAAAGATAATGTTTATCGAGCAGAGTCATATGTCTTATTTCCTCGTAAGATTAGTTAAATTCTATATCGTCAAGTCTGTGGTCTATACTAGCTAATTAGTAGCCCCTTGTGGAACTGCTCATTTTCCTATATGTTGTTGCCTTACACTTATCCCCGATTTTTGCCCAAGTGTTTTGTCTTACGATGATACTTACTTACAAGCCGACGTGCCTTGTCTCTTAAGCAAATTAAGATCCTTAGTGTTCTTGCAAGGGCTTAGCATCAACAAGTGACAAGCTTGCAAGAGCATATCTTGTGACAATGTCATAGGATTCCCTTCATAAAGGAACTCTAATAAGGTAAATCTCCTACTAATACATGCTACCCATTCCATAAAGTTCATTTTGGGTATCGTATGCTCATGGCAAGTGGAACGCCTCAAGTAGGGTGCCTTCTAGAAGATATTTAATGCTTGTATGGCCTATCATTAATTTCACAAGCATCGCTTTGGTTCTCGATGCGTTGAGGCTATACAATGATCAACACATGTACAACTAGGAACATCTCATGGCTTCTATATAAAGGGTATGTGAGTCCTTGCCTTACTATACCAATCACCTAAACAACTTTAGTAGGGTATACTTAAGAGCAGACATAAGTGTGTCCAAAGCAACCATGTTGAGGGATAAGGTACTCGAGATAGGGAAATGATTGTCTTTAACCTCTTCCATCGGGTTGTGATTGTGAGGCATGGATAGTTGCTCAACAACAGTTGTTGGATCTCAGGATGTGACCAGGAGGCATATGTAGCCTTTAGGTCCTCTCCTCTTTCTATCTCAGTGATGTCGAGCAAAAGAGGGGGGGCTCGAGTGCAACCCACCGCTTGTTCATTGTAGCTCAACTGTGGGATCACTCGTCTACACGGGGTACTAGGCAATTCTTAAGCGTATTGTCCTAGATGGCCCTTAGCAAACAGGGAAAACCACGGTGACTATGGTGGTAGAGGGGGTTTTTTCTCTACCCTAATGTAAGGATTGAGGTACTCGTAGGAATCCTTTGCTTCACAAATCCTTTAGTTTACTTTAAGTGAAGGATCGACCTTAATTTGTTACCAGCAGGGCCTAAACAACTTGGTACTTTAGGTAGAGTAGCTAGATTAGTTGTCCCTATTGCTACTTCTATAGAAGAGAGGCTCTAAAAGGTAGAGTAAGGACCTTCACTTGGAGGTTGAGCGTCTCTGGGAGCTCTATAGCTCAAGGCTCGACTATACAAGACTTCAAGGATGTAGTCACAATGTGAGAGCTGGCCAAGTCAAAGTTGAGATGAGTTCCTCTTGGGGAAGAGTCTCTGGAGCAAGACGTCAAGTTAAAGCTGAGAATAGTTATTTAAGCGAAGAAAATAGCTACAGTATAGGAGGCAGTTATATACTCTTATATCATTTATTTTTCCTCTTTGATGTAATTAGGCTCCGTATGCTAACCCACTAAACTTTGTACTTCATTTGATCAGTGAAATAAAACCTTGCTTCCTGTTAACTGATTTTCTTTCCTTTGGCTCTTGTTGTCTAATTTAAATTCAAGTTATGTTTAATAACTGCTATGATAGCACTTTTTCTTAGATGATTGTTCGAGGTTGAGAGATTGACTTGCATTCAAGTGCATAAGGCAGATCAATGCCCAAGTAGAGTGCCTACATCGCTAGTGTAGGAATTGTCTTAGAAAAAGCTTAGGGATGATGATTAAACTAACGTTAGAGGCTTAATGTAAATCAACGCTCGATGAAGGTATCCGCATCATTAGTACAAAGACTGACTTAAGCTAAGTTTGGGGATGAAAATCAACCCAAAGTTAGGGGCTCAATGTAGATCAATGCTCGAAGGAAGTGCCCACATTGTCAGCATAAGGACTGACTTGGGCTAAGCTTGGACATGAAAATCAACTCAAGGTTAAGGGCTCAAGAGAAGAAGAGAGGAAAATGCCAAAAACTTTATTAATTCATTAGATTCAACCATGGTTAGAAATGCCTTTGATTCTCGTCATTGCGCTTAAGGAAAGTAAAGTCTTAGATTCTAGCCATTCCATGCCCTGGGGATTAACCGTCCTTTTGGAGTCTTAAACTTGTAAGAACCTTTTCTAGCATCACCTATCACTCATACAAGGTCCTCCTAACTAGGGGAGAGATTGCTTCACCCCTCCTTGGAGTCGGTAGCTTCCAACTTTCTACACATTAAGTCACTAAGGTAGAAAACCTTATGTCAAACACTGCAGTTGTAATATCAAGTAGCTCATTGCTAATAGGCTGTTATGCATGCTTGTGCAATGTCATGAACTTCGTCGATAGTATTAAGGCATGCCTACAAGGCCATGTGATTAGTATTCACGTTGAAGCATTGTACCCTGCTGGTGGCTAACTCTAACTCAATGGGGAGGATAGCTTCGGCTCCAAATGTAAGGCGGATTTTGGTCACTCCTATTGAGGTTCCGTACATCATGTGATAACCTTAAAGTATGTTGAGAAGCTCGTCAACCGCCTTAACTCCTACTCATCAGCTACTGAGGTGCAGTGTAGCCCGATGCCGTATTTGTCACAGAAGTCCCTAAAATGATCACTGTCAAATTGCCTCCCATTGTCAGTGATCAATCTATATGGTACTTTAAGCAAGACAATATGTACATAAGCATGAATCCTTCAACCGCTTAGGCTATGATGGTTGCGATAGCTAACACTTCTACCCACTTAGAGAAGTAATCTACTGCCACCAGGATGAACTGTTGGCCTATTGAGGCTTTAGTAAAGGGCTAAGGATGTCTAACCCCAATTGTGTGAGCAGCTACAGGCTATTTAAGGGATGTAATTCCAAACTGGGGTACAAGTAATTAGTACATGCTTTTGGTAGGAATGATGCCTCTAGACCATAATCTTAGTATCTTCCTACATCGTAGGCCAGTAATAACCTAGCCTAAGTGCTCAAAGGTATAGTGCTTACAATTGGATATGGTTAATAAAAATTCCTCCATGGAGCTCTTTAAGGACTTAACTGCCTTCTTCTATTCAAAGGCATTTAAGTAGTGGAATGCTATGTCCTCGTCTATAGAGTGCATTATTAATTAGTATGTAGTTGGTTGTCGCATAGGCAAGCTTCTTTGCTTCAACTTGTTCTTTCGGTAATTCTCTAGTCTTAAGGTACTACACAAGGGAGTCCATCTAAGAGGGCTCTGGAGTTGCTTCTATCATTTCAGCGACCTGTTGTTGTTGTACATGTGTATTTCTTTCAGAGAGATACTGTATAAAGAGTAGCTTATCATAGTCATGTGATACAGGGATGGTAGACGAAGCTATCTTGGATAGTCTACCTACCTTTGCATTTTTTGCCCTAGGAATTTTATTTACTTTCTAGTAAGTGAAGTCCATAAGAAAGCCTTGCACTAAATTCAAGTACTTAGGCATTGTTTTGTCCTTAGTCTCGTATTCTCCTTTGACCTGCTATACAACCAACGTGGAGTTCGAGTATATGCAGAGTTTTTCTACTTCAATATCTTTGGTAATCTCCAAGTGTAGACACCTAATTTTTGCCCCTCTATAGTCCTAATTTTTATTTTTACAAGAAGGTCCTAATTCAAAAATAAAAATAATAAAAAATAATAACAAAAATTTTAATAAAAGATAAAAATAATAAAAATTAACAAATGATGAAAATACCAAAAAATAAGAAAAGCAAAAATAAATTATTATAAAAAAGTTTCATAGATTTTTAGGAAATAACTTATATTAGGAACAAATAGTTTTAGTTTTTAGCTTAGTACAAATAATTATTTTAGGGAATCAGGTGTTTTAAGTACAATTTAGTTATATTAAAAATCAAGACACAGGCCAACGGCCTAACGATTAAGTATTGAAGTATCGGATTGAATTTAATTTAAGGTCTTAGGTTCGAGTCTCACTAGGTACCTATGTTTTTCATTTTTCTATATTTTATAAGAGCGAGAGAAAAAAACGCAATTCATATCTAATTAAAAACATGTGAATCTAATTTGATTTTATTAAATCGGATTTGAATTAATTTAGATCTAGTTTAATTATTATTAAATCAAATACAATAGATACGATTCAATACAATATGGTTTGGGTTTATAAAAGCACACAATCTCCGGTATGGCCACACTCCACGATTGTGTACGCCCCCCTTTCATCTCCACATGTCTACTGACTACCCATTGCCTAACAATCCTCACTTGCCGTGTGTGTAGCAGCAGTGAACTACAACCAACTGAACAACCCATCCCCCGTATAAGCATTCACCTTTAACCCCATCACCAACACTAAACACCCCTCGGCCCAATAACAAACTCGAAGCGCTTGACCCCCATCCTCCATGCTTGCACATGGTACCGTCCACTGCTTAAGCCCAAACATAGTCATGCGACCAAGCTACACTCGAAGCAACACCGACATTCACGACCGAGAGAACACTCACCCAATCACCCTTCGACAAGCCCACACTTCAGCAGCTCCAACACCTGCACTGTCCTCATTCCAACCCGAAGCCAACAAGACAAACACTCCATATGCCATCCACCGCCTATCATTCACACTCCGAGCATACTACAACACATAGGATCACTGCATGAATACCAATACAGCAGAACACGTGAGTCACATATCGAACGCCAAAACGCTGTTCATCTCACACCGTCGAAACCCATCAACATCGACGTTGCACTCCACGCCAAACACAACAGAACACGCGATTGTACACAAGCCATCGACTCGAATCCCCTGATTAACCCACGCGGGCTACCAACTTAAGTTCAATCCTAATTTTTTTTATTTACTTATCTATTTATTTTATTTTGTTTTCTCTTTCTTTTGCTTTTTTTTAAATTGTTTATTTAATGATGTGCTTAGTAGTTATTCTAGCTTAAGAAATTTTCTTTTAGCATTAGGACTTAAGAATTTTTTACTTACGAAAAATTATTTTTCAAAAAAAAAAATATAATCAATCCTTTCCAAGAATTAGGAGTATTTTAAAAAACAAAAAAATAAAACCCAACTTAAGATCCTTCTAGAATTTTCTTTGAATAAAACTAAATTGACAAACAAATAAACTTGGTTGGTTTTTTTCAAAATTAAAAATAACTAACCAAGTTTTTTTTTTTTAAAAAAGAACTATGATCGTCTGATCCCGGCTAGCGAGTATTTAGACACCTTCGGAGTAGCGATAAAATATGTAAAAACATAGGTTCTTTTTCTTTTGATTTTTATTTATTTATTTATTTATTTTTAAATATTACAATTAGAATAATAAGCCTAATTTCGGTAAATAGATAGTGATACCTGTTAGGGTTTAATATGTTAGCTCCCAAACTCGGAACACTCTAGTTTTTCATTTAAGTTGAAATCAAAGACTAGTAGCCAAATCGTAATCAATCCACCCAATTGATTACCGTTTCTTTTCTTTTTCTTTTCCCGACTTCAGTTGGGTGGCGACTCCAAAAATTATTTTCAATAAAAAACTGAAATTTCTTAATTTCTTTAGTCGATGATTAATATTAAATGGGTTAAGATTTAGTATTCATCGAAAATTAAGAAATCAATTATAAAAAGAAACCAAAAAATCAGGCTTGACACCAAGCTAATGATTAATGCCTCATATTTAGCTTTATTATTGCTCATTGGAAAACCAAACTTTAGGGCGTAGAGAACCTTTGTTATATGTGGGCCTTGTAGCGTGATACTAGCCCTACCACCACCACCCACACTACGCCCCCCACCCCCCTTAGTGTAGGATCTGTCGACATAGAGTGTCTAGACGAGTATGATAAGCTCAAGTTGGGGCTCATCTGTTGTAAGCCCTACAATTAAAAGTTTAAGGTCAATACATAAAATTTGGGGAGATTAGTAAGTTGTCTAATCAAGCCTAAATCTTACGACAAAATCAAGAATATTAGTAAAAGTGATTCGGTAAGTTTGAATTTAGGAAAATAAGTAAAAAAATAATTAAATATTATAATATTGAATTATAAGCATATTACCTATTATTTCTCGAAAATGCATAAAATGAGTTTTAATAGTTAACAAACTGATATAAATAAATTATATGCATACTAAAAATCATAAAATAATATTTATGAGTATTTATTTGTACTATATATGTATTCACATATAGGTAAAAATATCCGAAATTACCTAAAATACATGAAATATGATAAAATAATGCTAAATAATTAAAGAAAAATTTTAAAAATGAGGAAAAATAAGAATAAGTATGGAATTGTCCAAATCTTAGTCGTAGCATGTTGGGGATTAAGAAGAAAAAGTTATCCAAAAAGAATTAACCAACTAGAGAGTAAAAAATGAAGAGATAAGGGACATTCAGTAATTGAAAAATTAAAGAAAAACCCTAAACTTCACTATAAATTTAGAACACTATCTCCATTCCTCATCTTGGTTAGTTAGGAAGCTAAAAAAATTGGAGAGAGACAAGAGAAATAGGATTAGGTAATTTTACAAAAAAAATAGCAAAGTTAGTATATAATTAAGGTTTCTAAGGAGAAACCAGACCTGACGGCCACCTGGAATCAAACAGGCACCACCACCATACCCTAGAACCACCACCTCTCCCTGTTGACAACCCTAAAGCCATAGCGAGTGGCTAGAAGCCATTCGATCAAGTAAGTCCAAATTTATATCCAAATTTGTTTAATCTATTTAAAATATCAAATTAATGTAGAAAATTATGAAATTTTGTATTCTAAGGTTTTTATATATGTGTATTTAGGGGAAAATACCAGTTTGATGAAATTAAGTCTCAAAATATACAATACTTAAGAAATCTTAAAACCTGAACATGTTTTTTATTTAGAATTAAATAGCCTCAATAGTATAGTTTTCAGCTCAAAATTTCTATGTAAGCTATTTAGAGTATTTAAAATAGTGTTACAAAGAAATTTTTTTTAATTAAATTTTGAAAATTTTAATTAATTTTTGGGCCTTTAAATTATATATAAAGAGTGATTCTTAGGCTTAATTTAGTGATTAAATGTATAAATATTGATTTAGCATAAAATTAGTAGTTTTTGAAAGTAATTTACTAATGTAGTATGATATTTTAGGTATTTGAAGTATGGGATATAAGTGTTATGAGTCTTATGTAGTAATTATATGTTAATTAATAATATATGAAATTGGAAATGTAATAAGTAGAAAATATTAGGTTAAAATTAATATAATAATATATAATAAATCTGATATAAAACTTAAATTTAGGAAATTATATGAAAAATATAAATTTTTCTCGCATCTAGAACAAATTCAGTAATTAAATTAGGAATATGGTATACCGTATAAACTAGAATATTGGTTAAGGGCTAAATACGAGATTTAAGATACTCAAATGTAATATGATTAATTTCTCATAATGATTTGGAATGGGTTCCTAGAGTTCATGTATAAATTGTAACAAAAAACTGAATTAAAACATAATCGAAAATAGATTTAAGAACTAAATCAGAAATTAGCCTAGAATAAAGCGGTAATAAGTAATATATATATATATAGCCTAGATAATCGAGTAAAATTTAAAGCTTATATGTCATAAGAGTACAAATACTAAAAGAGTGTTTATATTATAAAACAAGAGGAGACGAGTTAACCTATAACAAGTCGAGTGAGCAAATCAATAATTTCAGATAAGTTAGATTCAATACATCACTATATTTTAGAGTACCATATTAAAGTATTCAGAGGCTTAGAATTGTACGTGATTATACTTCTAAGTAGCTATATGTACGCGTGCTTGTATGTCTCTAATTACTTGTTGAATATCGATGTATGTTGTAGTGGTTTGTTGTGAATTGAGTGGTGTAAGATTGTTTGATCATCCTAAATCGAATTTAACCATATTTGACCGATTACCTTAACTAGACATGCATTACAACCTTTTAGGAGACAATTCGGATTCTTTAACCAAATACCGATACCTTCAAAAGGAATAGCGCTGGATAGCATAATGATCCCTTCTTCATTCTTAATCGAACCAAGTGACAAAAGAGGAAGTCGTGGTAAGGATGAGGGCAATGGTTCGAAGGATAGTCATGAGAGGAGTAGTGCCTTCATTACACAAACGTTGAAACACCTCAATCTAGATTAGAGTGGGTGAAATTTCTCTCATTTCACAATGGACCAAACTATGTTGTGTAATGGCATTTGCTTGTTGCATTACATTTAATTAATTATCTAAATACCTTATTTGTATATGTTATATATTCTTATGCCTCCATTCTAACTTATTAAGCTATTGGTTGCTCATACCCTTACAGATTTTCTTAGAGGTACTAACTGAGATACTATGCTATAACTATCCCAAGGTTAGTTTTTTTCTTTTTTAAATGCCTTAGGGGAGTGAAGATCAAACTAACTGATCAATCGAGTCTTTAAAGTTTTTCTTATTAACTCTTAGGTTTATGTGATGGTCATGTAATATTTACTTATCAGACTGTTATAGCATGAAAATATTTCCTAGGATCATAAGACAATATAAGTATCTTTATGTAGATATGACTTAAAGTTTCTAGTTCTATATATAACTTTTATCAATAATCATGAATGAGTTGTTTGCTTCAAAGTGAGGAGTCGTTGACGCCTTGTACAAATCATAGCTACAACGATGGCTATGAGGTCAGTAACTATCATAGGTTAGTTTATATGACAAGAATGTTGCAACTCCGCCGCTTCAAGGCATAACAGTTCTCGATTAGTATCAAAACGTAGTTCTAGTAAACTTGCTTTAAAGCGTCATAATTTAAAAGAATTAGACATTATAGGAATAAAGTGAGAGTGGGCAATATTAAGTGAGGGATAAAAGATTGTATTGAGCATACTAAAGTAGAAATAAGTATAATATTTAGTGTATTGAATGTTTATTGATCCTAAGTTTAATTATAGGGTGGTAGAGGAGAGTTGATGATGGGAATTGAGCTACTGGCTCTTTGACTCGCAACCGAGCTTGAAGGTTAGAGGGCTTGACAAGGCGAATTCTTCTATTCTAGTGAACTCCTGTCGAGGCCGAGTACTTCCTTCCCGAGTTACTCCTCAAGCTGTGCCGAATAATTGCCACTCTCTCGCAGATAGAATGCCGAAAAACAGAAGGTCGAGATAACTGTTAATCTTCATCTGTATTAGTACTAGGCCAAGCACTTACTCAGCATCACCCATGCCAAGATGCTAAGAAAGAGAATCCGGACTGATTAAGCCATCCCTGCTCAAACAAGCAAGCTATCCGTACTTTTTGTCCGCATCTTCTAACAACCTCGCCAATGTAGTATCGCCACGTTGTTTGTTATTAAAAATGGCCAATTAGAATATATTCAAGATTGTTGATGAGATCTTTGATAAATTCTATGATAAAATGTGTTATAGTTGGCAAAATTAGTCTGCATGGATGGCGTTGAGTTTAAGACCCCAATACAATAGATATACTGCCATAATAGCCTTTGAGAAGAGGTGGCTAAACAAAGAAGGAATTATGTCTTTGATGATGCATGAGAGATACTTTCTAGCTAGACTAGAAGAGGGGAAACCTTACCTAGCTAACGATATTCTTACCGGTGTATCCCACATTCCTAAGCATTAACCACCACAGATTATTGATTAGTTTCCCTATTTTCCTAAACCAATCAAGGAAGTCATAGAGATACTCTTAGAACCAAATGAACTAATCTAGAGCCCATGATGCTAGGACTACTAAAAGAAAATCCACATCCCATAGAATTGCAGGAAGTAGTTCATTCAGAAACACAAAGTAGTCATCAAGAGAATGAGGTTAATATTGTAGAGGATTTGGAAGAGGAGGAACCCAAGGAGGAAGAACCTGAAGATAAGGAACAAGAGATTGAAAGTGAGAATGAATTTGATGCAGATATTCATGCTTTAGTCATGTAAGTTATAGTTGATACTAAGATCGCTGGGATAAGAAATGAACCAAGAAGATAGGTAGAGGTACGACCTATACAAAATGAAGAGGTAAAACATGAGTGAATAGGAAATGGTTGTGTAGTTGAGCTTGAGGATGATGAGGTGTATAAGGTGATTGTGATTCTTGAGAGCTTAGAAATAGTATCAATAAGTTTTGAATTTGCAAGTGATGAAGAAGATAACATAGTGGCTGGACACATGGAGTAGGTTCCCTTCGATCAGGTTGCTACTATAGATAGTTCTTCTGATGAGGATTAGTCATAGCTGGCTGACTTGTTTAGTTAGATCCTTAGGTGTGATTTGGTAGCATTTTTTGCTGAAACTAATGTATCTTTTGATCTTCTAATGTTATTTTGATTTTTTGATGTATTTTCTAACTTTTGATGTATTTTGTAACTCCTGAGTCATGTTTAGATGTTGTAAATAATCGATGTAACCAAGTCTAATGTAATCCTTTGTGTTGTACATTTTGTTGAATCTTTTGATCCCAACCTCCTGCCACCTAAGTTGGGCTAAAGATCCTCCTATTTCTTTCTGCCTAAATCTCATAGAATGCATATATTGTGTGAACGTGGTCTAGTGCTCTTGTTTCATTCCAATTCACCTTTCTTCTCTTGCAATTCTTCCTAATTCACTCTTGTAAGCCTTCAAAAGAATGGTTTACCCTGTTTAATTGAACCTATAGCCATCCCCAAAGCTGTCTACTCTAACTGTAGTTTAAGAACACATGTTCATGTGATTCATCAACTTCATTTCCTAACAAACATCTACTAGCCACTTGAAACCTTCTTCTCTATAAGATATCTCTTGTTGCTAATCCTTTCATGAGAATCCTCAAACTAGAATTTTATATTTTGGAGCAGCTAGTAACTTCGAAACCCAACTCTAATCCCTGTTGACCTCTCCATCTATTATCCCCAGCCACCATGGAAGGTCTTGTTCAACCCCTCTTCCTTGCAAGACCAAGGTTCCAAGACATTGCTTTAACTCTTCATCTAATGGATATCCTATCATATCCTCTCTCCATCCAATTTCATCATTCCAAGCTTGATAGACTTTCAAATTTTTATCACATTTATGTAACGGCCTAAATAACCAATCTAAAACTCTCTCTCCATCTCGCCACTTATCAAACCAAAACTTTGTATTTTCACCATCTTTAACCATAATATCTACTTTGTCTTGCAACCAATTTGTTGCTTTCTTGAGCTCCTTAAAGAATTTTGAGCCAGTAGATTCCGGTCTATTCCCTCCTTATAACCTGTACTTTTACTTGATTAGACGCATCCATAAAACCTCTTTCCTCTTGACTTGCCAAGCTAGATTAACAAAATTTGCTTAGTTTTTTTTTTTTAAATATCCATCATTCCAAGTCTTCCAAGATCCTTATGCTTCTTGATCCTATCCTAACCAATCAAGTAAACCTTCCTAGCTTCAAGTTTTGACCCCCATATAAAGTCTCTATGGATGTCTTCCACCTTCTTAGTGAAAGTTTTATTTATGGGGAAAATTTGTGAGTAATAATTTAATATACCTTCAAGAGCTGACGTTGCTAGAATCCATCTTCCTTCCATACTCAACAAATTAGTCTTCCATCAAGCAAGTTTCCTTCTAACTTTTTCTAAAATGAAGTTCATATTTGCACTTTTCAAGTTCCCTACTTCCTTTACTAAGATGCCTAAATATTTACCAAACTCCACAATCTGCCAAATCCCAAAGATATTGCATACTTCTGTTTGCACTTCCCTACTAGTATTCTTCAAGAAAAAGATGCAAAACTTTTCATAATTAACCTTTTGGCTAGAAATGTGCCTAAATCTATCCATTACTTCCCTATAACCTGAGCATTCTATACTGTCATTTCTCCTATGAAAAGGAGGTCATCCGTAAAGAATAAATGGGATAGAGAAATACCACTTCCTTGCAGTTTTAAAGGTCTCTAAATCCTAGCTTAGACCATCACATGGATAATTCTACTCAAGATCTCCATTGATAGTATGAAGAAGTACGGTAAGAGAGGATCTCCATGGTAGATACCCCTACTAGATGTAAAAGCTTCCATCATTGCCCCATTTAGTATAATTCTAAACTACACTAATGAGATGCATGATCTAGTTAGCTTTTCCCAACTGTCTAGAAAATTTAAAAATCTAAATGTGCTTCAATTGAAGTCCTACTCCAATCTATCATATGCCTTCTCTAAAGCTAGCTTAACTATCATCTAACTCCTTTTCCCTTTCATCCTTTAATAAGAGTACAAAACTTCTTAGAGGACAAATACATTATCTCCTGTTGCTCTGCCTCAAATAAAGCTTGATTGCTCCAGAATTAAATCTTGCAAATGAGGTCTCAATTTATTAACTATGCATTTGCTCACAACCTTATACAAGGTTGTCAAAGGTTAATGAGTAGAAAGTCCTTGACCCTATGAACACTCATAACTTTAGGAATGAGTACCAATAGCGTTTCATTTAACTCTAATGGAATGCAATTCTCTTGCAAGATACCTTTCACTATGTCTACTACTACATCACCCACGATATCCCTACAATAGTTACAGAATTTAGCTTGCATCCCATCAATACTCAGAGATTTGTTACTTTTGATCCCCCATAAAGCACCCTTAATCTCTTATCTGGTCTAAGGACAAGTCAAGCTTTCTTTCTCTACATCAAAAACCTTCCTTTGGTCATTCTAACATGCATATTCATTTATCCACACAAAGACCCACTTAGAACAATATAGATTTTGAAAGTAACTACTAAATGCATTCTTAATCCCCTCTTCACTATCAATCCTATTTCCAGTCGAGTCAAATAGGCCACATATTTGTGATTTCAATCTTCTAGCTATCACTAATGTATGGGAATATCACGTATTCCTTTCCATATTAACTATCCAGCTAGACCTTACCTTATCTTCCCATAATCTTTCCTCCTATTTTAACACCCAATACAACTCCTCCTATAGATAAAGTTCCTCGTTGATCAACTCCTAGTTCGAATGGGAAAATAGTCTTGCTTTTACCTTTTTCAATTCTTCTTAGATTGTTTTCGTTCTTTAGGGAATGAAGCCAAACACTTTCTTATTCCACTTCCTAAGTATCTCAACAAAAATCTTGCTATCTACTATAAAGTCTAAAGTAAGCCACCTCCAATTTTTCCTCCCAAAACTCTTGAACTTTAAGTGTTGAATCCACATGGTTTGAAAGCAGAAAGGTCGCTCAACCTTAGGCCTAACCCTTTGTCTTAGATTGGACACTAGCAAAATTGGAAGACGGTCTGAGCTATTTGAAATGATATGGATCAACGTTGCCTCCAAATAAATTCTATTACAATCGATGGGGTTTGTAGTAAATCTGCTATAGTTTTTTACCTTTTGGACCAAGTAAAGCATAGCCCTATAAATTCGAGGTCTACCATGCCACAAACATTCATACAGTACTGATAGGTTGCGGCTCTACTTTGGTTCACTTTAATTCCTCCCCACTTCTCCTCTTGATACAACACTTTGTTAGAATCCCCCAACATCACCCAAGGTCCATTTATATGATGAGCCCAAGACATCAAATCCTCCCAAAGACTATTCCTAATATCTCTAGAAGGGCTCGCATAAATTGTAGAAATAAAGAAAGAAAATTTTGAGAGATGTACCTAAACATTCATAAGAATGTGTCGGCAGGAAATGTGGCCGATGTGACCAGTCATCTCCTCAACAAGCCATAGGACGACAATCCCTTAGCTAAACCCTTTAACCTCAACACATAGCATATGATTTTATCCCAAGAAGTCTGCCGCTTGCTGACCCATATTAGTCTCAATGATTGTCAGAAACTATGGGTTATATTACCTCTTGAGGTTGAGAATTGGTCGGCGCCTGCTCTCAAAGTTTACACCCTGAGCATTCCATGCTAACGCCTTAAAAGGATGATGTTTCATATCGAAGGATAGAGTATTTACATCATCTAAGGAATTCATGGAGGTGGAGATCTTGAACCAGAAATTCCCCATATAGGGTTACTGATAATTCTCAACAGTTATATTCCATCAAAATGGTTGGAACATGGTATACATCAAGGTCATTTGCATCTCCTATGCCATTAGGCACACCACTTTGACCCCTTCTTCCATTACTGGTACCATAAATGGCACTTGCTAGATGTTTATCAATAATAGTCGTTCCATATAGATAACGTCCACCATCAGTTTGCATGTCCATTTTAGGAAGTCTAAGATGTACCTCATTAGAATGTCCGACCAAAAAATTAGCATCTTCACCATCAATAAAGCTTTGCCTGTCACCCATCTCAGGTTCCCTTTTTGGAATTAAATCCTTGCCTTCCTTTGATATGGTCGGAGGGTTATCTCTAATACTTTCTCCCTTTTTTCCATTTTTGCTAATATAGTATTATCTCTTGGACATCTACCACTATTCTCTTTAAACCATTCACTAACCTTAATTCCCAAAGCCTCATGTCTAAGTAGAGTTTCAATTTGTAAGAATCCTTCCTTAGAAGTTGAAGGAAAATGTCGACCTTTAGTAGTACTACCATGATTTCAGGCTAACTTCTTAATTGCAGTTGCCGATTTGTTCTTTGTTCCTCCAAAGGTTTTGGCTTTATGCTCAGTTATCCTTTCTTGTGAAAAGATTAATTCATGTGTCCCCATAAGGAGGTTATGGCTCAATCCACCTTCCACATTATTTATATTAAGTGCAAAAGATAATTCCTTCAATGGTACCCTTTACTTTCGAGTTTCTTCATTTGTGGGAAGTTGTGTCTTCTCAGTATTAACATTCCCTTTCGTGTTCTAAACCATCGTATCTTTCCCTTTTCAGGTATCTCCTAAGTTTGCATCTGTTCTTTTAACCTATTTCTTTTTTTATACTTCTTTTTTTCTTTTGAACTTTTATCCACTCTCCGCATTAGGTATTAACCATCATATTCTTCGTCTTAATCTCTTCTTTAGAACTGCCCGCCTCATTACCTATCGTGTCATTAACTTCACTAACTTTATCTTTAATATTTTTAAGGTCTTGAGATTCCCTCGAATCTTCCACTTGATTTGCATGCAAGTTGACACTTCCTTTATCATCCCCGTCATACATCTCATCAGCCATAAATGCTACTCTTGTAACATTCCCAACATTCTCTATAGGGCTTCCTTTATCCTTCTAGGTATTTTCCTTCTCGTTTAAGGCTTTTTCCTCTAGGCATCCAATTCTCGCATAACTTAGCCTTCCACAAATGTCGCATAACCTAAGTAGACCTTCATATTGAATACAATAGCAAAGATCTCCAACAAGATAGAGTGCTTCAGTAGTTTATCCATATCCACTTGGATACAAAACTGTACAAAACATATCCTTTCCCATGCCACCGTATAAGAGTCAAAATGCAATAATGAACCTATCTTATCTACAATCCTTCGTATAGCAATCGACAAATAATACTCCACCAAAAGGCTACCTATTCAAACTCATACCGCTATTGAATTAAAGGACAAATGATCCATACAAAAATCCAGTTCCTACCTCCTTAAGGCTAAATAATGTGAATTTATAAACCAAGGACCATTTTTAATGATCCATTGGAAATTTTGGGCATTATCTAGAGATATTAAATAAATGACCGATCCAGTATGGATCAACGTAAAATTGCTTACAAACCTCTACATTCTTTTAAGTTTATCCAATAAGATCTTATTTCTAGGGTTTGGGCCCATGACTTTGGCAATACATATGTATTGCCAAGGCACGTAAATTGCATTCTTCTCTACCTTTGAAAATTTCTCATAGTAGAATCCTAGAGCAGCCACTTCATTCAATATCCTTTCCTCCTCCATAACTTGATCCGTATCCTAATCGTCATTTATCCTGTCCAGAGAGTCTTGAAAGCAATGTCTTTCATAAGCAATCGGAGAACCATATCCCTAAAGGATAGTCTTGCTCCTTTTCCTTCAGCATGACTATTGCTATGACTAACATCAATAGGTTGGGGACATTCCTCCCCCTCTAATGCTATATGCTTCTTTCTTCTTTAGGCTTGGTCACTAACTTCATCTTTCGAGGCCGAAGGGAGAAAACTAGGGTTGTCGTCCATTTTGCCTAACTAATTAAAATTTTCAAATGTTATGAGAAATGAAAGGGGATGAATAATAAATGAAAATATAAGGGTTCGTGTTTGTGTTTTAGTATGCAAGTTTAAACATAGGTATGCAGTTAAGAGTTTCAAAAGTTAGGAACTAAAATGACTAAGTTTGATATGAGTGTTTTAGATGGGGTATATGTACAAAAAATGACTAACCTAAGAGAGACTTCCACATTATTAAGTTGGTGAGAATATAAGTTATATGACTTAAGCAAAAATATTATTCTTTTTTATTTTTTACTTTTAACCGTTCAATTTGGTTCTTAATGTTTTAAACAGATAAAAATCAATTTTGATTTGATTTGTAATTTTTTCAAACCTAAAGCACAACTTAAAACTAATTTATGGTTTGGTTCAATCTAGTTCAGGTTTACTATTTGATCGATTTCTTTACCCAGCCTTACTTAGAAGTATTTACATGAAGAATTGTCTCTAAAGTTCCTCAATTGATAGGAATCAACCCCCTTAACCAATTACATGTAGCCAAGCTAGAGAACTCTAGGGACTTACTCAAAGAATACTAATTCAAAGCCCTATCTAAGACGAGAATTCATATCCTAACCTCTATGTTTCCTTCCTTTGCCGACCTAACTATCGAGCTGTCACCTACACCAGTTCTACCGAATAGCTGTACTATGACATAATATCCAAACAAATAGCCCTAAACTATTCGAGTCAAACTCCTGAGCAAAAGACCGACATCTGACCCTAGCCCAAGTTGATTACTCTATAAAGAATGATTATCCGAGCTCCAACCTGATCCAGATTAGTTCAACCCCTAACTGCAAACTCCCGCTTTTCTTCATTTCTTCCAATTTATACTATAATTCAAGAGGAGCAACCACCATGCGACATGTATCTTCTGGCACGGCATTCCAAGAAGATTCTTATCTTTTCCATACAGGATATTCTTTATCTCTTTTACCCTTTTTAGTATGTTTTATGTATCTTATTTATAAAATACCTTTTTGTCTTTTCATATATGTAAAGTAACCCTAGTGGGATGGGTGTATAAACCCCAACTAAACATACGTAGACAATCAACATTCATTATCAGAATATTTATTCGAGTTTCTCCATGAGCAACCCTAATGTTCTCATTACCCTTTAACTCTCATCTATTCCCTTTAGCAAAGAGCAGTAACAAGTGATCCTTCAGTTCGGACCAATGAGTCATATCCGACGAATGGTAAGCCGGGTAAGATCGATTGGTGTATCATTTCCAATTAAGCCATCTAATTTGATTCGTTCTCAATAGCCATGAGGTGATCATCTTAAGGTGGTAGTTGCTTGGACCTTTGCTAGCTTTTTTTTTTCCTTTCGATTCATTAACATTGTAGTGCTCCTTAATGTGTTTGACCTCGAAGATGCATCATCAATCAATGGCTTTAAAAGGACAATCCTTAACCTTAGGTCCTTTAGTTGCAATGCTCCTAAGTCCTAACTTCTTTTTGTGTTTACTTAGCAACTAGAAAATGGCACTAGGTAGCTTTACTCGAGCAAATGTTGTCTATATACTAAAAACTAAGCTTTCAAACCAATAACACTATCCGCCAAAACCTAAACTATGAATACAATGACCCTTAAGTATTTTTAAATCCCAGCCATAATGCAAATATGCAATTTTTAAGCATATCTCCAAGTAAACTAAAGAATGAACACATACTTGAGATCAATGAACTTTGAAATAATTCCAAACAACTAAGAACTCAAACAATAGAGCGATCAAAGATGTCATTTGTCCAAAATAACTAAATGTTATCATAACATCAATTCAAAGATATGCCTATTACCTTCATAATGCTAATTAAGAATATCGTTTAAGGTTTCACTAAAGTGAAATTGAATAAGAGATAACATCGAAAAATGGTTTAATCCAACAACTATTAAATGTTCTATTGCAACAATTTCATTCATTTATAACGGTTAAGTTTCGCCAATCCCTTGGTCCCCTTATCTCACAAATGGCAACATTAGCGTTATGCTTGTTGCACATCAATTAATGTAGTGTAAGTTAAAAAGACATAGAGGGAGCAGAGGGAACTCAATTGAATTTAACAACTATTTAAACACAATTTTTGAATTTGGTAACAGTATTGATATCTACAACTTCAGCATCTTGGATTGTAGATAAGGCATATGCAAACTTTTCCAATCCTTTTTCAATGCATTAGATGGAAGCACCGCTGGCTCAACACCCGAGCAAATGTGAGGCAAAAGTGACTAACCACTTTAGTAATTATTTGAAAACGTTTGACATTTATAAAATTTTTTTTCTAATTACAAAAGAAAAAAGGACTTAATTGGTTGTTTTCAAAGATCAGGTTTTTTCTTTTTAGATTTTTTAAAAAAGGGGTGAACAAAACTTAGTATATTTTGTAGAATTTTCATACAATATAAGTAAATTGGATAATCACATGAAAATGGCGGTTTTTTCAAAAATAAAATTAACCAACACACTAAATTTTTTTAAATAAAAAAAAAAACAAATTACAATAGTTTAATTCTAGCTATTAGATATATAAACACTTATGGGTAATAATGCTATCGAAACACCATTATGTCTAGCCTTCGGATTAAAAGCAATCTTCCCATAGAATCAGAGCTTCCCAACATCAAGACACAGTTGTTCAATGCCTTTCTAAACAAATCCCCCCTACAAGCCAGCAAAGACACAATATAAGATATTCGTGACCTTACTGCTGCTCGGGTGGCTGCCTATCAACACAAGGTAGCCAGATATTATGACAAAAAGGTCCAGCATAAAGAATTCAAGGTAAGAGACCTAGTCCGCCAAATTCAAACAATTGGCTCACGAAAAGGATAAGGGAAACTAACCCTCAATTAGGAAGACCCAATTAAAGTTAGAAAGAATCTGGGGAATGAAGCATACAAGTTAGAAAAGTTGGATAGAGAGCTCATCCAGCACACACAGAATGCCAATGACCTGTGCTTATATTTTGATTAATTTAATGTAAATTTGCTTGTACTTTCTAAATGTATTAATATAAATTCATTCCCTAAACTTATTGTATGTCTCCTTTTATTTCATTCTTAACTCGTCCTAGCCCATAATGGGTGAACAAACCCATAAACTATTAAAGGCCTCAATTGGACCCCTAACTTGTGTGCCTCTTTAAGCATAGGTAGGATGGAACACCACCAATCTAACCCCCTTTTAGGTAACCTCAACAATAAAGAACACCCTTAACACAATTGAAGGACTCCTAAAGTTCTTACTGGAACACCACTAGCTCGACCCTCGAAGTGACCTAAGCTACTAACAGCTAAACAATCCCCTTTAGAAGAGCAACCCCAGCTCTTCCCTAAGCATAGCGACCTAAGCTACTAACAGCTAAATAGACCCTTTTAGAAGAGCAACCCCAACTCCTCCATAAGTAAAGTCATCCTAGCTACTTAAATCTAAACGTAACCTAAAAGAGAAGTCATACTAATTCCTCAACTATGTTTACTAAGAGTCAAAAAGTCAAAAACTTGAAAACAAAAACAAAAGTGTAAGGTAGCTACAAAAGCAAAACTTTTCATTGCAACAACTTAGTACATTTACAAGGATAAAGGCTGGTATACCGACTTGATTGATACAGGGATCCTTTATAATTGAAGAATTGGAACAAGCATACCAAAAAAAAAAAAGGGAAAAAGGAAGAAAATAAGGGCTCATCACTTTAGATCAACTATCTCTGGAAGTTTAGACAAAACTAAAGCATCGATCTGCTTGGATGACTAATCCGACAGAGTTGGAGGATCTTGAGCAAAGTAGGGGGAAGGAGAAGCCTTTTTGTCCTAGTCAATGGAAGGTCACCTTGAACTCAATCTTTCCCTTAAGTGCCCTCGAGAATAACCCCCCATGAAGCTATCGAAGCTAAAGAGGCTGTAAGAGCATCTTGGATGGCCTCAGCAACAAGAGCAGCTATCCTCTCGTTCGACTTGGCATCTCGTACCTCCTTGTGGGTTAGACCATCCTAGAAGTCCAAGAAGCTCAAGTTTAGGCCAAGATATTGTTAGGATACCATCTTTAGAATCTTTCAGCCTGTCTTAGTGGAGATATCTTGATGCATCTCCAAAGTCGTACACATAGAGGCCACACCACAACTAACAAAAATAAAACAAAATAAAATAAAAAGTGGGTTTTAGCAAATTTGAATAGCTACCAACTGAATATGATACACCAACAAATCCTACTTGACCCAATCTAAACACTCGATATGATACACAAATGTCGAACTAAGGTCACTTCCTACTAACTCTAGCTAAGGGAGCTAGATGAGAGCTGAGGAATAAAGAGAATACAAAGGTTACTCTGTAAGGAAATTCTGTAACTCAATAGTGGAAGCATGATGTCTATGTATAAAGAAGTGAAGTGTTTATATGACCTCAACTAGAGTTAAAATAAATGAGGAAAAGACAAAATGGATAATGTTAAAAAATAAGATTCCTAAAACATACTAAAAAGGATAAAAATGACAAATGATATTCTGTACTAAAAGGAAAAGAAATCCTTTTGGAATATTGTACTTGAAGACATGTCTCAGGTAATGATTGGTAGTCTACAACACAATTGGTTCTACTAAAGTAAGTCCTCAGGTAGTTCAACATTCGTAGAATTTAGCTTAGAAGAGGTCGGGGAAAGGTTAGGAATCAGGGCTAACCTGATTTAGGTTAGGTTGAAGCTTAAACACTTAAAGATATCCAGATCCTCTTCAAGTTAGCCAACTCGGTAGCTCAATTCAGACAGGTATCTAATGCTCGACAGCTCAAAGGCCATGCTAATCTTTGCTTGGTTTAGGCACTTAGGTCGACAAAAGTATATAAGTCTGAGGTCAATGCAGAAACCCTCTTCATCAAGCTAATCCTTACAATCCTCTAACTCAACTTCAGGTGACTAGTCCAAGGAGTTGATTCCTATCATTTGCTTGGGGTTAGAAGGATTTGTCCTCAAATCTAAAGGGGCTTCATGGGTTTGCTCCTCTATGGCTTCTATTGTAACTTTTCTTAGTTAGTGAGGGATCAGGTCGAATACACTGAAGATAAGGGAGACACCATAGTTCTCGAGTAACTCGATCTAGTAAGCATTGCAGCTGATCTTCGTTAAGACCTTAAATGGACCATTAGCTCATGGGGATAGTTTACTTTGTCTCAAGTGCAGAAATCTATCTCAGCTGAAGTAGATCCATACGAGGTCACCTAGCTTGAAAGAAACAGCTCAACGGCCACGGCTACCTATCTCTTGTTATCTTTTATTTAGCTTAGTTGTCTTCCTTGCTATAAATTGGTGTATGTAGACATCCAATTTTCGCTCTCTTTATTTTTATTTTTAGGCCCTAAATTAGGAAAAACACAAAAAAAAAATAAGAAATTAAAGAAAACTCAAAAAATTAAGAAATTTAGAAAAAATAAGAATTTTAAGAAAATACAAAAAAAATTCAAAAATAAGAAAAAACACAAAAAATAAGAAATTTTAAAAAAGTACCAAAAGTAGGAAGTGTAGAAAGAAACCCTAAAAAATAAGAAGCTTAGAAAAAAAAAATTTAATTTAGAAAATTGAAAAAAATAAAAAATTTTAGAAAATACCATTTTATTAGGATAGATTTTTAATTTTGTATTAAGTTTAAAAGTTAGGCCGTTGAACCTGGGCTTAAATTTAAATCTAACCCAAGCTGATTTGGTCCAATTGCATATATGGACAAGGCATAGGCTAACAGTCTAACAAATAAGCACATGGATATTTGCATTGAGTTTGAGTGCAAGGTCTTGGGTTCAAATCTTGAGAAAGGTAAAGAGGCCTTTTTTATTTTTGTTAACTAGCACATTACCACATGTTAGGATCTCATTGCACCATATAACCTGACACGTGGCATCGTCGAGCTAAACAACCTTGCTAACGTGGTGCCACATGTCATGTGATGACATGTGGTACATCGAGACTGGTTGGGTCAGCAGACATGGTGCCATGTCAACACTTTCCCTTGTTCTTCTCTAGAATTATAGCACTTTCCTCCTCGAACAACCAGTTTCAGTGCAATTTTCTTGCCACATGTTAGGATCTCATTGCGCTACGTGACCTGACACGTGGCATCATCGGGCTAAACAACCTTGCTAACGTGGTGCCACATGTCACGTGATGACACGTGGTACATCGAGACTGGTTGGGTTAACAGATGTGGTGCCATGTCAGCACTTTCCCTTGTTGTTCTCCAAAATTGTAGCACTTTCCTCCTTGAACAACCAGTTTTAACGCAATTTTCAAACCTCTTTTTATTACAATTTCTCCAAATTAATAGCAAAATTGCAAACTAGACATAGCCTACTATGAATTGGCATAAAAAACAAGTTTAGATTCGATCAAAAACCTATTTAAATTAAGCTTCAAACATTGAGAAAAAATTGTATTTTCGAACATTCCCATTAACTCCGATTCGAGCTTTCCTTTATTTTTAAGCTAATTTCGAGTATAAATATGGTGTTAAGGGATGTTCACGAATACAAACAACGACTAAAACCAACTCGATTCAAGTCCTACACCCTTTCTCTCTTCCCGATCACTCTCTCTCTTTACTAATCTCTCTCTTCGAATTCCTCTCCCTAGCCACTCCCAAGCCAAACCACCACCACGGTCGAGCTCCCCGTAATTTAGGTTCTCCAATCCAACCTCTTTTAACCTCTACCATAACCCCTAATAACTCTACCAAGTTCGCCACCACCCTAACCTTAACCACCGAACCTCCTCTCCTCGAACTACTACCTTCAGCTACCTTTACCCCAAACCCTTCACACCTCGAAACACCACACCATACTCCTCGCTTGTGCCCAGCAGCTACCCTCGAAGTTCCCCAAAACAGTCACAACCACTCCTCTCCAATGACCACCCAAACGGCTTTAAAACACTTCGGCATTGAACCTAGCCACCCCCCCCCCCCCCCCCCCCCCCCAAAAGTCCAATACCAAACACACCAATCTTCCATCACCAATAAAGAATTCAGCTCGAATTGTATTGAATCGACCCAAGCCACCACTATTATTGAAGACAGTGGACCTGATCGACCTGCCCTAGGTCCGACTCGTACGCCCAGCTGCATATAAACTTTTTTTTTTTTTATTTCCCAATGTAAATGTAATAATATCAAATAATACAAGAAAAGAAAAAAATAAGAAATAAAAGAAAAAGGAAAAAGGAAAAAAGAAAAAAAAAAGAAAAGAGTAATTTTGTTTTATTTATTTTATTTTTACTAGTTTAATAAAAATAGATAAAATATAATAAGTAATAAATAAATAAGGTGATATAATAAAAATAAAATAAAATAAGTAGGATAGGGAATAAAATTGTTTTATCACTTAAGAAAATTGATTTTCCAAAAAATAAAATAAAAATAAATCAACCATTTAGAATTTCCAAAAAATAAAATCTAATTTAGGACCATTTTTAGAAATTTTATTAAATGAACTAAATTTAAGAAAAAAACGTAAGTTTGATCATTTTTAAAAATCAAAACAAACAATCCACTAAAGTTTTCATTAAAAGAATTACATTTGTCTGATCCCGAATAGCAGGTACATAGGTACCTATAGGGCAACGACAAAAATGAAAAAACCTAATTTTCCGTTTTCTTTAATTTAGATTATTTTATTTATCCAATTAGAGTAAACAATAACCAAGTTCTATCTTTTAAAATTAAAAGGTAATTTTTAAGTTTAATTCTAAATTCGGAAAGTCAATGGTGCCCGTAAAAGTTTAAAAGTCCTAACCCCCAGATCCATGATCTCTGGTTACAAAAACCATTTTACAAAAATTGATTTTAATTATTAGACTAGTGGCTAAGTTATAACCAATCCACCCAATTAATTATAACTTAATTGTTTTTCCCAACTCCGGTCGGATAGTGACTCCAATACCTTTTCAAATTAAAAAAACAATTTTCTTTAAACCCTAATCGAGGATCAGTATTAAACAAGTAAGTATTGATCGGTTTAGAGAAGACCTAATTTTATAAAAGAACCGGGTGAGTAAAAAAACCAAGCTCGATAGTGTAGCTATTGTAATCTTTTGGCTCAGTTAACTCCAAACCGGCTCTCTTCGACAGTTATAGAAGTTCCAATCATATCTAAAGGGATAGTTGGGTTGAGGCTATAGATGACTTGAAAAGGAGTCTTCTCGGTAGTGCTATGAATGGTTCGATTGTAAGTGAACTCCACGACAGCTAGGCACAAGTCCCAATCTTTGAAATTCTTCCTTATAACAGCTCAAAGTAAGGTGCCTAATGTCATATTCACCACTTCAATCTAGCCATCAATATTGGGGTGGCTACTAGAGCTAAACAGGAGTTTAGTCTCAAGTCTCCTCCAAAGTGTCTTATAAAAATAGCTTAGAAATTTGGTATCTTGATCTAATATGATGGTCTTCGAAACTCCATGTAGTTGGACAACTTCTTACAAAAATAAATCAACAATATATAAAGTATTATTAGTTTGGCGGCATCGAATGAAGTATGCTATCTTACCAAAGCAATCTACTACTATAAGGATCGAATCCCTCCCTTCGAATGTATGAGGCAACCCTAAGAAAAGATCCATGTTAAGGTTAGCCCAAGGTAAGGTTAACATTAGTAAGGGCATATATCCTCCATGCGGCTCCTTCCTTCCTTCCTTTTGCTCTTTTAGAAACTTCACAGCTATCGACGACCTTATGAGCATCCTTGGCTAAACCAGGCTAATAGAAGTTCTCTCTCAATTGGTTGACCATTTTGGTCTCTCTGAAATGGTTAGATAATCCACCGTTATGAGCTTCCTAAACATCAGCTTACGTATGGAACAACTTGGTATGCATAGCATCTTCTCCTTAAACAAATAGCCATCCTTCATGTAATATCTCCAATAGCAACTCCTTCTCTACACTTTTTAAGAGTAGGACCAAAATGTGGATCCTAAGCATACTGTTCAGCAATGAGAGAAAAAATTAGTAATTTTGTCTACAAGGTGGTTAGCAGAATTTGCCAACACGATAAGGTGTCTGCGACCACATTGGTACTACCTTTCTTATACTTGACTACGTAAAAAAAAGCCTTCCATAAACTTTAACCATTTTACTTGCCTCTTTGAAAGTTTGTTCTGACTCCTAAGATGCTTCAAGAACTCATGGTCTATATAAATTACAAACTCTTGAGGTAGTAGATAATGTTGCTATACAACAAGAGCTTGGAAAAGAGAATACAACTCTTTCTTATACATAAAAGAATTCAATACGACACCACTAAGCTTCTCACTATAATAAACAAAATTTTGGTGCTCTTGCATTAGTACAATGCCAATACCAATACCTAATGCATCGCATTCTAGCTCGAATGGTTTGTCAAAATATGACAGGGCTAAGACAAGGGAAGTAATAAGCTTCTCCTTGATCTCTGTAAATTCCTACTCGGCTCGATCATTCCAGTGGAATCCTTCACTCTTCTTAGTAAGCTTAGTCAATGGGGCAATAATGGTACTAAAGTTCTTAATGGATCTCCTATAGAAGGAAGTGAGACCATGAAATTTTCGTACTTCAGTGATGCCCACTCCAAGACAACTCGAATTTTCTCCTCGTTAGCTTAGATTCCATTGCTTGACACTACATAACCAAGAAAGATAACTTCACCTTGACAAAATGTCAACTTCTTCAAGTTCCCATACAGTTTCTCAATAGAAAGAATATCAAAAATAGCTCAGAGATGTTGTAAATGGTTAGCTAGCCAGTATGTTATCAAAGTACACAACCACACATCATCCAATCAAAAGGCGCATCACATAGTTCATAAGCCTCATAAATATACTCGGTGCATTAGTGAGTTTAAATGGCATAACTAGCCACTCATAGGGACCATGTTTTGTCTTAAATGCAATTTTCCACTCATCTCTAAGTCTCATGCAAATTTGACAGTAGCCATTTCGAAAATCAATCTTCGAAAATATTCAAGCACCATGTAGCTCGTCTAATGTGTCATCAAGCCTCAATATGTAGTACCTTTACCTAATAGTAATTCGGTTGATAACTCAATTATCGATGCACGTATGACATGATCCATCCTTGTTTGGGACAAGCAGAGTAGGCACGACATAAAGGCTCATGCTCTCTTTAACATAACCTCGCTCTATCAACTCGTCCACCTATCTTTTCAACTGGGCAGTCTACTCGAGATTTATTCTGTAAGCAAGTCTATTTAGCAAGGATGCACCTAGATGTAAGTCAATGCAATGTTTGATGCCTCAGACTAGGGGGTAGTCCTTTAGGCAACTCATCTAAGAACAAGTTAGAAAATTCATCTATCAAGCTCTGGACTCCTTCCAATACATCTTCCAAATTTGTCAATTCCAATAACCTTCTAATCAAGAAAAACATAGGCTCATTAGCCTTCTCAGTAGCTCAGAGCTCTCTCTGGCTCATCACCAAAGCCTTCTTCTAGCTAGCTCAAGTGAGATAATTATGTGTCTCATTTACCTAACTTGGTGTCATAAGTTACGACACAATCTTCGTCCCATACTTCATAAGTGCATAAGGGTTCTTATATCCATCATGAATAATACGTAGGTCAAACAACCAAGGTCTCCCTAACAACAAGTATGAAGCTCCTATAGGGACGATGATGGGAATCAAGCTACGGGACCCAATGACTTGCAACTGAACCCAAAGACTAGAGGGGTTGGTACATCAAATCTTTATATTCCAACCAACCCCTGTCGAGGTCGAGTACTTTCTTGCCAAATCACCTTTAATGTCATACCGTATGATAGCCCATTATTCTATAGTTTGTCAAGTAGATGAGCACTCTCCAGTGCCAAGCCATTCAATCACTCGGCATCATGTTTGCCAAGAAGTCGAGATAGAGAATCCGGATTGATTAAGCCATCCTTACCCAGACAAGCATATCTATCCGTACATTTTGTCTACATCTCCTAGCGACCTCGCCAATGCTGCATCACCACATATATAATATTACATGAAGAATCTGTAGCACCAATGATTATTTTCCTTATATATTCATTTTTTCCCCTTTTATAATATATACATTGCCCCCTTAGGAAATATCCTTTTTGTCTTTTCCTTATTGGGCAAGTTGCCTTAGTTTGCGAGTATAAATACCTTTATACTTATAGTTGTAGGACATTAGATAATCTTCAATACACTTTTGAGTACCTTCTTCTCTACGTAAACACTGTTGTTTACTCTCGGTATCACTCTTATCCTTTCCCTTAAGCAAGGTTAGGTGGCAAGTAACCTCATTAGACCAATTCGTGCGTCACATCGAATTGTGCGATGAGTCCTCGGAAGTTCCCTTAATGCATCATATCCTCTGGAGCTGTTCGTAGGTTTTGCTTACTGTTTTAATCTTTTGCTTTCACCCTTTCATACTTTTCCCCATTAACTCTTTTCGAGCTTTCTGCAAGCTCGAACCCATTCAGCAACCGGCCTTGTCTGTTCTTGGTTACGGTTTGCATCATCTTGATATCAAAGCGGAGGTTTTGTGTAAGCTATAGTTAGTTCTTCCCGAGTTTTGTTATACTCTATTTTGTATGTGCGAAACAAAGTAAGTTACTGTGTTCACTTAACTACTGTGTTGTTAGCTATTCATTCTCTAAAGTGTTTGTTTGAATTTCAATTTGTGGGGAAAAATGACAAATCCAAGTATGAATGTTAATGCTGGTGATGACAGTGGAGTTGTTTACCATGGACGACAATCTCAGGAAACTCCCAGAAGTACTGATGAGAGACTTAATGAGGTAGCTAACCTCTTGGTCAATCTAACCCGAACTATTCATGCCCTGTCTTGTCGACCCACTAAGGCTACACAAAACACTCCACAAGTTGCTCAACCTGTTAGAGGTCAAAACCCAGCTCAACTATTTCAAGGTGGAGGAGTTGGCGGATAAGTAAGGCGAAGGATAGACTTAAGAGAGCTAGATGAGGAGGAAGAAGAATATTTTGAAGAGGAGCGTGTACGAGTCCCCAGAGCATCTGACCATGTGAAGCTTTAGATTCTAAGTTTCAATGGATCTGAGAATGTTGACGAGTATCTGGATTGGGAAGAGAAGGTAGAGCATGTGTTTGATTATTACCAGTATGAGGATTACAAGAAAGTGAAGACTGTTGCTGTTGAATTTTCTGAATATGCCACCATATGGTGGAAGAATTTTCAGGCCATGAGAAGAAAAGAGGGGTACCGAGAGATTAATACTTAACCCAAGATGAAAAGAGTGCTAAAAAACAGATTTGTACCGGAAACATATCTCCAAGATATTTTCACACAGCTTCAAGAACTAAGACAAGTAAGCCAAATTGTTGATAAATATGTTCAAGAATTCCAAATGCTTATGATAAGATGTGAAGTGGAGGAACCACCTGCCCAAACAATTTCAAGGTTTGTCACTAGGTTGAGAGGAGACATCCGAGACATTGTGGAACTCCAACGATTTAACACAATGGATAAAGCTATTAGGATTGCCTAACGAGTAGAGAGGTAAAGAAGAAGCTGAGTAGCGACCAAAGTGCCGACTAGTTGACCCAAACAAGCAAGTAACAGGATACTGCCGAGTATTGAGCCAAGAAGTAGGATAGATGTCAGAGCCGAGTAGAAAAATCGATCCAAAGATGTAATGCCGACCCGAACATATGAGAAAGGGCAAGGGTCTGGTAAGAAGACTAGCTATATCAAATACTTCAAGTACCGGGGGTTCGGACATATGGCTGCTCAATGCTCGAACCAAAAGACAATGGTTATTAAGGGAAACACCCCAAAGTTAGACGTAGAGAGTACAAATGAGCAACCCAAGGAAGAGGAGATTCCTGCCAAGAATGAGAATGCCGAGAAAGAGTTGATCAAGAAAGACGTGTATGCTAAGGACTTGGACTAGCTACTTATGGTTATCCGACGTACTAAGAGCATAGAGCCCTCATGAGAGGATGAGTAAAAAGAGAAATTATTTCATATCACCCACCCGCAAGGTGAATGAACAGACATGTACCCTCATCTTGGATAGTGAAAGCTACACCAATGTGAAGTTAGCCGACCTCATCTCAAAACCGAGGTTACCGACTGTTGAACATCCGAAGTCATACAAGTTGCAATTATAAGTGACAAGGGACCATTACACATCACTTTACTCCGACCAAATTCTTTGCGATGTACTACCCATGTGCACATCGCACATATTGTTAAGAAGACCATGGTTTTTTTATAGGAAAGTCATCCACAACGGTTACAAGAATACCTACATGCTCGAGAAGGATGATCGGAAGATCACGCTAAATCCGATACCGCCAAGAGAAGTTTACAAGTTACAGACAAAACTTGTTTGCAAATCGAAGAAGGCTCTAGTGTTGAGTAGAGCTAAGCTCTGAGAAGCCATTAACGCCAATGAGTCGACCCTCCTATTGGTTAGGCGACTACTGGAAATGAAAGAGCGGAATGATTTACCCCAAGAGGTGAAGGAACTATTGGATGAATATGTTGACCTGTTCCCAAAACAGTTACCAGCAAGGTTGTCCCCAACCCAAGGCATAAAGCACTACATTGACTTAGCACCTAGTGCTGTACTGGCATGAATCCCGACCAAGCTTCTGAGCCTCAACGTCAAGTCAATGAGTTGCTAGAAAGAGGATACATGAGAGAGAGTCTCGTCCCTTATGCTGTACCTGTACTTCTAGTGTTAAAGAAGGATAGAACTTGGTAGATGTATGTTAATAGCCGAGCCATGAACAAAATCATGATTAAATACAGGTATCCGAACCCGAAACTAGAAGACATGCTGGATGAATTGAGTGGAGCCAAAATTTTCAACAAGATTGATCTCAAGTCCAGCTACCATTAAATCCATGAGGTTAGGAGACGAGTGGAAGATTGCGTTCAAAACTCGACATGGACTTTAAAAGTAGATGGTCATGCCCTTCAGCTTATCGAATGCTCTGAGCAACTTCATGAGGCTTATGAATCATGTGCTGAGATATCTCATCGGGAAGTGTGTCATAGTGTACTTCGACGACATCCTGATCTACAATGCCAACATACCAAGTCAATGTGAACACATTAAAGCAACCTTAGATATTCTCCATGCCGAGATATTATCTGGCAACCTAAATAAATGTTGTTTTTACCAGCATGAAGTGGTATTCTTAGGCTATATAGTCAGTGGAGAAAGCTTGCGAGTCAATGATGAGACAATCCGAGCAATTGTCGAATGACCAACCCCTATTACTCATGCCAACATGAAAAGTTTCCATGCATTAGCTTCATTTTACCGAAAGTTCATCAGGAACTTCAGCACCCTTGCTGTGCCACTAACTAAATTAACGAAGAAAAACCCCGACTTTCGATGGGGAGAAAGGGAAGAGAGGAGTTTTGCTAAGATTAAGAAGAGATTGACCTCCACCCCAGTATTAATGCTACCTGACTTCGGCAGAATTTTTAAGCTAGAGTGCAATACGTTAGGCATTGGAATAAGCGCTGTCCCGATGCAAGAAGGCCAATCAATTGCCTTCTACAGTGAGAAGCTCCGAAGACCCCAGTTAAATTACTTCGTATATGACAAAGAACTCTTAACACTAATCCATACACTACAAGTATGGTAACACTATCTACTTACAAGAGAATTTGTCATATATACTGACCATGAGTCATTGCAATACCTCCGAAGTCAGACCAAGCTGTCTAAACGGTAGGCAAAATGGGTTGAATTCCTTGAAGGATTTAATTTTGTAATCAAATACAAGTAAGGAAAGAGCTACGTAGTTGCAGATACTCTATCAAGGAGGCATGCGCTCTTATCAAAACTGCAGACCAAACTGTTTGGTTTTGCAAGTATCAAAGAACAATACTCCGAGAATCCACACTTTGGACCAATAATTTCAAGATGCGTAGATGGGAGAACAATGGACGAGTATTATGTGGAAGATGGCTATCTGTTTCGAAGAGAAAACCTGTATGTGCCAACTTGTTCCCTATAGGAATTATTAATTAGGGAAGCCTATGACGGAGGACTCTCTAGAAATTTTGGAGAGAGAAGAACCTATAAACTAGTGAATGGCCTATTCTTTTGGCCGAGAATGCGAAGAGATGTACACCAAGTGGTCGAAAGCTAGGCTATGTACAAAAAGGCCAAGTGCCGAGTTGAACAATGGAAGGTGATGCCCTTACCTATTCCGACGAGGCCATGGACAAAACTAAGCATGGACTTTGTTCTCAGATTGCTGAGAACTACTCGAGGAAAAGATTTTATAAGCATGGACAGAACTACTCAAGGAAAAGATTTTATAAGCGTGCCGAGAAGTGTAGTCTCTGTCACGCCCCGAACAAGAAGAGTCATAACAGTCCCGCTATGTAAACTAATCTAAGATAAAAGCTGACCTCACAGCTGCTATCGTAGACGCAGTTTACACAAGGCGCACAACTCAACCAGCTTGAAATGTCTGTTCTGACACCTAATATTAACCAAATATGTGGTAGAGCTTTTACAAGTTACTTATTCTATATAATCTACTGTTTAGTATCATAACAGTATTTAAACAAACATTTCACGTCCAAAGGTAAAGTTTACAATCAGAGTTTGTTAAAAACGACGGGTTTTACGGTCTATATACAATAAGTTAGAAAACTAGTGGGCTCCCAGGGAATTCTCATTTAGTTTTCCTCAAAACTTAAAGACAAAGCCAAAAGCTCAGGTTCAGTTAAATTCATCGATCCTCACTTTCCCACACAGCAGCACACTAACTTGAGAACGGTGGTACCTGAACATCTTGCCTTCACTCAACACCTACAAAAGAGTCTGTAGGGATGTGAGCACAACTAGCTCAGTAAGTGGGGCAGAGTCAAAAGAGTACTTTACAATCATAAATAAGGTTAATAATCATGATGAAATGCAATGCAATCACTCAAATGAAACATCACACAGTGTTAACCGGTCCACTGTGAGGTTAGAGAAATTTCATCCGCTCCAACCCGGATTGAGAAGTTTCATTACGACTCAAGTTAGACTAAACCCGGGCTTGTACAATGGAGAACACCCTCCTCCCATGACCGCCTTCAAACCACGACCCCCAACCTTGCCGCGACCCCCTCACCTATCACTTAGTTCGACTAAGGATGGGGAAAGGACCATTTCAGCTATCCTCATCGAAGGGAGTCGGTATTTGACCTAACACTCTTAATCGTTTTCCCTTAACGGGTGATTATGCATGTCCAATTACATTTTAGTTGAATAACCGTTAGTGTTAATCAAAGGTGACCAACAAGTTCACACAATATGGAATCCATGCAAATATGCAGAACAGCATACCAAAGAGTTGAACTCCTGTCACAACTGAGTATCTTTCACACACATAGCATGCGCATAATCATTTAACTACAAACACAACCAGAAGTACTCTTAGGTCTCCAGATACTTTAAGTAGCATCCAAACAGCGGTGAAGCCACAACCCCAATTTACTTGTTTAGATGTTCGCTATTACTGACTTGAATTGTCAACCGTCTTTGTATTGGAAGGTCCTAATTATACAAAAGGCCCAAATTCAGTTTTCGTAATAATTACAAAAACATTAGGGTTTTATCTAAAATGGTTATATATATATATATATATATTATTTCCATAATATATCGTCATGTTATCACTATATATCGGATTAAATTATTAATTATTGATACTGTACACCATATATACTATTGCGTATTATATATCGTTTCGATCGTATCGAAACGTACTTTTTATTTATTAATTCACGTTTTCATTCCGGTAAGGTTAATGAAATTTGTATGTTCTTGAATATGATATAGTCTTGAGCTAAATTACTTAAGGTTGTTCGATTTCAACAAAATTAGTGTCATTGGGTTCGTATAGACCTAACGACACGTTTTACGAATCCTGTTTCTAGAGGTGGCTTTTAATGGGTAGTTTAAGTTTTTAATACAATTATACATAATTATATAAAAACGATCGTATTATATGTGATTTACATTATTAAATTATATTTTATCTAATTTGTCCTTATATTGTAACAATATGAGTATTATTCAATTCTATTACACCTAAAGTGTATCCCGATCAAAAATATTAATAAATAAGATAAAAATTTCCATTAATCCCATCTGATCAGCAATCCTTTATATAGCTTTTGGTTAATTCGTTTTAGCCTATTAATATTACAAATATACCCTAACTTGTAATTTAAGCTATTTTACTTAATAAATTCGTAATAAATAGTTCGGGTTACCAAATAATTCCCCGAAAATTTCTATAGGATTCTAAAAATATATGAAATTTAGTTATCACTTGGTTTTAAGTTTCCGACCTATTATCTATATTTTCATATTAACAATTTTACCCTTAAATTATGATAAATTATCCAATTATAATTCTTTTAGCACCAAATTAATTTTAATCTGACTCAATACTATTATTATTTATTATAGATCAGTACATGTCCATTTCATCAATTAATTTCATAATTTCCTGTTAAATTCATAATTTCAGCCTATTTTCGAGCTAATTTCAGGCCTAAAAATGCAATAAATATTAAAATTATTCAAATAAAAATTTGGGCTACATAGCAATTACCTATATATCATACAAATCCTACACAAAAATTTTTAGCTAGAAACAACAGCATATAGTACATTTATTTCACAAATATAAATTCGGGTTAATTATAGATTTCTTAATAAAGTATATTAAATATTACGAATTTTTCAAAAATAAAAATATCACATGAAAGCATGTCTAAAATAACCTAAGTGTAATTTTTTTCATAATTTTCTGGGCGGATTTACTATTTTTTAGAAATTATTGAAAAATAAGGCAGAAATTTGACTTTGGTGTTCTTGGGTGCTCCAATGGCCGGCCACGGTTGGGAGGTTGTCGGAACGCCTAGACGCTGGGAGTACTCCTTGGTGGTGGAGTGGCGTAATAGCAGATCAAAGGAAACCCTAAGAACTAACCTTGCTCGGTAATTGTTCTGTTTTTTTTTTTCTACGATTTTTTTCTGATTTTTCTTTCTGTTGTTTTTGGTTCCAAACTGCTAAATGTTGTCATTCTGCTACTAGGATAGTTTTTATAAAGTTCTTTCACCGCCTATGGATTTTTATTTATTTTTTTCTTTTGTTTTTTCTACTTTAATTAAGCATGTAGTGTCATTTTGTTGTAAATCCACTTTTTGAATCATCAATCTCCTTTTCCATTCTCCTGCCACGCATCTTGTCCAATAATCTCCAATGTATTTGATTAATTTTTTCTTTTTATTTTATTAAATAATTACTTAAATATAGATATTATATGTTAGAATTAGTTATTTAATTAATATACAAGTTTATACCCTATGTAAATAACATGTGAAATATATAACTTTACTCATATAATTAAGTTTCTAGCATATCTTTTATTTTTAGGATACGTTCTAAAGTTAATTTCATGAATTCAACACAATAAATATATAATTACACAATTTTAGGTTAATTTACAAGTATAATTATTATTTATACCGGGTATACTCAAAAAAATTACGTGTATTTTTATATAGTAAATTATCCTACATTATCTCATTTTATAGCTCAATTAACTTATCTCTAAGTTCTCGTTGCAATCTAAGTTCAATTTTAGGAGTTCCAAACATTTTCGTGCTTTATTGAATATTCCAATTTCTAAGGGCAAAATTGGGTTTTCGGGTCATTATTACTAAAATCTAACTTCACTGTAATATCTCGACTAACTTTTTCATTCTAGTCACAAAGTTTGGGCTCAATTGGATAAGTTACCCTAAAAGCCCTAAATCTGAGCTAGGTTGTCCTAAACTCAATTTTGGGAGCTTACAGTCTCCGATAGAGACCTAAAGTTCTTAACCTATTTCTGGAGAACCTTGTAGCATCGACTAGGAACCAAATTGCTCTTCAGTACCTCATGTCATCCCCAAACCGATGGCCAAACAGAGGTGATTAATCGTACTTTGGGGTCACTACTCCGAGCTACAGTAGGCAAGAACATAGCTGCTTGGGACATTTACCTGCCAATGGTCGAATTCACCTATAACCAAATCATACATGACACTACCAAGCAGACTCCCTTCAAGGTGGTCTATGTATTCAATCCCGAGTTGCCCCTCGACCATACCCCTATACCAGTACTCACACAAGAGGACCCTAACACCTCAGCCAGAGCACAATCTCCCCAGCACATATGCAACAAGGTCACTCGGCACATCAACCAAGTTACCAAGAGAATGTGTGAAAAGACCAAAGGTCGATCGGCCAAACAGTTTCAGCCAGGAGACTTGGTATGGCTACACCTCAGCAAGGAGTAGTTCTTGAACAAAAGGAAGAACAAGCTATCTGTAAGGGCGGAAGGACCTTTCAAAGTCCTCTAGAAAATCAATAACAACACCTACAAGTTGGAGCTACCTAAGGACTATAGGGTTTCTGATACCTTTAACATTGTCGACCTCAGCCCGTATTACCCTGACAAAAGACTGAGCGAACACCATTCGAATTTAATTCCAAATCCAAAACAACCTGGAGGGAATGATAGGAATCAAGCTACAAGACCTATGACTCGTAGCCAAGCCCGAAGACTAAAGGGGCTAAAACGTCGAATCCTTATGTTTCAACCAACCCCTACCGAAGCTGAGTACTTCCTTGCCAAATCACCTTTAATGTCGTGCCATATAACATCCCATTATTCTATGGTTTGCCGAACAGATGAGTACTCTTTAGTGCCAAGCCATACAATCACTCGGCATCATGTTTACCAAGAAGCTTAGAGAGAGAATCTGGATTGATTAAGCCATCCTTACTCAGACAAGCCCATCTGTTCGTACTTTTTGTCCGCATCTCCTAGTGACCTCGCCAATGTCGCATCACCACTTGTACAATATCACATATAGAATCTGTAGCACCAATGATTATTTTTCTTCTATATTCATTTTTTCCCCTTTTATAACATGTACATTACCTCCCTTAGGAAAAATCCTTTTTGTCTTTTCCCTTTTGGGTAAGTTGCCTTAGTTTGTAGGTATAAATACCTCTATACTTGTAGTTGTAGGACATCAAATAATCTTCAATACACTTTTGAGTACCTTCTTCTCTATATAAACACTGTTGTTTATTCTCAGTATCACTCTTATCTTTTCCCTTAAGCAAAGTTAGGTGGTGAGTAACCTCATTGGACCAATTCGTACGTCACATCGAATTATGCCGTGAGTTTTTGGAAGTTCCCTTAGTGCATTATATCCTCTAGAGCTGTTCATGGGTTTTGCTTACTGTTTTCATCCTTTACTTTCACCCTTTCGTACTTTTCCCCATTGACTCTTTTCGAGCTTTCTACAAGCTTGGACCCATTCAGTGACTGGCCTTGTCTGCTCTTAGTTACGGTTCTCATTAGATGATATCACATATCACTTCATCTCTGTACACATTCCTAACACAGAACAATACAACCACTTGCTCTATTACGTACAGAGCACCCTTATCATATAGCCAGTGTAGCTTATAAGGTTGAAGGTGCTTAGAGGTCGGCAGACTTAATCTCTGCATAAGAGATTAGGTAACAACATTGGTACAACTCCCTTCATCTATAATGATGGTGCATAATTGCCTATTGATAGTACAATTAGTGTGAAACAAATTCTCTTTCTGATCCTCCTTGGAGCTTGGTAAGGAGGTCAGTACTCGTATCAGCACTAATGTCATCACTTTTCCCTAGTCGACATAGACAAAGGTCTCTTCCTCATCCTTGACTTTAGTTTGGCCCTTGATGTTATCCAATACATCACCTTAAAGCACCGTAGCACGTCAGTTAGGACACTCAGTAAACATGTATCCATAACCCAAGCACTTACAACACTTCTCCTCACTTATCTTTCATCTCAAGGTCTATCCTTTCTCTTATGTCCTCGAGGTCGGCTTATCAAAAACTCAACTCTTCAGGTCTACTCGGCTAGTGTCAGGTCGATCATTCTTCTACCTTGCTGAGACATATCTTCTTAGCTCGACATGGATAGGTCAATGAGGAATAAGTGCTTTCGCAAAGCTAGGCCCAAGTCTGCTTGGATTATTTCTCCTCTATTTCTCGACCCTCTAAGCTATCTTAATACCTTCCTCTAAGGAGTAAAACCTCTATACTTCCATAATGTTGCGAATCTTATATTTAAGTCTAGAGATGAATTGTGATATAGTATGAACTTCAGGATCATCTATGTATACTCTGATCATTAACATTTAGAACTCTCTAATATAATCATTAACAATTCGACTTCCTATATGAAGCTCTTACAACTTAGCGAATGTATCTTGCAAATATGTCTCAGGTACAAATCTTTCCCTCAACAACCTCTTCATCTCTTCCTAAGTCTTCACAACTCGTCTTCTATCTTTCACTCTAGCCGCATTTAGATTCTTCTACCACCAGAGAATTCAAGTGCAACAGGTCAAACCTTCACTGCTTCAATATACCCATAACAGTCAAACACCTTCTCAGCCTTCTCTTCCCACTTCAAGTATCCATCTACATCTCCACTGCTAGTAAAGGTTGGGATCTAGACAGTGACATTATCAAGTCCTTAAGGAGCTTAGCACCTTCACCCTTCTACCCTATAGCACTCCCCTTCTTCTTCTTCATCTCTATTGGTCTTTACATCTACTTCCTTACCATCTTCCTCAATTTCCTCCAATCAGGTCGATCTACTACTCCTCTAACTCGGTGAGGTCAAGCTAGGTGATTAGCTCAAGTAACATGGCCATATCTGTGTTCTCGCATGTCCTTTACTCAACCACGATTGGGCTCTCGCTACAGTTATTGCCTATTACCTTGCATAGCAATGAGAAAACTCTCAACAAGATTGGTAAGCCTATCAAGTTTATCATCAATTGGTCCAAGGGTATAATTTCCCTATTAACCTTAACCTTCATGAGCACTACTCTCATTTTCACTAATAACTCCTTGAACACCGAAATCCAACATAGTACTATTCTTTTTGACAACTTGAATAGTATAATTCTTTGGTAAAACCCTTTTACTAACTACTAAGATTACACTAGCATAATCGAGTCACTTTAATACCCAACACAACTCAATGTATCATAGAAATGAACCTTACTTTGTTTTTGTAGCAAAGAAACATAGTCGAATAGAGTAACAAGAACCACTATTACCTCATGTAACTACTATTTCTCGACCTACTACTTTAAAACCCACTTTAAATGCGCTTAAACACTACTCTAGTACACTCTACACAAATACACTACAGCAACTACGAAAGAATACAATAGCCACCAATAGCAAACACAAACAAAACTCTATTGCACTTCATATACTCCCCCTTGAAATAATGCTTTAATACTAATGCAGCCGATGCATCTTTAGTGTGGTACATATGGAAGCCATACCACAACAAACAAAAACAAGAAAATAAAAAGGGAGGTTTAGCAAGTCTGAATAACTACCAGCTGGATATGATACATCGGTAGAGCTTACTCAGTTTAATCCAAACACTCATTATGACACGCAAATGTCAAATTAGGTATACTCACCACTAACTCTTGCTAGCTAGATAAGAGCTAAGAAATAAGGAAACATAAAGTTTACTCTATAAGGAAATTCTGTAATTCAATAACGGAAGTATTATGTCGGTGTACAAAGAAGTGAGGTATTTATATAACCTCATTAGGGTTACAATAAATGAGGAAAAGACAAAATGGATTATGTACAAAAAGATTTCTAAAACATACTAAAAAGGGTAAAAATGACAAATGATATTCTATATGGAAAGGAAAAGGAATCCTTCCTTAATGTTATGTTAGAAGACACATATCAAGTAGTGATTAGCGATCTACAACGTAGTTAGTCCTATTGAAGTAAGTCCTGGGGTAGTTTGGCATTCATAGAATTTAGCTTGGAAGAGGTTGGGAAAAGTTAAGAATTAAGGTCGACTTGATCTGGATGGAGTCAAAGCTCGAACATTTAAAGATATTCGAATCCTCTTTAAGTTGGATAGCTCAACAACTCAATTTAGATAAGTACTTGGTGTTTGATAGCTCAAAGGCGATGCTAATCTCTACTAGGGTTAGGTACTTAAGTCGACAAAAGTATAGAAATCCAAGGTCAATGAAGGAATCCTCATCCTAAAAGAGTTCTCAAGCTAGTATTCGTCGAGTTAATCCTCGCAATTCTTTAGCTCAGCTTCAGGTGACTGGTCCGAGGAGTTGATTCCTATCATATCCTTGCACTCTTCTATCCACTGTTTAGTTGTAAGAAATCTATTTATTGCCCTCCATTTAATGATTCAATGGATGATGTCCCCACTTTCAAGGCTAGTGATTAGCTCCTTCATTTCACTAGCCTCCTTCTAAAGATCCTTGATCTTCCTCTCCAGCTTTACCTTTTGGTTAGCTAGCTTCAATGAGTACTTCTTAGTGCTGGAATACTCATCAACTTTCATCATCAACTCAGTTTAAATCCTTGAGATTAATACACTCAACTCCTGGTTGCACCAGTCAAGCTCCACCTTAGCCTTCCTCTCCTCTTCTAACTTCTTAAAGAGCTTAAGCTTAGACTTTTGCTCTTTCTCCAGTTGCTTCTTAAGCACAAAGATCTCCTCGGTAGTCCCTTCATCCTCCCTTAACCCCTGCTTCTCCTTTTCGAACTTAGCTTCTAACTTCGCTCTCTGCACAATAGATAGACAAAGACATCTGTTAGCTTTACAGAATTTCTTATAGTAATGCTTAGACAAGGACTCTGGCTCCCTACAATCCTTCCATGTGCTAAACACCTCACTTTAAAGGAGCTTTACCTCTTTCAACACTTAGTCATAATGCTCGAGCCAAACCATCACCTAACCATAGTATTGCACCACATCAAACAAACTATGAATAATTAGAAGAAAAATTTAAAGTGTACTGCAAAATAAAGCAACCTAAAGGAATGAAGACTCACCTAATGAGCCAATGAGCTAAGGTGGCCCTCTAGATCAAAGGATAAGTCAACTTGGACCTCTACCATCCTTTTTAAGATGGCCTAATGTTGAGCCTGACTTTTCCTGTTTTTATTGTTTTCCTTAACCCGATTAGTATTAAACCATAACCCATTTAATACTAACCCTCAACTAAGAATTAAGGAATATCAAAATTTTAAACATGTTTTCAAAATATTTGGAGTCGCTACTCGACTAGGGTCAGGAAAAGGTTTAGACTAAAACCAATTGGATAGATTGATTTTAATCTAGTTGCATGAAAAACTGATTTTAAAAAGGTTTTTAAGAAACGAGAGATTGAGTCCAAGGGCTAATCTATTAAACCCTGATGGGTATCACTTTTAGCTTTCTGAATTTAGATTTTATCTTTCAATAAATTTACAAATAAAACTAATTCTATTTGCATAAATAACAAAAAGAAATTATTTTACAAAAGGAAAAATAAAAAGATTTTTCTATGTTAAGTCACTCCATTAGTGCTTATGTATCCTCTACTAGGGATTAGGCTTTCTATAGTTTGTTTCCCAAAACATTAGTAGGTTAGTCTATTTTAATCTCAAAAAATAATCAGCTTCACATTTTTACTCGATTTAAGTTATTTAATTTTTTAAGGGCCTTAAATTGGTTGTTTATTTTCAGAAAATTCTAAAGTGTCTTGATTTAGAAAAGAATTGATTTTTATTTATTTTGAAAAATAGATTTTTTTCTAAGTGATAAAACTCATTTTTACTAATTTATTTTTTCTTTTATTTTTATTTTTATCATTATTTTTTATTAATATTTATTTTTTTTTTTTTTACTAAAGCAATAAAAATAAATAAATGACACAACTTTTCCTTTTTCCCTTTTCTTTTCCTTTTTCTTTTTTTGATTTTTTTTATTAGTAATATTATTTACAATGGAGTAAAATCAAACAAATAAATAAAATACACAAGACAATAAAATAAAAAGCCAAACCAAATAGTGGATGCGAGTCAAATGCCTCGACCAAGTTAGGTCTTCAGATCGGGTTTAGAGCTCTATAAGTCAAGAGAGGGAGAAGATGACAGCGGTTCATAGGGGGGTGGTTCAGCTCGATCTAGCCACTAAAATGAGCAAAAGAATAGATTTTTATGTATTTCCTATTGGACTTGGTGGGGGTAAGTAAAGTGCTATAACATTTGGAGGCCATTTCAAAGGTAGTCAAAGTTGGGCAATTGGTTAGAGAGAGAAGGAGGTTACGTGACTTAGTGTAATGGTTGTTGAATGGAAGAAAGGTGTCGAGTTAAGGTTTCTAGGGGTCATAAGAGTCGTGGTGTGGTTAGTTGGAGGAGATAACCACCAATGGTGGTGTTTCAATAAGTCGCTGACATGGGTAGAGAGAGAAAAGACATTTCTAGGGGTTTTTGATAGTAGGGAAGCTATGTTGGTTTTCTCATAAGGCTTATAGATGGAGAATTTATAAAGAGAGAAACTCAACAAAAAAACCTAAGAGAGAGAAAGCTTCAAATTTAACTGCTAGAAGAAATGTTAAGTGTTACCCCTACCCCCTAAGAAATGAGTTATTCAACCCCTATTTATACTAATCCAACCTCAATTAGAATCAGGAAATTCAAAATTTGAATTAAAATCAAGAAATCGATTTCATGGGTAATGATGCATTTGACTAGAATGTAATGTGATTTTGATTAAATGAGAGCTTAAAATATGTTATTTACTCCTCATTCTTGCTTAAAATGTCCACAGACAAGTTTGATTTTCGTTAAAATGGCTTAATCAAGTCTGGGTGATCTCCGGATGTTAAGCTTTCTTTCCAATTTCAAGATTCATTTTAACCATCTAAATGTATGAATCTAGACATCCTATCAGTATCGATTCAAAGTATTTCGAGCGATCTTTATGATTTTACCATTAATTTGGTGAAATCACTAAGAAAAAAGGATTAAATATCAACAAGAAGAGGGCTCGTTAGGCATGTTTTGCATAAGAAACCAAGAGAAAGAAAAGGAAAATGAAAGAAAATTAGATACAATCAATCAATCATAGGCTGACACATGTCCCTTTCCTGGTCGAAAAATAAAAGGTGCAAAGCACCTTGTGCACAAATTGAACTTAGGATCTCCTTGTCAACTCCAATTGCAAAACCAAGTGTATTACCATCAGGTTATTGGCCTATGCTTTGTCCATGTATATGATTGTATACATGAACTAGGTCAACTTGAGTTAAAATTAAATCTAAGCCCAAACCTAACATCCCTTTTTTATTTATTTATTTAAGACTAAACCCAAATGCTAAAGCCAAATTAAATAATCTACTTTTAAAAGTTCTACTTCTTTTCTCTCTTTTTTAAATTTTTTCTATTTTCTAAATTTTCTACTTTACTTTTTTTTAATTTTCTAATTTTTTGGGTTTTTCTAAATTTTCTATTTTTTTGTATTTTTTTATGCTTCTTCTAAATTTTTTATTTTTTTGTGTTTTTTATTAAATAAGGACCCTTTACCCTATTCCAAAAGAAGAAGAAAAAGGGGTAGGGGGTGTAAAAATGGAGTGTTTACACCTAATTAATAAGGATATAAGACCCTATTAAGGCTTGTGAGATAAGCTCCCAATAGTGCAACATTACATTACTAGCCCGAATGTCATAATTCGACTTGAGAAGCTTTCCCCCTAACTTACTTGGTAGCCGATTCGGTAGCCCCCATATACAAACGATCGTTCTCAAACTCATACAAGACAATCTTGAATGAGTCAAGCATTACCTCCATCCTCTGATACATGTTTAGCACCTCTTGGTGGTTCTCCCCCATCTAGTCGAAAGCAAGGTATGGGTGACCATAAGGGAAATCAAATACACCGGACTGGCCAAGCGGCTCCTTCATTTTTGCTTTGTTCAGATCTAACATGCTCACCACTCTAATTTCAAGGTTTTCCACTTTTGACCCACCAGCTCGTCCACTATGTTAGCCTTAGTTCTCTTCCCTTTACCTTTAAAGGGAGGAGAAAGCACCACCACATCCTACTCAATGATAGTAGGCTCTTGTTCCCCTACAATGGCAGTAACCTCAAACAACGGGACAAGCTTAAATATTGGAGCCACCGTAGCCTTGGGCTTTGAGGCCACTAGCTTTATGGAAAGGTTACTGATCGAGACCCCCTAGGGCAAAACAAGTGGCTTCATCCTATTGGTCTCTCCTACCCCTAACTTCGACTCCATGGCCTTGCCCTAAGGGTTGGCAAATTTCTTTCCAGGCTTTGTTCTAGACTCACACCATCTTAAGAGATCCAACCCGTTGGGTCAAGGTAGCTCTCTAAACCTTGTCAGCTTTACACCTACAAAAGAAAATGAACTATGTCAACAAAAGATAAAGGACGGCAATTACTTACAAGCTCCATCATGACTAGCATGGGCAAGGAGGACCTCCTACTTCTTGAATGATGACGAATAAAGGATAGCTTCTTATGAGCCTAAGTTGGTATGATGGAGCAGTTGAATTACATTGTGATAAGACCCATACCTCCCAGCCACTTCTTCAACATAGATTTTTCCATGCCTAAGAAAAGCCAAGAGATTGGCTTATTAAAGTATCTCTATACGATTACCTTGGCATTGAGGAAATTGTTGTGCCTTAAAGATATGAAAGCCTCAATCTCCCATATAGCCTCGGAATTACTTGGACCAAGTTTCTTCAATGTACCAGTTCAAACCAACTTAGTCCAACGAGTCCAAAAAATTACCTCATCAAGCAACTCCACCATAAGGAATTCATCCTACCAATTCTTAACAAATGAGTCCAGGTCATCAGACAACTTCCTTCCCTACCAGTAATGAATGTATATCCATCCAACCAAACTTTTCTTGAGTAAAAATAATTAAATAACTCAAGTGTGGCCCACACCACGAAGTATCACATAAGGCTTGAAATGCCTTTATTGTCTTCTACCCGCTAGGAGGAATCTAGTCAAGATAGCATCATTGGTGGTCAAAAAGTTCCCTTTTGAACTCAGTGAAAGGGAGGTGCATCCTATACTCCAAACACTTTTCAAAGATGGCAAAACACTTCCCTCATAGCAAGGGCACTCTCTCCTCTAATCTTGGCACCCGAATCACTAACCAAGGTAAATTCCCACAATAAAATTACTCAAGACATATCTTATAACAGTTAGCTTGCTCTTGCTTATCCAACCACTCAAACCCTTGACATTCCCAAGCCCAGTAAATATATTATAACGCCCTGAGACCCTAAATGGCACGCACCACATATCCCGGCTAGTCCGGAATATAGGATATGTAAGGCTTTCTAAGTCCACAATCGAAATAAGGAAAAATCATAATACACAATATATAAATATCCATAAAGGAGTAGGAAACTGCATCCACTCATAACCCTATATAACCCTGTAACATCTAAAAGTTTGGAAGTGTCCTGACTTACAACCAAAACATAAGACTTGTCAAATGACTAATTTCTCAGATATCGAAAGGAGTCCATCTCCTCAAAATACAAAATTTCCAATAAAACATAAACCATCAATAACATAAATATCACCCTATCTAGTCATCATAGAAATATAGATACTCAATTCCATCCTCTTTCTAGATATCGTCGACAAACGTCTCCTCATAAATAAGAAGGTCCTTAGAGCCAGTACTTAAAAGAGAAAAGAATGAGCCAAAGCCAAGTACGAGTATGCAAACACATATGCATGCCAAACAAATCATTCACATAAAAATATACAATTAATGGAAGATAATGCAATCAACGGTTTAATTATCTTATTTTAGGCCCACAGAACAACAAAGGGGTATTCAAACCCCAGCACACTTGGTCTTTGCCCACATACATAAGTGGATATAATTATGCGTTTTCCTTTAAGTCCTTTACGCCCAGAAACCAGAGTCCAGAACCTAACATTCTAGTTACGTCATCCTATATGAAAGTCCACTAGGGAAACCTTACACATGATCAGCGGTTGTTCCTCTAGAGAACTACCACTATGGGCCCCTAGAGCGAACGAGTCAAGCAAAATCAGTAAACCAAAGTAATTAGGTCAAATATAGATTTAGTCCAGTTTGATTACTAATTCCTATCAAACACAAGCAACAATCAACACCACATACCTGGAATCGCTCCAAGATTGAATACAATACTCTGATCTTAACCCAAACAAAAGTTAGACCTCAACAAAGGAAACCGAACATCACGAATTTAAAAGAAAGCAAGTACACATCATCCCTTAAGCATTCAGGAGTTAAGTCCTACCTAAAAATTTATCTAAGAGCTTATGATTTAAACAATTAAGGTCCCAAAAGAAATCGTCGAATAAAACATTATATAATTAAACTAAAAGATGACATAACTATATACAAAAGATCAATTTAATAGAAATTTGTAAAGTATGCAATATATATCATAACTATATATAAAAGAAAGTATACTAAGGACACAATACTAGAGTTTTGAGTAATATGATTATCAAATCGATATGGTACGTAAGTAACACATACTTAATCAAAAAATAATATAATTCGTAAAACTAGTAAGGAATGAAAAAATAATAATAAATAGATAAACCAAACATACTATGAGTAATATAATATGCTATACGTTAACAATACCATTGTGATAACATACTTAAATCGTAATACCGTTGATATATATATCTATATAAGACATACTAGTAATAGTATAGTATTATAGTATACCAAATCAATACTTGAGACTTCTAAATAAATTACGACCATTAACATAATCTTATAATTTCGTACAAAGTAATGACTCGGCTTGTATATAACAAAAACAGAAATTTGGCCCCAACAATAATATATCTAACTAATGATTCAAAATATGATAAAATATATATTTAACAATAACTCTTGCATAAATAACAATATATAGATAATAAATAAATAATTTAAAGGCAGCAATTGAATACTAACAATATTTAATCAACACTAACAATGGAGATAAAAATAAAATAAAATAATAGAAATAAAATAATAAACTAAAAGTACAATACCAAATATGAACTCGGAATGACTCGTAAAGGCAATTGGGATGGAAACACCAAACGACAACGAACAAGAATCTATCATAAACAAAACATAAAATAAAATTATAATCTATAAAATTATATACTCGGATAATTAATTATTAATAGTTAGCAACTAAATTTGCGGGATATAGAGTTAAATTTATCCAACCGTATGTCCAACCGAAGGAATTTAGACGATGCTTAAACTTCGAATAAGAGAAAAAAAAAGATCCTCAATTGAAGCTCGCATTGTAGAATGGATAGGGACGGTGAGATTTCCAGCATAGAGAGGAAAATAATGCAGTTGGCCTAGAAGAACTAACAAACAAGTCAGGGAAAAAAAGAAAGTGGATAAGTGACTTTGGAATTTGCACGAGATTGAAGGAATGAGGGTGGGACCAAGTGTTGACAATGGGTAAAGGAATTAATGAACAAAGGGATATGGAGGCAACAGCAAGGATGGGGTTCGGTCAGTTAATGAGGGGAAGGGAGAGACAAGACAGACGGAATTTATAAAGGGTAGGGTTCAGTGATTAAGGAAGGGGTTGCCTGAAAGAAAGAAAAAAAAATAGAATGCCGAGAGAGAGACAGTGAGAGTCGGGAGAAAGAAGGATAATTGCGGCTGAAAAAAAAAAAAAAGATAGAAATGATAAGGTTTAGGGTAGAGTTTTTAGATGGGGTTCCAAAATATTTCAGAATGAGGATTTATATCTAAAATAAAAAGGTAAAGCATTAATTAAGATGAAAAAGTATTGTATTTAGAAAAGAAAGAAAATATATATAAAAATAAATAATCATATACAATTATCATAATTTAAAGTACTAATAAAATTATTATATGCTATTTGAAAAATAAAATTTACTATACTTAGTGTACACATGAAAATAAAGATTTTAAAATAATCAAATCGGAATCTTAATTTCGATTTTTAACAATACTAACCTAAGTAAGTTTACAATTTAAATAAAATGATGAACTAAGGTGTTTCATATATCAACAACTTTTAGTAAAATTTCACAAGGGTAGACGTCGCATGGGATAGCCCTATGAGCTATGCCCTGTTCAATCTCTTTATCGCTCTCCTTGACTCCTCGTCAATTCATACCAACGTAAATGAAACCTCCTCACCGCCATCACAAGGGGAGTAGCACTCTAAGCAACCTCTGAATCCAAAGGTGTTAAGCGATATTTTGACGAGTAAGACCCAATGTGTGACTTAATAGAGTTTGCCCCAGAGTTAGTGACCATCTCAAAATATTATTAAGATGAAAGTTGAAAAGAAGGAGAATGTTAGCAGCTACAAAAGGAACAAATGTCGAAGTCTCATAAAGTGTTTACATGGCTGACCTAAAGGGTACTTATAGGTCTCACATGTAGGGAACCTCACTAATGGTTTTAAGGATCCATATAAGTGCAATCCCTCTAATGCGTTATGATCTAGACACATGGCAATGGTTTTAATCGAACAACCAAGAACAAAGTGACAAACAGCTGCAACCATATACGTGACTTGACAGACATGATAGTTGTCATGTTACGCTAATCCCGCTTTGAAAACATACACTAAGGCTAGAATTTGAAAAGGCTAGCTTCTTCAACAAGTTTAACCGAGGTCCTTTCAACTTTTGCACCTACCATAGCACTTCCTCAACAACATAGCTTGGGAAGCCCTTATGTCCAGCATGGACAAGTTGACTCAATTAAGCTCTAGTAGTGTAACCTCAGCTCTACCTAATATGATTACATGGCACCTCTACAAGACTATCTCCTTTGCTCAACACACCCTACTACTTAAGGAGTTCAATCCTCTTAATCTCCAACTCAACAGTAGAGTACTTAGCTCGAATCAACTCTATGAGGTGTCTCCTTAGATCGAACCCTTATTGCACCTTGTTAGCTTCTTTCTTAAAGATGTTAGTACATCTCCCCTATACTCTAGATTTCCAAGCTAGCACAAGCACTTTGAGTTCAGCTCAGCCATCCATTCTCTCTCCTTAACACCTCGACAGCAATGCGACTGCCGAAGGAAAGAAGTGTTGAAAGGATATTTTAGACTTGGATCCCTTAAGTCTGTGTTGACCTGCCTAGGTTCATGGCCTAACCTGATTTGCCAATACTCAGCCCCGTTGCCTTTATAGCCAATATTGACCTAAGCTTACCAAAGGGCTTGCCCAACTATAATAACCCATATCGACTAATAGACGAGGATAAAGCTTAGAGACCGAGTCAACAGCATGACCCTACAGATCCAAACCATGCCAAACTCCATACTCTTACTACCATGTCATGCAAATGTGCTAAACTACTACTCTTGGTCCCTTAACTTCTAGCTGCCTTCCTCTATAAGTATCAATAGGCGTCCACCAGATAACCCACTTATACTCTTTGCACACTTACACTACATTCAAGCTTTCTTGCACCCTTGTATATATAAAGTACTGACTTAAGTATCAAAATAATCATATTAAATAACACCCTAATGCCTCTCTCTGTATGTTCTTTTGCAAGTTCATTATACAAGCATAATATGTAACTTTTAAAAATAATTTTTCAATAAAAACACTCTAGCAAATAAACTAAGTCGTTACACTATAGTAAAAATAATTGGTAAAACTAGGTAATTTTTAGAGATTGGAAACTAAGTATTAAATTATATCGATTTTTCTTTTAGTTAGGCAATCAAAACGGAATGATGAAACAAATTAAAATAAAAGAAACTAATTGGTTACAGATGAGAATTAACTAATAAAATACTAACATCGCAAGGAATGAATTAACTAATAATAGCACAAGATTTTAACTCTACCATCATGTGATCAATTAAAATATGCCTTTAACATATATTAGCACTAATTAATTGATTTTCTATCAAATTCACAAAGACTTAGTTCTCTTTTGAGTTGATATTATCTTAGTTACAGCAGAAACGCTTATTTCGAGTAGTTTATCTATAATTCTTAATTAAGTTGTGAATTTCTCTCACAAATATTACTACCTTAATTGATATCAAAAATCATCATATATCTATATCATAAAATTTAACATCAATTATATTAAGGTACTTGAATCCTAAAATTAATTTAAAGTACATGTATCCATGATAACGATTAAATTAATTTTAATCCGAATTCATACGAATTATCCATTCTCTTTCATATTTTTGAAGTTCTATTCATAAACAAAGTATTGGCCAAGCAATAAAATCATAAATCATTAAAACAGGATGATTAAAATCACAATTAACTAAATACTAATATATAATAAAATCACACTTCAATTATATCATCAGGCAATGTTAAAATCCAATTAAATCTAATTTAGTTCATGAGAAAAATAAAAATCATATAAAAGAATTTTAAAAATATAATAAATCTTGAAAATAAAAAAAAAATTAAAAAATCTAGTTATAATTCTTAGATTATAAATTTGATTTTCAATCCCATCTTTCCTTGGATCTTTTGTACCCTTACGATAAACGCCAAATTTCTTATTCGTCTTCTGCGTGCGCCTCCATAAATTTGGAGTTAAAATCTCCTCTTTCGTGCGGCTTACGGAAACTGAAGAGTGAATAATCCCCCTTTGCTGCTACGGAAATCGGATTTTATATCCTTCATATCTCTCTTGCAGCTCCGTAAAAAAAAAAAAAAACAAAGGCATTCCACCCTATTTTAAATTGCGGCATGCTAATTAATATATATCTCCCAGGGCTTTTTTCGTGCCGGCTTCCTTTTCTATTTTTTTTTTTCTTTTTTATTTTTAGTTTCCATTCATGAAAGGCATCAGGATTTCAAAATCACAAGTGGGCTTCAACTTATAAATTCACTGCACGTGGACATATGGCTTTGGACATTGGACTGTGGCTTCGGTAGACTCGGCATGTGAGCTTCCTTTGCAATTGTTAAAGATGAGAGCTCATGAAGACAATGGGCTGGACGGTTGGAATTGAAATAGCGTGGACATGGGCTTCTTATGGTAATTTATTTATCCAATTTCAATTTTTTCCCTCTCAAATTGGCATATTTTCCTATAAAAATAAATATATTAGTGCATTATAAAGTTGAGATAAAATATATAAATTTACAACCTATCAAAGTGCAAAGCTTGATCGGCCCATCCTATTCACTCCACCAACAAAATCCTAACACAATACTATATTTTCTCAGTCTTGTCGGTAGTCAATCAAGATCTGCATGAACTGAGCCTATAAAATAATGCACAATGAAGAGACATTAGAAGGTTGTCTAACATGGACACTCTAATACTTAAGTTAGTAATAAACTTTTTCTAAGATAGAATACTTAGTGTGCAAACTCAAAATGCAGAGTTTTATAGAAAAAATTATTGTTGAGCAGATGTTTGATATTTATAGTGAAGTAAGACCGACCGTTAAAGATCAAGTATAAGAGAAATCTTCTCCCATAAGTGTGGTAGAGCGGAAATATTGTATCCGACGTATTCCTAATATTTAGAATATGGTTGTTTTATCTTTATCCTATAATTTATGGCAGTTACAGTTCTTTATGAGCTTAGGCTACTGAGAGCTAAGCCCGACGCCTACATAGGCGAGTCAAGGGAAGCAAGGCTTGACAGATCTTGTTGGGCCTAAGAGGTCTCTACCCAAAATACCCTATCAACGAATATATACATTTATGATATTTAATTTATATTTATCAAATATTGATATGGCTTGCTTATTAATTTTCATGTTTCCATCTATTTTCAAATTTGTGTAAACTATAAATTTATTGAAAAAATACGTAATGTAGAGTAAGAAAATTTATATGTGAAATTCTTGACATAAGTTATTACGTATAGCTTTTTGTTGGATTAAAGAAATAACAATGTGGGATAGGATAAGAAAAATAAATTAATAAAAACCACTGAGAAGGTTTGCGAGTCTCAAGGCCCGTACTATGAACCAAGCCGGTTAGTATTCTGTGGTTTTGGAATTGTAACATAATGGGTCCAAGTCCAAGCCCAATCCCAGGTTAGTTCCACCTCGTGCCTAGGTTTATCCACCGAACACCCAAGTGCCACTCACCTAAGTTTGTTTAGTTACTTTATTATTATATCAATTACGGCTACTTATTTACCTATTTTAAATTAACTATTGTAGAATAAATGTATAACTATATTGGTTATGTCATGTAATCAATCCATTGCTATAATTCAATAACATGTTCTCACTTATAATATTTGATTTTATAAATTGCTCAAGATCTCATTATATCGTGGAATCCAATAATCGAGTTTCCGATAAACAAAAATTTAAATCATTATTTTTTGCTTATAGATATATTTACTCATTTATGGTATATGTTTTATGAAATAAACCCTACGAAGTTACCACGACTAACTTTTGTGATAGTTTAATGAAACTTTATTTGTTTGAGAAAAAAATCAGTTTGAACCCTAAATCCAATAGCTTGGAAACTAGTGTATAACAAAGAGGACTAAAACATGTCTTTATATTGTTTGACACTAATTTTCTCTTGAAAAAACCTTACCCGGCCGCAATATGAGAACTTCAATTCAATTATTTGTCATGTTTTCTCATTTCTCAATCATTTCAAACAAGAGACGAAGAATCATCTTCCAAACTCTCAAACTTAAGTTGAACAAAAGAATAGCTTCTTTTCGGTAAATAAAGAAACAGCTTCATTATTTGAAGCTTCTCATTATTTCCCTTTCGGAACTATGTTATTTTGTCCAATTGCTTCTTTTATTTCCCCCCTCAAACTAGTAAAGAGCAGGATACAGGTAACTATCCATACTTATGATGTCCCGAACCAATAGGATAATCATAACAACAGAAATTCTTCCCAAATCGTGGTAGCGCCATCTTACTTCATTGTATATCATGGTCAAAAGTATATTCTTATTTTCCTTACAAAGATTTATGCATTTTGAATTACTATTCAAAATTTTAGATAAGTTTCGTTCGACAATTAAATATTATTGCATATTTTTTTAAGATTAATTATTGTGTCTTTTTTGAGTATTCAGATTTTTTATCACTTTCATTTTTTTCCAATTAATTTTATATAATTTTCAATTTAAAAAATATATATATTGGATTGTGTTATGATACACTAATGTGAGCAAATATAATAATAACTTCTGTTATACAAAAATAATAAATATAAAACCGACCCCCGATCCATCCCATTACGGTTTCTTGTAAACATACGTGGATGGAACTGTTGACCTTGCAACGTTTCTTCTTTTTAAGGAAACTGGATTTCCCTTATCTCTAGTTCACCTTTGAACAGCCCGATGATTTGTCGAGAAGAAAATCAAAGCACTAAGAGAAGAATAAACGATCTGTGGTTGCAAATGCAAGTAAATACCTTCACTATTAATCGGCCGGCCTCATCTAATCTAAGGATTATAAAATATTGGATAAATTATATTGACAACCCCTTAAAATTTCAAGTTATATCTATGCACTCAATTTGTTCTTTCGATTGTGTACTTATGCTCATCCGACATGTGTTTCCAGCTTTCTAAAGATTTTGTGCAAATTTGCGAAATCTTATACAAAAATATTTTTAAAACCTATTAGAAGTTTCTACACTATCTTTAAAAGAGAGAAAGAGAGAGATAATATAACACCTCAAGACCTAATATTCTAAAGATGCATTAAGGTCTAAAACATTGCTACTATCTTCAAATCACTTCTAAAACCTATCAACAATACAACAAGAATAATTCTCCAAATACAACTATTAAGATGACTCACAAGCAAGTCATCATAACTGTAATAATAGCTAATGACAATAATTTTCATTCTACAATAATAAAATATATTTACAACTCTAAATATCACCATAATTACATCTCTACCAATTATCAACAATATCCTCAAAACAGCAATACTAACACCTCTTTTCCTAACTTGATAACATTAATCTCGAACTCTACTAAACATTTGACTTCATCTTAAATCTACAAAATTAAAAAAATGCAATGAAGCCCAATACGTAATATATAAGCATATAAAGATGCCAAACCAAACATATCACAAGCATGTAATACAAAAATAAATAAGTAGTCGGTCAATAACTTATATATTAACCAATAAGCATCAAAGGGGTACTGGTGACTTCGATACTCCATGATCTCTTATATATGTAATTAAATAGAATATAATATAAGTCTTTTAGTTATTACATACATGTGATGGTATTGGTTAAGCTAAGAACACAACTCCTATGAACTAAGAACCATGAACAACCTAGGTTTAGCTACATCGTTTCAACATGCAATCTACGGGAAAAACCTAACAATATATCAACATTGGCTACCTATAAATAATGATAGGTCGTGAAAGGACAACTAACAAAACATGTTTTAAGTTAAATATGAGTTAGTCTAGTTTGTTTCATTCTATTCAAACATATACAAACAACAAACAAGCATTACATATTTGAAGAGCCGAACCAAACCAAATACTAATCCGAATCCAATCAAATATAAGTATAGACCATATTTGTCTAAGAGACCAATTCATGAACCTGACAATTTCAATAATAAATCTTTCTTAATTCATCAAGTAAACCAATTCAATATAACTTATGTTGAAACTCCCAACTTCATATCCCTCAAGCTCACTCTCTCGCTCGATATAATTATCTATAGAATTGTAAATGAGGACAAATCGTCCGACATGGTGAATTTGCCATTTTATAAAAATATTAGTCCTTCTATCATTTTTCAGTTATATTACTGGATGATTTCGAGTCTTAGGAATTTGATGAAATCAAAAGGTAGCTCCCAACGGACAGTATATTTGGTTGGTTTTATAGAATTGGATAGAAAAAAAAGTTAATCATTCCTTGTAATTGTAGAGCTATTATTGCATTTGGTTGTTAAAATGACGATTCATTCACATAGAAGATAATTAATTATTTAAGTAACTAATAAAAAGAAAGTTTTGTGTTTGTCATTAGGATTATTTCTTAGTTTTCAATTTTCATTTTTTTATTTTAAATTTATTTAATATATCACTTTTTTTAGGTCAAACATGCCTAAAATTAGTAAATCTTTTAATATCAAAATTTACCACATTTATACTATTTTTACATGTCCAACGTTTCAAGTTTTCCCATGTTGGTTATATGGAGCTCGTATTATGCTCGTTTCGCATACTAAAAGACTGTAAATATGGGAAATTGGTAGTGATTGCTCCGTAAAATACATAATAGTTACAAACTATTGACGTACACGCAATTTTAATTTTCAATCAAAGAATGATTCATTTCGATAAATATAAAATTTACAAACTTGAAAAGTTGAGACACTATAGATCTGTGAATTAAAAAAAAAAAAAAAAAAGTTGCAAAGGGAAAATTTTTTATGCAAATATTATCCTTATAAAATGCTTTATGTTCATTTAATCACTTATTTTCAAAATTAAGTGTTTAGACTTTTAAATCTTTTAAAAGTGTGCATCCGATTTTTTTTTTTCATTTTAAAATATCAAAAAAATGCCAAAATTTAAAAATATGTAAGATCAATGATAAAAATGGTTAACGCTCAATTTCAAAAATAAAAAATTACATGCTTATAAAACTTTTCCTCATTATAAGAACTATATAAGTGTTATACTGCATGACTCGTGTAGTCGGTCATGAACTTACCATCTCCGAAGTTTTTTTTTTTTTTTTTTTTTCTAAAAGTTAGAGATAACATTTAAAAAAACTTCAAAAATCAAAATCCTATAATATAAAAGGTCGAAAGATAAGAAATTTCTATAACCTTTATGTTTATCCCGTAAATTCGATAAGAAACAGAATCGAATTTAGTTATCCTAAAACAGAAGTAAAGAAGAACTTCCCTTCTTCATTTTCTCATTGTTCTCCTCGATACAATGATTTTCTTGTCTTTCTCTATAATGAATATGACTCCAGTCCAAGGTATTTTCGATTCCGGAAACCGGACAACTTGGGTGCTTTCTTTCGTCAGTCCCCATGTTTCCACGGAATGCTAGTCACCTTATTCATTCCTATGTCATGTTCCTTTCACACAAGAAGTCCAGAGGGTTCTTCAAATAGACAATCAAAGCAAGGAATCTACCTCAATAGCGTATGTTGAGGATAAATAGCAGAAATAACTCTTAAATTATTAGTATGGTAGGATACTTCTTAAACCTTTTTTTTTTTTTCTTTTTTTACTTTAGAGAGATTTGAATTCGATCTATTCTATCGAAATATGGCCTATTATGTTATAAAAATCTTAATATATTTCTTTATTTCTCTTAATCTTTGCTTCTCGTAACTTTTAAAAAATGTATATATAGATTCTATCCTATAATAATAACAACAAATTTTCTAATTTTTTTTTGGGATTATTTCCTTCTTTATAAAAAAAAAAAACATTTTAATTTAAATCGATTCTCTACATCATATTTTTTCGGTTGGGCATGCCTAAAAATATTAAAATTTTTAATATCAAATTATATTAGCAAATATGTTTCAAGGTTCCCCATGATGGTCATATGGAACCCACGACAGTGTAAATATGAAAACGGACTTGGATACTCTAAATTTTTCTATTTTTAGTTTTTTTTTTAAAGTTAAAAATTAACAATTGAGATTATCTAATTTCTTAAATGTTACTTTATAATATTATTATAATATTATATTCTTTATTACAATCTCAACATTAACTATACAAGACAGTATCTTAAAGGAGTAAATTTAGAAAAATTTAAAGAAAGTAAATTTAGAGAATTTATTTCCTATGGAAGTCGGTATGGATGGCTTGGAGAAGTACATAATGTAATTTCCAAACTATTTATGCTTCATTTCAATAAATATAAAAATTACAAACTTTAAAAAATTGAGTCACTATTTACCTACGAGGCTACAACCAAAAAGAAAAGGAGAAAGGAAGCGGATTGGAAAAAGAAAAATCTTAGTTATCTTTATGATAAATTGCGGATATCTATCTCCTACTGTTAGCTTGTTGAGTATTTCAATCTCTAAATATTTGAAAAACATGCTTTTGGACCAATTTTAATATGTGCAATTGGATAAAATGATAAAAAGATACTAATATTAAAAAATATTCATAAGATCATGGTAAACATAGTGATATAGGACACACATATTGAGATTTGAAGATCTACATGCTCCCCCATGTTTTTGTATAAACATAAGAGAGTGTCTGTGCAATTTAACCTTATTTGAACAATTGTTTCCTCATGATATGAACTATTTAATTATTATACTTTATGTTGCTAGTTATACTTTATATTGTTAAGTGAATCTTGGCAGTCTTTTACTCTAAAAGAAATTACAAATGATAGAGAATCATTTAGTATCTAACCACTAACAGCATGTTTAGTTAGGGGCTTATTTTATTCCTTCCTTATTCTTTATAAAAGTTTTATTATTTTGTTCACTTTAACAAATCACAATTACTTATAAATTACAATTAATCAAGATTGGAGAATTAGGATTCATGAGTTCAACCTCTGAATGATCATGCCATGTGAAAAAGACCTATAATACCCTCTTTTTCATCCCCCCCTCTCCTTCCTCTCGAACACATAGATACCATCGTGGACCACTACCACCAATGTGAAACCCTACAAAAATTAATTATCAAATTATAATCGGTTGACTCATAATCGATTTGTAAAATTTAGAATGATTGCATAAGTTGACCAATTAATCCTAAATTTTATGATAAAGTTAAGAATATTAATAGAAATAGCCTCGCAAGTTTGAATTTAAGAAAATGAAATAATAAAATTAGAAAAATATTATATTTATAGAGTAAACATATTTTACTCATTATCTATAAAAAACAAGGTAAAACGAGTTCTGATAATTAATAAATAATTAGAGATAAATTATATATATACTAAAAATTATAAAATAACTTAAATAATATTTAGAAGTATTTATTTATATTATATATACATTTACGTGTAGGCATAAATGCCCGAAATTACTTATAATATCTAAAATATACTAAATAAATATATATAAATTACTAAAAAATTTAGAAAAATGATGAGTTACACTAGAATATGTTGGAATGAGGTGTAGCATGCTGGGATATGGTTTATAATAAAGAAAAAGTAGTGATAGGGACATGTAATTTAAAGAAAGTTAGAGAATTAAGGAAACTTGGTAAGAGAAAAATCAACAACCAACCCCCAACTCTTCTTACAAATGCAAAACAGTCTTTCCTAACTTAGTTTAGACACTTAGGTTGTTAGGAAAAATATAGAGATCTTGAGAGAGTTTTAAGATTTTTTATAGAAAATTATACGAAATAGAGTGCATTTAAGGCTAAATTAGGGTTTAGCGATCCAACTAAGACCTGATGTGAAGCCTACCACCACTTGACGAAGGAGGCGGTGTCTAAAGCTTCCGGCAAAGGTGGGCCACTAAAGGTGGCTAGAAGGCTAGTTTCTGATGAGTGTTCTTTTTCTCTTTGATTTTCATAAAATAATTAAAAATAAGAAATTTAGTCTAAAAATTATGAAAATTTGTATTCTAGCATACTTTTGTATGAAGTCTTTAAGGAAAATGTTGTTTTGTTTAAATTAAGTCTCAAAATATATCATCCTTAATAAATTACCAAACTTAAACTGATTTTACTTTCATTTTTAAAAACTCTATTGATGATGTTTTGGCTCGAAAATTTTTTTGTAAAACATCTATTATGTATATTAAATTACTACAAAAAGTTTTTGTGACAATTATTTTTTCATATTTTTCTGCCATAAAAACCCTATTAAATGACTAATTTCTTCAATATATTTAGAGATTTTTTCAAGAAATTTATTTAGAATTTGATTTAAGGTGCATTTTGATATCTTGGATTGTTAAATGATGTTGAGGGAGGATATTTGTAGTGTTTAGAGTGTTGGATGTGGATATTACAAGCATAGTATTAATAAATGTGTAATATGTGAAATATAGAGATATATGTAGTAAGGTGTGTTGATACAAATTAAGGTGATGATTGGGTTATGTAAGGTACAATGATTCTAGTAGTGAGTACAATTCTAGGAATTGTGCTAAAAATATAGAGTACCCTTAAATCGAGAGTAAATTCAGAAGCTAGATCAGGAACATGATATATATGATGAACTAAGATGTTGATTAGGAACAAAATAAGATACTTAGTATAGTTAAAATATAGTTAGTTGAACTTCACAAAATGAATTGGGGGGAGTTTTTAGGAATTATTTGTAAAACTATAATCAGAAGCTGAATTACAAACTAATTCAAGAGCAAAATTAGAACCAAGGTATACATTAGTATACTAAAGAATTGATCAAAAATTGAATCAGATACCATATTCACTCGAATTAAGGTTAGATAAACTTTATGAAATAGGTTAGGAAGCATTTTTGAGATTCAAGAACAAAATGAAAATCAAGAGCTGAATTAGAACCAGATTTAGAGGCTAAATCAAAAATAAAATCAACAGCAGAATTAGAACCTAGCTCGAAACGAGAATAATTGTAAGAGTCTTAAAACTTGAATAATTAAGTATAATAAAACCCTAGACCGAAGAAAATAATTTAGTTACGGAATAAAGCCTATATATAGTAGTTATATGAGTATTAAAATGACAGCTGTATTATCGGGACTATCAATGAAGGCCTATTGCGAGTTACATCTTAAGTAAGCAAACGAGTAGTCCAAGTAAGTTTAGGATTAATACGTAACTGCATTTCAGTATATTGTATTATAGTACTTAGATGCTTAAGATTATACTTGGATGTGTTTATTAGGTAGCTTGATTATGCGCGTACCTATGCATGCGTGTTTATGAGTTTGTTGTATCATTATGGCTTGCTGCTCTAGATTGCAACTGTTTGGAATTACGTGTATTAGTTGATTGCCTTAAACTAAACTTAATCATATATGACATGTAATCTTAACTGGACATGCCAAGGGATGTTTAGGATTCTCTGACCAAATATCGACTCCTTCAAAAAAGATAGAGCTAAAGCATAAGGGTCTATTATTTATCCTTAGTTGAACTAAGTGATAGGAGAGGAGGTCATGGCAAAGATGAAGTTAGTGGTTCAAAGTTAGTCGCAGGAGAAGCAGTGTCTCTATTGCATGAGCTTAGGTTTGGTCATAAGCTGTTGAATATACGCTAAACTCTTCAACCCGGATTAAAGCGGGTGTAATTTCTTTAATCTCATGATGGACCGAATAACGTCATGTGATGGCATATGTTTGTTGCATTACATTTAAATAACTTATTGATAGCCCTACTTGCACTTGATGTATAATCTTATGTTTCCATCCCAACTTATTAAACAGTTAGTTATCCACATTCCTATAAATGTTATTGCAGGTGTTAGCTATGAAGTAGCATTATAATTACCTTGAAGTTAGATCCTGCAGAGGAAGAATATAAAACTGACGATCGGTTGCATTTTTGAAGTTTTAGTTCTTATTTTTGAATTTTTTAATATCAAACTATGTATTACTTAAGTAAGATTATGTTATTAAATCATGTAGACATTACTTAGAATATTTGAATCCTAATATATATTTTTATACTTTCACAAGTAAATAACATTTTTAATTTATGAACCGTTTACTTCAAATCATGTTAGTTATGGACATCTTATGTAAATAAGGTATAAGATAGCAGTTGTAAAGTCAACTTCTATCTTAAGATAATTTACATGGTGGGACTATTACAACTCTACTACTTCAGGGTGTAATAACTAGTAATTACTCATCCACCACCACTAGCAATTACTCTTCCTTTGGATTATACAACGACAGCCTCAACTACAAAACCTAATCACTCATACATACAACTACCATTATCAATGACTGCTGCCATTGACTGTTGCCACCAGATCATAATAACCATCTCACAATCTCACATCAAACATCTCATGATCTGCACAATAACCATCTCATAATCAGATTTAGACCACCTCACAATCAGATCCGGATAATCCATACACAACTCTAAGATCTAACCATCTCATGGTTAGATCTAGACCACCTCACAATCTATACACAACTATAAGACCCAATACCTCGTTAGAATTTGTAATGGTTCCTTGCATCAAAGAGGATCAACTTCAGTTGAAAGGAAATGCACAACACCATATACAACACCTCCATTTTTAGATCTACGTAAAGGGAGAGAATACACACCCAATTAAGAGAAATTTGCATCTATTAAAAGTGCATCCCATTAAGTCAGATCTAGTTAATGAGGCCAGAATTTGAACATAGTTATGATTGTTGGTGAGAATGTGTTGAGTTGTATTGGTGGTTATGCTTGAAAAGATCCTATTGTATATGGTAGAGGAAGGCGTTATAGTCATTTATCCTTTATTACATTTCAAATACAAGACATTTTTTTTGTTTAACTAAACAATTTAATAAGCTATTACATGTTTATTACATTGCTAATAAATGGGAAATGCCATTACGGCTCTAATCCATATGGTGAAATAAACGTGCTCTAGAAAGGAAAACCATCTACTCTATGTCTTGGGACTTCTTGGACTAAGGATTAATTAAATTAAACGTAGATGACAACTTAAGCAATCACAAAGGTAGCAAGGTGGCATTCTCAAGGATGCAAGAGGAAATATGTGGCGATGCTTTTGTTTTGTCGCAAATCACATGTCTAATGGCTTCAAATAAGGGACTAGAATTGTGCAAATTATTTAATTTTATATAAGTGCTAATAGAAATAGATTTGTGTGGTCAAGATGGTTATCTATAGCTATTGCTAAATGAGAGATCTAAAGCAACATTTCATAGGCTAAAACTTTGTTAGAGGACATAAAAAGTAACTTAGTCACATTTAGAGGGAATAAAACAATGCTATCAACTAGTTAAGGCTAAGGAAATGCAATTTAACTTTTCTCTCTCGAAATCTATAGATACATAAGGCATATACAAACACTAAAATCTCTAAAATTATCTATTGAAATCTCCAAATAGTTACAACAAAATTTCCATCTTCAGACAAATTAGAATAACAACTAAATACATTTCACATAATTTAAAACAAGATTTTATTGATCATACAATGAGACTCAAACTATCCTAGCTTATTTATCATTCTCACAATTGAGATTCTAATCATCACTCCCCAACTTGCAATCTTGATGATTATGTCCAAAACTGATAAATCTTGAAATTTCCTACTCAAATACCTGTACTTGAAATTATAAATGGGTTAAGCCGAAACTCAATACAAGATGCCAAACACGTGCACATGATCAAGTAATCACCACTTCACACATGCATAAACAAGTACTAATGACCATATACAACAAATATCAGTTATTATCTTTATTAATCAAGTCAGACAAGTATCATAATCTTAGAGCCTTAAGACTTAAGATAACTCATGACCCCTATAAGCAAACAATAAATAATACCATATAATATTACATTAGGTCTTCCCCAACACTCCAATAACCCTCCCAAAATCTAGTAAGTCATCTCAATGCGATACTTCACTCGGGATAATATCACGTAAAAATCACCAGATACCTCACCAAGCATATTGGACCCCACCAATAGGAGGTTGAAACTAAGCACATACAACAATTAATATTATAGGCCAACTTTACATTAAGTTCAATTTAATCAACTAGCTTAGTAGACACAATTAGCAACCATGTATCTCATACTTGGATCCAAGCAAACACCGATAACCAAGTTAACTGGTAGCTTAGGATCTATTCATATAAAGAAAGAATTAAAGTTAAAACCTTAACTTAACTCAAGTCCAACTTCACTTCCACTCAACCACTCCCTCCCCCCTCTCTTGAAGCTTCCTTTAACCATTTCATACTATATTAGGTGTAAACTTAACTCAAAAGACTTAAAGAATTTGTAAAATGGTTTGATTATTAAAAAAAAAAAAAGAAAGGTAGTTAAAAAGTGTTTAAATAATATTTAAGAAGTGAAAATACAAAAAAAAAAAACTTCAAAACATGATCTTTGCACGAACTAGGAAAATCCTACTCACATAAACATATACACACACACGACATGTGCAATGTATGCACTTTATGTATACACAAATTATTACATACGGCATGTATTGCATGTTGTGTACAACTCCAAGCCCGCATGCATTTGAACACACGGCATATGTTTACATGCCACAAACCCATACCTACATAAACATGGTGTATATATCTCTAACACACATATTGTGTTTTTCTCAACACACACATACGCAACACGTCTTACAAAACTCCAACTTTGTTAAACAACATTAACCCTACACAACTGAACATCCTTACAACACAACCCCTGAATATGACACCTCCAAACATCACCCATCTTACTACAATTCATCAACAACTAAATTTTTCAAGAAATTTGACCGACAATGATAATCCTCATAAAATTTCAAACTTTAGCAAGATAAAGGGTTATATTTATAAAATTCACCTTTATACTTTCAAGATTCAACACCTAAATGAATTAATATAACTTAGTCGCTGCCAAAACAAATTTCTCTATGGTCACATCATTGTACCCTAAAGAAAAATGAACTTTAGTAGTGTTTAGGTGAAGAGCTTACCAAGAAACCTTGTTTCCTTGCATTTTGTTGAGTTCCCTTCAATCTTTGATGCTTAGAACCCATTAACTCGAATTCACACTTGATTTTAAGAAAAGTCTTGTTGGTTTTCTCTTTGCCAAGGGGAAATGTAAAAGTTTGAACTAAAGACAAAAGGGATGGCATGATATGTATTATGGAGGGAGTAGGGTTGTGGGGAGGGTTATAATGAAGTAAGGACAATAGTGTCCCTAACACTAAAACCTTATTTACAAGTGTGCCTTAAGTTTTAAAATATAAATTATAAAATATATTTCGTAAAAGATTTTAGGCGTTTAACAAGTTTAAAAGGATTTTATTACAATAGATGATTAGGTCAGGGAATTACATACCATGTCCTATTAATTGGAGATGTTCTTATTTCGATGTTGTAGACACTCGATTTTTGCTCCCTAGTAGTTTTAAAAAATAAATAAAATGAAAAAATTCAAAAGATGATGAAAATACAAAAAAAATTAGAAATGGAAAACTTATTATAAAAAAATTATTAGAAAGTAAATTATTTTTGGTTAATAACTTTAGTTCTAGCTTAGTTAAAAAAAAATTATTTTAGGGAGTTGCGTAATTTAAATGCAATTTAATTGTAATAAAAATCAAGGCATAAGTTAATAACTTAACGGATAAGTATTAGGGTATTTAATATAGAATTTGCTTAAGGTCATAAGTTCGAATCTCGTTAGATACTTATGTATCTTTTATTTTTCTATCCTTTTTATTTGAATCTAGATTGATATAAAGGATTTGGATCGATATAAAGGATAATTTGATTAGATATAATAGATATGATTTGATATGATATTGTTTGGCTTTTATAAATACATACACACAATTGAAAAGGAAGTGCCAGTCAATTTTTACGATTCACCCCATCCAACTTGCTCCTATGGTTCTCAAATAAAATCCCAGTCGCCTCACCGTTCCCTAATCCCAATCCACAACTCCTAAATCCAATTCCCCAACTAATCTAATCCTCCACATTGAAGTCCACAAAGCCCACACAAGTCCTCTACGTCGTTACCTTCCATAGCCCCTACACATTAACACAACATTGGACAACAAAAAACATGCCAGCACGTTGATCTACAATGCTAGCAAGTCCACACCCTTGAACTGCACATACAAACTGATCGGCAGCATGCTGTACACACTGAATGCCTACGACGACTGCACTCTGCCACTCACCCGTCAACTCTCTCGCTTGTCAGACGTATCATAGCCTTGTTGATCCCCCACGCTAGTACTGCACGACCGAATAAGAACCTTAATCTGATTCATAGCACCGACTTCCACAGCATTTGCCTGATCATGACTGGCAGCTGCTACTAAACTCCACGTAGGCCGCGACGTTACGGTGCTTTACTGTTGCTACCCATGACCGTTGCACTCCCACGCATACCTATCGTGCCGCGATCTCGATCTGCACTAGCTTTCATGAGTGACTCCAGCCACACCGCAACTGCTACGCCTCAAAAACATTAAGCAACTACTTCGTACAATATCAACTCAGGTTATGTTCTTTTCTAAATTTTTTTATTATTCTTATTCTTATTAGATCCTTATTTATTTGTGTTAATAATATAATATATAAGTAATTATGTATATGTTAGCCTAATGGATTCCTTTGGTATTAGTTTTTGTTTTTGTTTTTTTTTTTTTTATTTATTAAGTGTGTCATATTTTAAATAAATAGTTGTTAATAATAGAAATATAAATATAGAGCTTAGAATTTTTTGTTAGGATTAGTTTTTTTTAAGGATTCATCACATAGAAAATTTTTAAATGAAAATTAAATAAAAAAAACACTTTTAAAAATTGTTAGGATATTTTAGAGAGTTTTCTTTAATACTCAAAGTTAGGACCCCTTTAGATTTTTTTTTTTTAATAAACTGAATCAATTAAAACGTAAATCCAGTCGGTTTTCAAAATTAAAATCAATCAACGCACTAAAGTTTTTGAAAAAAACTATAACCGTCTAATCCCAGTTAGCAGGTACGTAGGCACCTTTGAGTGATAATAAAATATGTAGAAACTTAGGTTCTTTATCTTTTGATTTTTATTTATATATTTTAAAAAATATTATAATAAGAAGAATAATCCTAATTCCGGTAAATAGATAGTGGTACCCATTAGGGTTTAATAGGTTAGCCTTCGAACTCAGAACCCTCTAATTCTTAATTAAAATTAAGATTAAAGATCGGTAACCAAATTGTAATTAATCCACCCAATTGTAATTAATCCACCCAATTGATTACGGTTTCTTTCCTTTTTCTCGACTTTGGTTAGATGGCGACTCCAAAAATCGTTTTCAACAAAAAACCGGAATTTCTCAATTTCTTTAGCTGAGGATTAATATTAAATGGGTTAGGCTTTAATATTAATAAAAAAAATGAGAAATTGATTTTAAATAAAAGAAACCGAACAATCAGGCTCGACAGATGTGATTCAGGGTTTTAAATAAAACACTTAAAATGTAGTTTGACTTAGTCCATATTGTTTAGAACCACCTTTTTAAGTAATCTACTCTAGTTGATAATATTAATAGTCATCGGTGTTTTTAACCAAATATTGATGTTCGAATTGTAAACATTATGCAAAAATTAAATATTATGGTGACATTGCTCTTATGTAATAGCAGGCATGTGATTCTGCTTGTGAGATGAGGGAGGAAGATTAAAAAAAAAAAAATGGATTATGGAGATTGAGAGTGAGATAAGGAAAGAAAAATTGAATCATTTGAACCATTTTCAAATCAAACCACAAACTAAATTAAAATATAGAAAGAACTACATTTTACTGTTTGGTTTATTCTACTTCAGTTTGGCTTAATGAACAACTTTAGTATTGATTACAACTTTTTTTTTTTCCATTCGCATCTCTAATTTTGTTAATGTGCTTAATAGGTTTGGAGTTCAATTATGGATGCGAGCAGGTAAATCGTTACAAGGTACCTAACTTACTTGACCATCTATTTATCCTTAAAAAAGTATTACCCTATAAGGTTTTGGCTACTATTTTAAAATCTTATAACATTTTAGGTTAGATCTTAGGATTTAAGTAAAACTTGATGGGAAAACCCGATCCAATAATATTTTGAAAATTGAATTTCAAAACTTCAAAAGTGGTGAAGTGATGTAACTGTACATAATCTAGTGAAAAGTTACTTAATATTACTATTTTGTTAAAAACAAAAGAAAAGAAAGGGTCTACAATCTAATATTTTTTATATTTTACTTTTTGGAGAAAATGTTACAAAATTAATCAATAAAATAATTTTATAGAAAATAAATATTTGGCCCAATAAAATAGGTTTGTTGGGAGTTAGGTGGGGAAGGTGGGTTTCGAGACAAGGTTCAAATATCTTACTAAGGTAGTAAGAGACTTGAGTATAGGTTTTTAATCCTATTGTTAACGGGGTTGTAGGTTGAAGTACAGTAGGATTTCTATAGAAATTCTTGGTCTAATTAATGTGGAATATTTGGATGTAATTGATTGTACTAAATTAAATTTGTAATGAGATGGTTGATGATGTAATTGATTGTATTAAATTTTAGTCTATTTTTAACAGATGTAATTGATTGTACTAAATTAAGGATCTACAAACTTCAAACTAAGTTTGGTGGTCACTCGTTAATGGTTTAAGTCTTCTAATACACTGAAAGGTAGGGTTTGGTGAGCAGATGAGTAATGCCTTGAAGATGGTTGATGATGTACGCAAGTAAAATGGTAAGAGCTTAAGGTTAGCAAACCTTATAGCATTCAAGTTCTTATATCCATTTCTCTTATTAATGTCACTAACTTTTCCATCTCAACATGGTTGAGCTATTTGAAATTTCCAATGTTTTGTTGGATTTCAATGGGCTTTATTTGGTTTAAGCTGGGTTTAAGTGACAGAGACAAAGATTTGTAGCTGTAGGTAGATGGATCTTTGAGTATGGTGGCATTGGTGTAATCTGTGTATTGGGGTTTGTGTATATAAGTTGAATGTGTAGGAATGGGTTAATAGAGGTGTGAAAGGGAAAGTAGCGTTTAGGTTTTAGGTCAGTGGTGGAATTCTATGTTCATGGAAGTGAGTTTTGTGTGGATGGATTATATACTATGGGAATGTTGTATATAGTGGCTATAGGTGGTGTTGACCAAATGGGTTTGGAGTCAGAGTGAGTTTTGATTGTTTTTGGGGTAAGGTTTGAGTCAGAATGAGTTTTGATTGTTTCTAGGGTAAGGTTTGAATCAACTACCATAGGTATATGTATGTTAGTACGAACTGTAGATACAATTGACAATAGGTGAAATGTAAAATTAGTGTTGTTTTCTTGTAATTTAGTGCAGTTTTGTCTTAATTTATTTTGAACTTGTTGTAATCTTTCTTGGTGCATGTTTAATCTCTTATTATGACCAAACTTAGATGTACTTACTTGCAGTAGCTTGATTAATTCCTCAATTTGTTTCATCATTTGCTCTTATTGTTTATTCATCACCTCCATTAATGTCTTCATTATCGACTCCCGCCTTTCTTCATATCTACTTTTCTATTCTTCCCATTGCTCGTCTAGGATCTAGCGAAAGACCTTCAATTCTTCAAACTCAAAATTGATAACTACTATGGTAGTAGGCAAGAAGCTTTGATACCGCTTGAAGTGCGGTAAGATTTCTATAGAGATTTTTAGTCTAATTAATGGGGAATATTTGGATGTAATGGAATGTACCGAATTAAATTTGTAATGAAATATGGGTAGTTTGTTATAAAAGCAATGAAGGAAGGGAATTAGAAATTACATGAAATTGAATCAAGACTTACAAAGAGCATTTAAACAATAGTCGAATGCAGCTACTCCAATTTCTCTAGATACAAAGAACAATTCTACCAAACGTAGTAAGAAATTAGCCAAATCCAGCCACTAATTTAGGGAAGAATATTTTCTTAGATTTTCATTCATAATCTATTGATAGAAGAATATTTTCTTAGATTTGCATTCATAATCCATTAATAGAAGATGTACATGAATTTATAATAGCCTCCCCAAGCCTAGAGAATTCTAGTATATTTTAGCACATGTGCTAGCACATGCATTCTATTTCTATTTTATATATTTTTCTCTTTTTTTATTTTTCTATTTCTAATAATATTCCTAATTTCTAAATATTTCTATTTATAATATGGAAGTAACCCTACAACACTGAATGGTGGTACTGATAGGTTGCACTAAGAGCAAACAAGGATAACTGTATCAAGGTGGGTCTAAGCATATAGAAAGCTTGAAAACGAGGGTGAAAATGTACAAGAACAATTAAGTAAACAAGCAAAACCTACGAATGCCTTCCAAGGATGTGACGCACTAAGGAAAAGTCTGTAAACTCACAAAACTAGCTCAATATGACGCACGAGCAGCTTGGTGAGGTCACTAGCCACCGAACCTTGTTGAAGGATTAAGATCAAAGTAGTGAAAAAGAAGTAAGCACAACAGCTCATGAAAAGAAAAGTGTAGAATATTCAATATGTGGATTCCGATTCCTACAGTTACAAATATTTATATTCAAAATATTAAGATAACCTACCTAAAATAGAAAAGAAAAAAAGGGTATTATCTAAAAAAAATAATTTACAAGGAATAATAAATGGTATAAATGAAAATTCAAAAAAATTAGTGATTAGTGTAGCAAATCCTTTCACATGAGGGCTGGATACATAACAGTTAGTCATTAGGGCACTTTTAGCAAAAATAAACAAAGTCATATGGTTAAGCTCGAGGTTGCCGAATAGAGGTATCGAGAAGACCTAGGCTTTCTTCCAAAGAGATGTTGGCTCGGATGTGTTCTAGGGTTCTCGACACAAGGCCAAGCAAGTGGTCGGCATATGTAAAGCAAAGCAAATGGTAGGGCAAATCAAGCAATTAGGAAAATATGAATCAGGGCAACATATAATGGTCGATAGAACTAAAAGGACTCGACTCAACATGTGAAATAGCTCAACGGTAAGGATTAGCTTAACCTCAGTTGGAGTTAGTTGGAATGATAGAATTCGCTTCATTAGACCTTCAAGTCCTCAAGCTCAAGCTTGGGTCAAGGGTCTAGCTGTTAGATTCCCATCATCTCCTCTAAGTTGATTTGGATTTAGGATCAAATCTAGCTAGTCTTCGGTCAATTCTCCTTCAGGTTAATAAGGGCTAAGGTCAGCAACATTGATATTACTATAAACTCCATAGTCTTCAGGTAATTCCAGTTGATAAGCATTATCATTGATCCTTTTAAGCATTCTAAAAGGGCCTTCAACTCAAGCAGATAGTTTAGTTTTTCTCTTATTCAAAAACCTCTCCTTGCTTAAGTATAGCATACTAATTCATCGGGCTGAAACTAGATTATCTTCCTTCCTGTACTATTCTCTCAACTTCTTGGCAATTTGGTCAATCTGCCATTTAACCCTCTAATATATCTACTAAAGAGACTATGATTAGGCTCTTGCTTCAGGGTCTTCTTACTTAGGCATGAGTGCTAGAGTGTGATTAAAGGATAGCTCTAGGTTGAAGCAATAAACAACTTCAAAGAATGTTTGTTTAGTGGTGCTATGTACTGTGCAACTCTAAGCAAATTCCACCATAAGTAAATAGACATCCCAATCAGTTAAGTTTTTTCCTACTATCGCTCGTAGAAATGATCCTAAAGTGCGGTTGACTATATCCATTTGGCCATCGATTTGGGGATGATAGGAAGTGCTAAAAAGTAGCTTAGTCTCCATGCGACACCAAAGAGTTCTCCAAAAATGGCTGCTAAAAAGTAGCTTAGTCTCCATGTAAAGCCAATGAGTTCTCCAGAAATGGCTTTGAAACTTTAGATCCCTATTTGATACTATACTTCTTGATACACTGTGCAAATAAACAATTTCTTGTAAAAAGAGAAAAACAATAGCCGAAGCATCATTAATTTTTTAGTAGGGAACAAGTGCACTATTTTGCTGAAACTATCCACGACAACCATTATTGCATCTTTACCTCAAGTAGTTCATGGTAATTCGAAGACAAAGTCTACAAAACAGGTAAAGGCATTGCTTTCCCTTGCTTGGCTTGGCATTTGGCCCTCTTACAGGTAGTGCAATTCTTAAGAACCCAATGTACATCTCATCTCATCCTAAGCCAAAAGAATCTCCCATATAATAACTCATACATCTTCTTTTCTCCAAACTATCCAAAGAGCATACCAGAATGAGCTTCTCTCATTAGCAGCTCCCTTAAAGAACAGGTCGACACACACAATTTACCTCCCCGGATTAAGTATGCATCCTCCATATGATAGTCACCTATTGTTCTTCCCTCTACACATCATCTAAATATAGGATTGAAATGGGGGTCTTGAGAGCATTACTCTTTAATGCTTCCAAATCCTAAGAGTCTTGTCTGTAACTCAATAAGAACATGTCAACTTGATAAGCTATCGACAACCACATTTGTCTTGCCCTATTTGTACTTGATCACAAAGTTGAATTCCTCCAAGAATTCAGTATATGAGTTCAGTTCGACATTTAAATATGTTCCTTAGTTGTGTTAGGTGAGTTTTCTAAGATATTTATTAGATATTAGTTAAGCAAAATACATTCTGACCAAGGTTTTAACCTGGTACAAATTGCTAACCAGTAGTTGTTTATCCAAGTTCTAACTTCAATAAATTCTTAGAAAGTATAATCAAGTAACTTTCAGATCTATTCTTTGAATCCCAATGATCTAATATTTAGTACCAACCGTCTTCAAACTTCCGGTTACTCTTATATTTTGCATCTTCCATCGAACTATTTTTTGACTTAGGTTTTGACCTAGCCTTGTAGTATGGACTATTGTCCAAGTAGCTTTTTAACTCATGTTCTGACTTTGATAAAGGTATGAAATTCATATACAAATTACTAGATGATCCACTATCGAAATCTTAGTATGGGCCAGGATATCCAATATCAAACAACATTCTGACCTAGTTTCTAACGAAGTTTCTAACCTTGACTCTAAAGTTAGATTCTTATTTAGGAAGTTCTTGACTTATAGCTTATTTTAAGAAATAGGAGTATTCTATAGTTGTCAACCATTATAGACAACACCACTATTATCATCTCCAATACCAGCACTTACGCTTAAATCAATCATTTGTTACTCAACACTAATGCTTTTTACAAAACAACACACATATAGTTTCTAAATACTTAACTTACTACTTCATAGTAAACGTACAATTACTACTTGCTTTGTTTTCACACTCAAAACAAAGTACAACAAGATACACGCAACAACAAACCACTACGCCTTTTACTAACTCAAATACCTACGACTCACCCTCATACAATGACTACACACTACTACGATTAGTACTACTCACAACACAATCACAAAAAGCTCAAGTACAACTTACCCGACAAACCTTTACTCTAATACCAAGATGATAGGCCCACCAGCAGTAGATAAGGGTGATCATATCGAAGTGAGTCTAAAGTTGCAAAAAGCTTGAAAATGAGGGTAGAACTATACGAAAACAATGAAGTAAACAAGCAAAACCCACGAACACCTTCTAAGTAAACAAGCAAAACCCACTGGCTTGATATGACACATGAGCAACTCGGTGATGTCACTTGCCACCTAGTCTTATTTAAAGGTTAGAATAAAAGTAAGGAAAGAAAGTAAGCACAATAGCTCGCTAAAAGAACAGTGTAATATATTCAAAATGTGGGTTTTGATTCTTGCGGCTACATATTACAAGGGTATTTATACCCAAAATATTAGGGTAACCTATTTAAAATGGAAAAGACAAAAATGACATTGTTTAAAAGAAATAATGTATAAGGAATAATAAATGATACAAATGAAAATTCAAAGAAATTAGTGATTTGTGTAGCAAATCCTTTTACGTGTTAATGGGACATGTGACAATCGACCATTGGGGTGTTTCTGGTAGAAACAGACAAAATCGTACAGTCAAGCTAAAGGCTACTAAGTAGACTTAGGGTCTCTTCCAAGGAGATGTTAGCTCGAATGTGTTTTGGGGTTTTCGGCATAAGTATTGCTGAGCAAGTGGTTGGCATAAGTAGAGTAGAGCAAACAGTAGGGCTAACCAAGCAGTCAGGAATATATGAATCAGGGTAGCATATAATGGTTTATAGAACTAAAACGGCTTAACTCGGCATGTGAAGTTGCTTAGTAGTGAGGATCAGCTCAGCCTTGGCTAGAATGATAGAATTCGCTTCGTCAGTCCTTTAAGCCCTCAAGCTCAGGCTTGGGTCAAAGGTGTAGTTGTCTAATTACCATCAAGTACAATACTAACTACCATTCCTGAGCTCACACAACTCCTTTTGAGATTTTACATAGTTATCCACCTCCCTTAACTCCTTTTGAGATTTTACATAGTTATCCACCTCCCTTATATTTGCCCTACATCCCTAGAGACTCTATGAATGAAGTAGTGAACAAGACATTAAAGGACACAAAAGAGGCTATTAAGGTGTTAAAGTTTCATTTACCACAAGCTCAAGACAAGATGAAGAAACTAGTAGACAAAGGAAGAACGGATAGAGAGTTTGAAGTTAGGGATCTGATTTGGGTAAAGTTGTAACCTTATAGGCTGAGTAGTCTAAAAAATAGTAAAATACATAAATTGGCTTCTAGGTTCTACAGACCTTACCTAGTCATAGAACGGATTGGCCGTATAGCATATAAATTGCGTCTCGCTGATGGATCGACCGTTTACCTTCCATTCCACAAATCGTAACTCAAGAAATACACTCCTAGTTCAAATCAAGCGATTCTAACCATCAATCTTCCTCTTGTAGACGGCGTTTCACCACTAAAATTAGAGTGGATTCTTGATTTCGGGATAGACGAAGGACCTGCAGAAACCAAGACGGTCCTAGAGAAATGGAAAGGCAAACCCGATTGAGAAATTACCTAGGAAATTTATAAAGATCTGGCTTTGAGGTTTCGTGGCTTACCCTTGTGGACAAGGGTCTTGGAAGGCGCGGGCACTAATGCACAATCGAGTGTGATTTTAGGGGTTCGCAAGATTAAGAAAAACATAAGTACAGAAGACTTCTAGAACTTATCTCCAGGCTACATCCCAAAACGTAACAAGCCACAACAAAGTAGAAAGATAGGCTACGAGCATGGACTCATAATAAAGGCCTGAATATGGCTTTAATAGACTATCACATTAGTTTTTCATATTCTACTATTTTAATTAAGGCTGTGCTGCATGTGGGCAGGTGGCACACCATATCGCTATCACATGGGGAAATCTATTTTGTAACCCACTTAGTCACCATTGTAAATACACATGTATGGTGACCATAAAAATTTATGAAAAGAAAAACAAATATTGCTCCCCACTATGGCTTGCATTCGAGCTGTTTTTCTCTGAATTCGGAGAAATTTTTACTATTTTACATTACACAATCCATAGAACAATTAACCTAATACACCAATTTGGTATCAGAACATTATGGTGAATGCTTGGTACTAGAAAGTCCATGATGGAGAGCACGAGCTCAAGCGTGAGGAATGGGAGAAAAAGAAAAATAAACTAAACTAAACAAATTGGGGGGAGGTATCGGAGAGGCTGTAGACAAATTGAAAACCACGAAATCAATGAAAGTGAGAACAAGAATATATGCATGTTGGTCCCTTTAAAAACGTGACCGAGTAAGACTAACTCCACTCGCGAGTTATACGAACTTCGAAGGAGAATCCATTCAAAAAAGCAACGTCGGGTCCCTCATCAAAGTCCGATTATGACGAAACTATAGGAATTCTATTCATGGTGTGGAGCTTGTAAAATTATTGATTTCGTTTTTTCGTCGATTACTCCCGATTGTTCAAATTAGATTTATAATTTCACGATCTCACGAATAGATTTATTTTATAATCTTATCGATCTCTACCAATTTTAGTAAACTTTAATTATCTATTAGTGAAGAAATACTTGTAATCTTAATGGTGTTAGTTTTGAGACTACTATCCTATTTTTACTATGAATGTCATTTGATAGGTCATTATAAGATTTTCTATCCCTCCCAACAGTTAAAAATCATATTTTTAGGCAAGTTTTAAAATTAATTTTCAAACCCTATAGTATTACAGGTCAAGTTTTAAAATTTAGAAAAAATCCGACTGAAAACCTAAACTTGTTTTAAAATAATAATACATAGATATACAAAAACCTTTAATTTCATCCTTAAAACCCATATTAATCAGCTATACTTGTTTATATATGTAAATTATATAATGCATCTTTCGATTAATGTGTCACTATTTATACTTAGTTTAGTAAATCAGAAATCGCAACTATTAATTTCAGTTAAAAATAGACACGAGATTCTTTTCTTCCATAATTTATGTTTTTTTATTTTTTTCTTAAAAAAAAATCGCAAGAAGAATTAAGAAAACTCTATATATTGGAGTTAAATTTAAAAATTAATAAATTGAGACCATTCACAAATATTATGAATTGAGTTAAGTTTTAATCGGATTTTTTAAAATCCTATAAAAACGAGTTATAGAAATAAGATGAAAACTATAAGATTTTAGAGGGCAGCAGGTCAGATTTGAGCATTAACTCTTTAGGCTTTGTTTGGACTAGTATTGTGAAGGAAGTAATCTCTCTCCGTTTCTTTATTTGAAATTTCGGTTATAAAGGAGCAGTGCAATCTTATTTACTTTTTGCTGCGGGTAATAGAAACGAGCTAGTCTTTATGCCTTCCTCTTGCCTCGAACCGGTACCATAAGAAAAAACCCACCTCGATTATTTATTTATTTATTTTTAAGTTAGAGATTCATTTTTTAAACATCGAAAATATAGATACCTGAATGTAAAAACTAAAAGGTCCATAGATTTCCTTTCACACAGCACGTCCAGAGAGTTCTCCAAGTAGACAATTACAACAAGAAATCTACATCAACAGTGTATGTTTAGCACAAATTTGCTAAAATTACTCTTGACATATTAGTATGATACGGAAAGTTTTTGTAAATTTCGAAAGTATAAAATTTCACTTTCCGTATAGGCCGTAAACACACTAACTAAATTGCCATAGCCTTTAGAAATTATCTACATATCTTTTAAAAATTTATAGAAATGTGAAGTTATATCATAAATGTTTAAAAAAAATTATGGATATCTAACCAATAGTTTCAGAGATAAATTTACAATCATCTTGTTGCCTATTTCCGTGTTGAGCTCATTTGCATGGATCGTTAAATTTACTAATTAATATTATGGACGGTTTTAATACATGCAAAATTAGCAAATTTGAAATTATATAATTTAATCCGATCCCATTTAATTGCCACAATAATAAGTATAGGGATAATTATAAATACATTTTCAAAACTATTGATGAATGTAGATTGATTTTCTAAATTTTTAAAACATTACTTATAATTTACTATAAATATAAAAAATTTGCATAAATTCATATTTTCTTTTTGCCTTGCATAAATTCCTATTATTTAAACCCCAAAATGACCGTTAAAAGTACAATAAATATTTTCAAAAATCGTAAATATTATAGACATAGGTTTGAAAATCCAGAAAAATCTACTCATATCCCATTGATAATTCCGAGAATATGACCATCCAAAACTTGTCGTTTCAGGGGGGGTATTTGCGTCTTTGCACTGGTCACGATAATTACATATAAGGCATAGAAATCCACTAAAGACGCGATCAAAGTCGCTTTTGCCAAATTAACTTAATTACGACATCTTTTTTCTTTAAAAAAAAAAAAAAGCGTAGAGAGAGAGAGAGATATGGATAGGCGAAGAACAGGAGCAGAAGAAGAAGGGGAAGAGAGAGGTTTGGCGTGGAAACTTCCAGCGGTGAAGTCTAAACAGTTTGGAAAAATAGGTCCCGCTTTTGGCTTCGGCGCTGGTTGTGGTGTAGGATTTGGGTTGGGAATAATGGGTGGTTTAGGTTTTGGTCCCGGAATTCCTGGATTGCAGCTTGGGTTTGGGTTAGGAGCTGGATGTGGGGTTGGTTTGGGATTTGGGTATGGTGTTGGGAGGGGCATCGCTCAGGATGAAGTCCGGCGCTACTCCAATATCTCCAACCTTCCCTCCCCACTATCTCTTCCTACTCACGATGAGATCGGTGCATTTGTCGACGATATTTCAAGTACAACCGGAAAGCTGATCAAGACAACTTCAAGAGAAATTTCAAGAGAAATTAAGAAATGGAGATAGAATATGACTTTTTTTATTTTCCTTTTTTTTTTTTTTTTTTGCTTTTTACTAGGAGAGAAGGATTCCAACTTTCCCGATGGCAGTCTTGGTATAGGGATTACATGTATGGGGCGGATTCGGCCAGAGGTCGAAAGGGGCTCTCACCCTTCCTGAGCTTCGGGAAAAAATCAATCGTATACATGTTATATTCATAATTTATGTAATAAAATTTAACATGATTTTAAATTTGACTCACTTATGCTGGATCCGTCCCTGTAGCCGACCATTAGCTGTTAAATTGAAGTGGAGTCCTGAACTCCCCGTGTTCTGGTCGACACAACTAAAATTTGATGGTTGACCGTATTTTTAAGTGTAATGTACTTCCACCGCCCAGCTTTGCACCGGCTTTCCGGTGGGCATTTCCTCTTCACCTCCGGTTCCTAGAAGTCAGAATTTCATTTTTATTCCCCCGGTTTCAACGCTAAGCTCTGTGGCCTGCCAATTTCTAATATTGGGGCTAATGTAAAAGAAAGTAAATTTATAGACGTGCATCCAAGAATTCCTAATAGTTTTTATTATTGAGGCTTTTCAGCTATTTGAAAATTTAAATTATTTTTAGATTTCGTAAAATGCTTCATTGGTGTTCTTTTATTCTTTGCCGATGTTTTTAATTGCTGTTTGACCGAGGCTTTTTTGCATATATCATACGAACATTGTATAGCATGTGTGATTCACGATCCATATAAAAAGAAAACCGTGCTCACCACCAAAAAAAAAAAAAGCAAAGGAGAACCGTGTTTAAAAAACCACAATTGGTTGAATTGGTAAAATAATAAATTATATAATTTTGTTGCATTCATCAACAATTATGTGGATACCTTAAAATTTTACATAATTTAATTTTTTATGTTAATGTCGTCTTTGAGTTTTGATCAGTAGAGATCGGTAGCGAATTGAGCTATGTACTTAGATGTCAACCTACAAAAGAGTAAACACTGAGGGTCACTTAAGGATCATTCAGCATAATTATTTTAATACTTAAATTAATGTATTTGTAGATAAATAGAAGGTATACAAGGATGTAGAATAATGGTCAAGTCTACAAAGTATTAAGTAGTTTACCAGTAGATACTATTTTAATGTTTATAGAGAAATGGAACCAATAGTTAGAAGGTCATTAGTGGGCGAAGGACACGTCCACGTCCACGTCCACATCCACGTCCACAAAGTCATGGATAATGGAGACATGTAAGGCAACGTAGTCCTAAATTATATGAGACGGTCGTTGACCAAGTCGTTTACACTTATCTGCAATGTTATAGCTATTGGTAACTGTTGTGGTTGGACAGGCTATATAATTTGCCTAAGCCGAAGTTGGCCACGAAGTTAGGGAGGTCGAATCCAAATAAGTATAACCTACGCCATAAGCCCAATTAGGTCAGCATAGGCTTGAAGGATCTAAGTTTAAAAGGCCCTTTCAACGCTTTCATCTTCCCTTCCCCTTAGATAATCTCATTGCCATTATAGAGGTAAGGAGAGGGGAAAGATATGCTTCCCAAGCATATGGTCAACCTAGTCCAGAGGTGCTCGTGTTAACTAAGCGACAAGGTGATAATGCTACCGTACCCACTTCAATAGGAACTGCCATGTTAACATATTTGAAGAGGCTAGTAGACATAGTGTGACAAATGCCCAAGCAAAGGAGATGGTCAACAAGGAAGCATGAGCTAATAATGTACAAGGTTGAACAATAGTGAGGCGACCTAAAGAGAATACACTAGAGCGGAGCCAAATGCTCAAGTGCCAACTCGAATAGGTGATTCGAGGTGGACACCCTTCAGGTTGAGGTGAAAATCCAGTAAGTTAGGTGCTCTAAGCAGTAAGTATGTAAAGGCATTAGATGATCTAGGTAGGCAATGTCAAGCAAGGTTATCAATGATAGGTGATGGCGCTAGCTAGATTCTATTATTGGCATAAATGCTAAAGGGGGCTTAGTAAAACTTATTGTGAAAGTATATTTTTGAATTCTTACTTTATTATTGACTTTCATGGTCTAATTAATGTGACAAGACAGGTGTCATGTCTTTACAACTCACGTATAGTTGTAGATATTTTGCCTTTTAATCGCAACTGTCCGAACAAGGTAAGGATAGGTGTTAGTATCACGATACACTACAGGATTTTCATTTAAACAAATCCCTATAACCGTCGATTCGCTTTCCTAAGCATTCAACATATAAATACCCTCGACCTTTTACAAATAACTCTTTTGCAACTCCCCTTATTGTGTTTATTTACTGCTTGCAATGTAAACAATTTCTCCACTTTCTCCTTCAATTTCTTTCTTCTTCTTCATCACTAGAACCTTCACTTTCACTTCTTTCCATCATTAGAATGTTGAACTCAAGGGCTAATTTTGGTGAGTACAACATTACTTCCTCGAACTTCCAGGCTACGAGGAATGCTTCTCCCCTGTCAAGAAAGGATGAAGAAACTTCATCCTCATTGGCATAACTACATAAGGAGACAAGAAAGGCAGTAGAGGAAATGAACAGAGCAGAGCTTATTATAGCTATCCCTAAGGATGCTTATCTATACGACATATTACTAGACGTTGTAGACTTATTCACCAAGCTAGGGATAGAAAGGAGGGTAGGTGGGTGGATTAGTAAAAGCAAACCATCCTCAATAAACCGAGTCTTGACCACCTTTACAATCGAATTGACACCAAACTAGGCAATGCAGCTACTATAAAGGGAGGAGAGGGTTCCTTTGCTATAAGGGAGGCGTTTTGTAGTGTTTGAAAAATGTCTGAAGCTTAGAATGTGCCTCCCTTTTAGTAAGTCTAATAAGGAAGTCTTCGATCACCATTAGTGTTGTTCAATGCAAATTCTTCCTAATGGGTGGATGGTATTAAAAGCGCTCTAGGTGTTGTGCGAATATCTAGCGGTACGAGCCACCCTTGAACTTTTCAATTGCTACTTCTAATGGGAGAATCTGAATAGATAGACGTACCTTTAGAATCGTATAGGGAGAAAGCTATTTGGAGGCTTGTACTTATTCATATAGGGTTAGTAAGACAAGTTCCTAGTAATAGAGTTGCTCAAGGAGGCCGAATTTTAGATGCAATAGACTTCGCTGGTCCAAATTGATGGTGCAAAGAGACTTGGTCTTAATGACTCTAAGGTCACATGAGAAATTGATGCCTTCATGGCCTTCAACAATAGCGAGGAGATTGATGCTAAGCAAATGGTAGGGAGGTACTTTAAGTTCTCGATCTCCAAGCTCTTCCTCAGCATACATAAAGCCATGGTAAAGAAGTGGGTAGAAAGTACAAGTCAATCCCAGGCATAAGTTACCTCTTCCATCATGCCAGCATGGGTTCGCTTGAAATTATGCTTAATCCAAAATCTTTCTAAGGAATGGGAGGGTTCTCATTACTCGTGCTGGTCATGGCAAAGTATTGTAAGTAAGTAAGATATGCTCACCTTGTATTGATGTTGTTCGCTTGTTTCCTTACAAGCAAGAAGCTGGCCCAAGCAATCGAGGTTCCACGTCTTTTTAGGTCAAAACTGTTGAGGGGATATAGGGTTAAAGCTAAGCCAGCCAAGAAGGCTGCCAACCTTAAGAGCAAGGTTATAGGGCTTATGTCAAGGGTAGGTATAAGCTCCCAAAATTGAGTTTAGGACAACCGAGCTTAGATTTAGGGCTTTTAGAGAAACTTATCTAATTGAGCCCAAACTTTACGACTAGAATAAAAAAGATAGCCGAGATATTACAGTGAAGTTAGATTTTAGTAATAATGACCTGAAGTCCCAATTTTGCCCTTAGAAGTTGGAATATTTAATATAGCACTAAAATGTTCGAAAATGCTTAAAATCGAACTTAGATTGCAACGAGAACTTAGAGATAAGTTAATTGAGCTATAAAATGAGATAATATAGTATAATTTACTATATAAAAATACACGTAATTTTATGAGTATACCCGGTATAAATAATAATTATACCTGTAAATTAACCCTAAATTATGTAATTATATATTTATTGTGTTGAATTCATGAAATTAACTTTAGAACATATCCTAAAAATAAAAGATATGCTAGAAACTTAATTATACGAGTAAAGTTATATATTTCACATGTTATTTACATAGGGTATATACTTATATACTAATTAAATAATTAAATCCTAACATATACTATTCATATTTAAGTAAATAATTAACAATACTTATCCAAATGCATTGGAATTTGCTGGAAATTTACGTGGCTGCTGCAGAAGAAAAGAATTACTGAATCAAAAGTGGAAGGAGGGAAAAAATGACACCTCATGCTTTATTAATGGAGAAAATAAAAGAAAAAAAAAAGAAAAATTCATAGTCGGTGAAAGAATTCTATAAATACTATCCTATCGGCAGATTGGCAACATTTTAGCAGTTAGGAACCGAGAATAGAGAAAAAGAAAAATTAGAAAAAATCGTAGAAAACAAAAAGAACTTTAGAAAAAATAGGGGAAAATTAGTGAAAATGTAGAACTCTAACCTAAAGTGGTTTTGCTGTGAAACCTAGCCAACCCCACATGGTCCACCCACCGCGTAGGCCGTCCGATAACTGCCCAACCGCCGCTGGCCACCGAAGCATCTAACACCAAGGTCAATTTCCTACTCTGTTTTTCAATAATTTCTAAAAATTAGTAAATCCGCCTAAAAAATTATGAAAAAAATTGTACCTAGGTTATTTTAAACATGCTTTCATGTGATATTTTTATTTTTGAAAAATTCGTAATATTTAATATACTTTATTAAGAAATCTACTATTCACCCAAATTTATATTTGTAAAATAAATATACTATATGATGTTGTTTCTAGTTGAAAATTTTTGTGTAGGATGTGTATGATATATAAATAATTTCTATGTAGCCCGAATTTTGATTTGAATATTTTTATTATTTATTGTATTTTTAGGCTTGAAAATAGCTCAAAAATAGGCTGAAATTATGAATTTAATAGGAAATTATGAAATTAAGGGATGAAATGGACATGTACTTATCTATAATAAATAATAATAATATTGAGTCAGATTGAAATTAATTTGGTGCTAAAAGAATCATAATTGAGTCATTTATGATAATTTATGGGTAAAATTGTCAATATGAATATATGGGCAATAGGTCGGAAACTTGAAACTAAGTGATAACTAAATCCCCTATATTTTTAAGAGTCTACAGAAATTTTCAGAGAATTATTTGATAACCCGAACTATTTATTACAAATTTATTAAGTAAAATAGCTTAATTTACAAGTTGGGGTGTATTTGTAATATTAATAAGCTAAAATAAATTAAATAGTTAAATAAAAACTATATGTAGGAATTGCTGATTAGATTAGATTAAATGGATATTTTTATTATATTTGTTAATATTTTATGATTGAGATACACTTTAGATATATTAAGATTAGATAATACTTATATTATAACAATATATGAACAAATTAGATTAAATACAATTTAACAACGTAAATTACGTATAATATGATCATATTTATATAATTATGTATAACCGTATTAAAAACTCAAACTACCTGTTAAAAGCTGTCTCTAGAAATAGGACTTGTAAAACGTGTCATTAGGTCTATATGAATCCAATGATACTAAATTTATTAAAATTAGACAACCTTAAGTAATTTAACCTATAACTTTATCATATTCAAGAATGTAAATATTTCGGTAACCTTACCAGAATTAAAACATGAATTAATAAATAAAAAGTACGTTTCGATGCGATCGAAACGATATATAATATGTAATAGTATATATGATGCACAGCATCAACAATTAATATCTTAATTCAATATTTAGTAATAACATGACTGTATATTATGGAAATAATATATATATATATATAATCATTAAAGATTAAACTCTAATGCTTTCGTAATTATTACGAAAACTGAATTTGGGTCTTTTATGTAATTAGGACCTTTTAATACAAAGACGGTTAACAATTCAAGTCAGTAATAGCGAACGTCTAAACAAGTAAGTTGGGATTGTGACTTCACCGCTTGTTTGGGTACTATTTAAAGTATCTGGAGACCCAAGAGTACTTCTGGTTGTATTTATTGTTAGATGATTATGCGCATGCTATGTGTGTGAATGATACTCGATTGTGATAAGAGTTCAACTCCTTAGTGTGTTATTCTGAATATTTGCATGGATTCTGTATTGTGCGAACTTATTGGTCACCCCTGATTAAAACTAAAGGTTATTCGACTAAAATGAAATTAGGCATGCATAATCACCCGTTAGGGGAAACGATTAAGAGTGTTAGGCCAAATACCGATTTCATTCGATAAGGATAGTTGAAATGGTCCTTTCCCCATCCTTAGTCGAACTAAGTAACAGGCGAGGAGGTCGAGGCAAGGTTGGGTGCCGTGGTTCGAAGGCGGTCATGGGAGGAGGGTATTCTCCATTACACAAGCCTGGGTTTGGTCTGACTTAAGTCGCGATGAAACTCCTCAATCCGGGTTGGAGCGGATGTAATTTCTCTAACCTTACAGTGGACCGAATAATACTGTGCGATGTTTCATTTGAGTGATTGCATTGCATTTCATCATAATTATTATCCTTATTTGTGATTGTATAGTACTCTTTTGACTCTGAACCACTTACTGAGCTAGTTGTGCTCACATTCCTACAGACTCTTTTATAGGTGTTGAATAAGAACAAGATGTTCAGGTACTGCCGTTCTTAGGTTAGTGCGCTGCTGTTTGGGAAAGTAAGAATTGAGGAATCAACCGAACCCGAGCTTTTAAATTTGTCTTTGAGTTCTTAGGAAACTAATTGGGAATTCTCTGGGAGCCCACTAATTTCTTAACTTATTGTATATAGACTGCAAAACTTGTGGTTTTTAATAAACTCTGATTGTAAACTTTACCTTTGGACGTAAAATGTTTGTATAAATACTGTTGTGGTACTAAATAGCAAGTCGTATAAAACAAATATTTTGTAAAAGCTCTGTCACAGGTTTGGTTATTAACAGGTGTCAGAACAGACGTTTTAAGCTGGTTGAGTTGTACGCCTTGTGTGAACTGTATCTACGATAGCAGCTGTGAGGTCAGCTTCTATCTTAGATTAGTTTACACAGCGAGACTGTTACGACTCTTCCTATTCGGGGCATAACAGTAGGTGAGAGCAGCAAGGTAGAATAACCAGTTCTTCATCAAGGGAGTCTTCTCAATGGAGCTTTTGGAGAGCTTATGGTTACCAAAACTTTGAGCACGATTTCCCCTACAATTGAAATTTCCCTTACATCTAAACCAATTTTGATAGGGGATAAAGTTGCTGCTGACAAGTTGGAGTTGTTAATTCTCATCTCACCTTCTCAAGATAAAGGAAAGAGGCCTGAGACCAACAATATAGAAGGCCTAACAGGTTAGAAGAGGAGACTCCTAAAAGAGGTGAGGAAGGAAGCGTTGGCCTCAAAGAAGAGCTAGCTGCTGGTGCTACTTAGTAAACCATTATTCTAGCGACCCCCATCTAACCATCCTTATCTCACCATAAACCAGATGGATGAGGCCCAAGCTAAGGCCATAGAGAAGCACTGGAGCAACAAGACCATTCCAGACTCCTATATGGGGGTTCTATACAAGTCTAAGAATACTCGCTTCTATGAAAGGGACTCCAAGTCAAATGCCAAGCAATATAGAGGGAAGATCTTCAAACCTCAGTGGGGGATCCAAGGTGGCAACGTAATGCTGCATCACTAGGTTCTCAACTTAGAGGTCTTACGAGGTCTTTACCCCCATAAATTGGGCGTCCTGGAGATGACATTGTAGCACGCATTCGATGATCCACTCAACTTATTAGGCCACCTCAATTTCCTAAACCGTCAGGTGCATCTTTATTACCCTAAGTCATTTTCTTTTTGTCGTGTTTTCTCTACTAATGCTATCATTCTTATTTAGTAGTACCATGGCTAGGTGCTATTACGAATCAATCACTACAAAGAGTTGCTGGAAGAGGTAAAGGATCTCTAATCGGATGTGCTAAGTGTATAAGAGGATTTAGAGAAGGAGGAGTCCCAACATGAGAAATTTCACAGCGCTAACCGATGTTTGCATTGTTGCTGTGTATAGAATGCCCTTCTAGAGGTTACACTATAAAGGAAAAGGGAAGATCGATAGGAGGTCGAGGAGAGCAACAAAGAGGCCAAGGCATTGAAAGCTCGGCTGGAGGACGAGTAAAAGTCTAAAGCTAAACTCTTTAGGAAACTGGACGAAGAGAGAAAGGCCAAGGCAGAGCTTGACCGACACAACCTTAAGTTAAACACTTTAGTCTCCAAGCTATAGACCGAGCTAGTGATGAAGGTAGCTAAATGCAAATCTGTCAAAAACACTTCATTGGAGCTGACCAGTTGAAAAGTCAAGCTAGAGCAAAGGATTAAGGAGCTCCTCAAAGAAGCCGAGGATATGAAGAGCTCATCACTAATTTGGAAAGCGATAAGGTCTTCAGTGAAGTTGATAAGGATAAGGCTATGAAGAACTTCTTCAAATCATGTGGTAGACTAAGGAGTGCTAAGATATCATCGTTGAGTATGGTTAGGAGATTCATCAGAGTGTGTTGGAGCATCATCTTGACCTCAATTTAGGCTTTTCGGATTGGTTGGATGAGCTTACATACAAGGAGCAGAAGGCGGCCAAAGAAGGGGAAAGGACGGCCACTTCACTAGCCAAAGTAGCCCAAGGCGCCTCTCCTTTTGCTGGGGTTTCTCAATAAGCTCCTTTATCCTCTTTTGCACCTAAGGCTTAGCAGGGGGCTATCTATGTAGGCATTTCAGAGACCAAATAGAGTTAGGATGACCTTATTGCTTATTAGAGCCAATAGACCTTCCTCCTCCTCCTTCAGCCCTAGTCTAATTGACTCGGGACCCAGCAACTCAAACGAATCAATCCTCCAAGTAAATAGGTATGTTAGACTTCTCAAACTTACCAGAGCTGGTTGATCCAAAGCGATAACCATTGTTTCTCTTTTCTATTTTTCCTATGTACTTACATTCCTTTTTTGATATATTAGGCTAGTATGTTGAACCTAAATATTTGTAACTATGGTTTAACTAATGGAGAATTTTTTGTCTTTCTTCATTCTGTTTCTCAATGCTTCTTTCATACTAATATATAGTTTGTCACTTAAGGCTTATTCGCTTGGGCTTATTTATAGTTTGTTTTCCCTTATTGAGGTTATCCAAGGGATATTAGGTCAGTGGTGTTCAAACCTGCCTAAATAGTAGGGGTTTCTTAGTTTTGAAAGAGATGTTTCCCCTTGTTAAGGTTACCTAAGGAAGGTCAGGCCGGTAGCATTCCAACTTGCCCAAGTAGTGGAAGTTCCTCGATTTTGCAAAGGGTGTTTTCCTTTGCTGAGGTTGCCTAAGGGGGATCAAACCAGTGGCATTCCAACCTACCTAAGTATTAAGGGTTCCTCAATTCTACAAAGGGTACTTTCCCCTTACTAATGTTACCAGAGGAAAGTTAAGCCGATGGCATTCTGACGTCCCCGAGCATGGAAGTTCCTCGATTTTGTACAGAGTGTTTTCCCTTACTAAGATTACCTAATAGGGGTTGAGCTAGCAGTGTTCCGACCTCCCTAGGTAGTAGGGGTTCCTCGATTTTACAAGGGGTGTTTCCCCTTGCTAAGGTTATCAAAGGGAGGGAAGCTGGTAGCGTTCCGACTTACTTAGGTGTAAGAGTTCCTCGGTTATGTAAGGGGTGCTTCCCTTTACTAAGGATACTCGAAGAGGGTGAGGTCAATGGTACCCCGACCTGCCTAAATAAGAGTTCCTTGGTTATGTAAGGGGTATTTCCCTTTATTGAGGTTACTCAAGGGGGCTAAGGTCAATGGTGTTTCAACTTACCCAAATAGTGGGTCCACTCACCCTTTGAGGGCGAAGACTTGATACAATAGTAAGAGAAGGAGAAAAAGAAAATTGAGAATACATGGCACTCAAGAGGAATAGAACTTTCATTGATTATGAAAAAATTTATAAGGAGTCTGTACATTAATCAAAATATGGCCTAAGGTTATCGACATTCCAAGTGCGTGGAATGAGCTCGCTATCTAATCTCTCTAATCTATATGCTCCATTCCCTAAGCTCCCTCTTATTTTGATTGGGTCTTCCTAGCTAAGAGCTAACTTGCCTTATCCTTCTCATAAGCCTGTGAACATGTGGCCTTTAGCTTCCGGTAAACTAGGTCATCGACCTTGAACTCTTTATGCCTAACCTTCTAATCATAGTATTTGGCTGCACGATTCTAGTAAGCAATTATTCGAGTTGCAATGAGGTCTCTAATGTCTTTTATAGTATCAACACTGGCCTATAATAGGGACTCATTTATAATAGCGTTGAAACTTTGAATCCAAATGTTAAGAAGTTCTAACTTAATGGAGAGGACTATCTTCGACCCAAACGGCAGGCAAAATGGGGTTTTGCTTGTAGAGGTACGGTAGCTGGTCTTGTATTCTCATAAGATATTGGGTAGCTCATCTGCCTAAGCACCATGAGCTCGATCCACCCTCTTCTTTAAGCTCTTAAGGATGATTCAATTAGCGGCTTCAACTTGACCATTTGATTGAGGGTAGGCAATCAACGTGAAGTGAGGTATGATGTGGTGCTTAGTGTAAAATTCCCTAAACTTGGGGTTGTCAAACCGTCACCTATTGTCCATGATGCGGGTGCAGAGAACCACAAATCTAGAGAAGATATTATTTTGAATGAATGACTCAATACTCCTCTTGGTAATCTTACCTACAACTTCGGCCTCAACCTACTTGGTAAAGTAGTCAATGATTACAATGATGTATTAGCAACCTCCTAAGGCCTTAGGGAAGCTACTAAGAATGTTGACGCCCTATTGAGCAAACAACTACAAGCTATTCAGGGGTTGGAGATTGGTGCTAGGGGAGTAACTAATTGGTGCATACTTCTGGTGCTAAGTACATTTTTGAGCTATGGTCTTGGCATCTTACCTCATAGTAGACTAGTAGTATATAGGCCGAAGGGTCCGAATGTAGAGGGCTTATGACTGGATGTGGTTGTTGCTCACTTCAATGTGCAGCTCTTCAATGACATATAGCTCCTCGTTTGGTCAGAGGCATCTCAGTAAAGGAAGACTAACTTCCTTACAGTACAAAACGTTATCAATCAATGTGTAGTTGGTGGCATAGTACCTTAACCTCTTTGCCTATGTCTTATCATCTGAACGTATGTCTTGCTCTAAGTAAATTCGAATGAGATCCATTTAGCTTAGCTCTGTTGGTACTGCCGTAAGTTCTAAGACTTCAACCAAGCTTGAAGTTATGCTCTTCTTAGCAAGTACTTAATGAAAAATTTCCTGTCCTTCACCTCGAGCTTCTGTATCCCCATAAAGACAAGCTTGGATAGCCAATCTACTATTAGGTTTTAGATTTGGGGGATTTTCATAATGCTCCATAAGGAAAATTTAACTAAGAGACTCCTCACTTTCTCCAAGTATCTTGCCATGGTGTTGTCCCTAGCCTCATATTCACTCCAAACTTGTTGGACGATGAGCATTGAGTCCGAGAAAACTTGTAGATGCTCAATGCCAATCTCCTTAGCCAACTTGAGACTAGTTATTAGTACCTTGTATTTGAATTCGTTATCGTTAGTGTCAAACCTAAACTTGAGGTCATAACAGACAATGATCTTGTACGGTTAGGTAAATACCAGGCCTACACCTTTAACCCTAGATGTGGATGACCCATCAACATGGAGAGTCTACACTGATTTGTCATCCCTTAGCGATGCTTCCTCCTTTCCTGTGTATTATACTACAAAGTTAGCTAGGATTTATGCCCTGCAGGCCATTCGTAGTTGATATTAGATTTTGTATGCACTAAGCTCCATCACTTACTTTACCATCGGTCTAAACATGTCAAGCTTATACAATAATGTGTGCAATGGCTGATCCATGAACACAATAATTTGGTATACCTAAAAGTAAGGCCTAAGTCGACATGCTGAGATGATAACGGCCAAGGTGAATTTTTCTACCCTACTATACTTGACCTTAAGCCCTTAGAGAATATGACTAACATAATATATGGGCCTGTGCTCTCTCCCTTCAACTCTGACCAGCATAGAGGAGAGTGCTCAATTATTGATGGCCATGTACAAATATAAGTCCTCCCCTATAATAAGCTTTAAGAGGATAGGAAGGTGTATAAGGAAGTCCTATAGCTCCTTGAAGCCTATCGCAAATTAAGGAAACCATTCAAAACCCTCAAGATTCTTGAGAATTTTAAAGAACTCAATGCATCCATCTATGCTCTTAGAGACAAATCTGCTCGGCACGGCTACCATGGTGATGAGCTTCTGTACGTCTCTAACCAAGGAAGGAGGCTTCATATCCTTAATAGCTTATATCTTCTCAAGGTTAGCCTTAAGTCTTCTCTAGGTAACCAAGAATCCTAGGAATTTGCTAAACTGACCCTAAATATGCACTTATTGGGATTTAACTTCATGTCATATTTTTTTAATTCGATTGAAGGTTTCTTGCAGGTCCTTGACATGATCATTGAGTTGTTTGCTTTTAACTATTATGTCATTGACGTTCACCTCCATGTTAAGCCCAAGCTAGGGCATAAACAACTTAGTCACCATATGCTAATATGTTGCCCTAGTAGTTTTAAGGCCTACGGGGTATGACTATGTAGCAATAGGTATCGAAATCGATGATGAAGAAGGTATAGACTTCATCTTTTCGATCCACCTTAATCTGGATATAATCCAAGAAGGCATCCATGAAGCTGAGCAGAGCATATCCTAACGTGGAATTGACCAGTTACTTGATCCTGGGAGAGGAAAGTAGTCCTTTAGGCAAGCTTTGTTGAGGTCAATATAATGGATGCACATACACCACTTTCCGAACTTCTTTTTTACCAACACCATGTTAGCCAACCGGGTTAAGTACTCCTCCTCTCTAACAAAGCCAACCTTAAGTAGCTTTTGCACCTCTTCCTTGATAGCGGCTTGCCTTTCAAGTGTGAAATGCCTCTTCTTTTACTTCACAGGTTGCGCTTTAAAGTCGATATTGAGGTTATGGGTTGCTAGTTCGGGGGAAATCCTAGGCATGTCTGACACTGACCAGGTAAAATTGTCTAAATTGGCCCACATGAAGGCAACTATCTCCTCCTTCACCTTAGGAGGAGTCTCAATCCAACCTTGGTGGTCTCGTCGAAAGAGGCACCGATCTATACTTCTTCTATTTTTTCACTTGGCTCATCTCTCTCAATTAGCTTCTCCTATAGGCCAATCTCTAAAGCAAAGATACCATCAGCTCTGGCAGTCTTGACATAAAGCTCTCAAGAGAGCTTCTGGTCACACCTGCAAATTCCACCCCAGTAAGGGTTAGGAACTTAGGCTTTAAATGGAGGGATGAGGTAATGACTTTAAAAGCATTCAACCTCTATAATCTTAAAAGAACACTACAGGGGGATGGTAGTCGACTACGATAAACTCCACCGGTCATTGAGCGACATTATCGTCATTGCCAAGCATCATGTCAAGAGTGATAATACCCTTCACTTAGACGATTCCTCCATTAAAGTTGATGAGATTATGGTAGTTAGGCTTCATCTTGATTAGTAATTTGCTTTTCATCCTTTCGTACGAATACATGAAGAGGATCTTAGTGGAGCTGCCAGTGTCCATTATAATCTTGAGGATCTCAAAGTTCGCAATTCTTGTCCTAATTACAAAGGTGTCTTAATGAGAGGTATCTATCCCCTCCAGGTCTTCGTAAGAGAAGGAGATTGCAGTATTAATCTTCTACCTCTTCTCCCTAATAGCCATCACCTCAAAAGGAGTGTTAGCTGAGTTACTAGTGCTCGATCGACTCCTTGGGTGTGGCCCCCCAATGATTATGTTAATGATGCCATTAGAGGCTTGGTTATTATGGCAATCTTCATTCTGTTCTACTTAAGCGCTCTTAGTTTACTACCTTCGAGGTGCCCTATCTTCATCATCATCGGAACAATCATCGTTCTTATGTTGGGCTACATACTTGTCAAAATAACCCCATTGGATAGCATATTCGATTGCGTTCTTTAGCTAGAAGTATTCTTCCGTAGTGTGACCATGGTCGTCCTAAAGTTGGAAATACTTATCTGAGTTTCATCAACTAAGCTTCCCCCTCATCTTAGGGGGCTTCTATAGTAAGCCCTTGTTCTGCACATCAACAAAGACTTGAGCGATAGGTCGATTCAGGGGTGTATGGTATGTGTAGATGGGAGGGGGAAGTAGGTTTTGCTATGCTCGGTTTAATGTTTCTTACTACTTGAGCCTTCCTCCTCAGCTTTGCTCGATGCCCTACCACCGAGGTGATCTTTAATGGAAAATTTCTCCTTATCCTTCTTTCCACCCGACCTCTCTTAGTTAGCATTGCGCCTGGCACGGATGTTGTCTTTTGGGTCCATATACTTCTAGGCCTTATTCTAGAATTCAACTAAGGTCTTTAGCTTACTCTTCGCAAGTGAATGAAAAAAGTCATCAAAGGGTCTGATGCCGAGCTATGCATCATGCACCGTTACGCCTTCATCTAACTGAGGGATCTCAACTACGACATATTGAACCGTGCCACATATTTTCACAAAATCTTTCCTTTACTCTACCTGATCAAGTACAAGGATGAATGTCCATGGACGGGGGCTTACTAACCTTGAAGTGGAGACTAAACCTGCAAGTTAGCTCATCAAAGGAGTTGATGGAATTCTTAGGTAGGTGGTTAAACCATATCTAAGCTGCCTTCCTCAAAGTGCCTAGAAAAGCTTTGCACATGATAGCATCCCTATGACCATAGAGATTCATAAAGGTGCAAAAATGGAGGAGGTAATCATTAGGATCACTTGTGCCATCATATTAATCTAGGGTAGGAGTTTGCTATTTAGAGGTAAGACTTGATCCTAGATACCCTTAGTGAAAGGGGGTTTTGTTGCTAGTGAGTAACCCAGTGTAGTCAACTTCTTTGCTCCCTTATTGCTTCGAGAACCTCCTTACTATCGCATGAAGCTCATTAAGCTTGGCATTGTCTACTGGGTAAGCTCAGATCGCTACAGAGTATACCAACGCTACGTAAGAGTCAGTTATCTGCTCATTGCCAGCAAAGGCGTAGTTGTGGGTGGTCGCAAACCATGCATGCTATTCCTGCATTAGGAGATTAGGTAATTAATCTTAGCCATTCAATTATTGTTGTTGGTTATTGTGCCTAGTACGAGTAGCAGAAGCTTCAAGCGCTTACTTGCTATACTGTTCAACTTAATTGAGCCTGGCTTGGAGCTCTCTATTGTGAGCGATGAACCGCTCAAGCAGCTGCTCCAATCAATCCTGGCATTACTTGGTGTTTTCCTAGCTAAGGGCTGATTGTCCATAGGTTGGTTATTGTTGGGGTCCATAATACAAGACATGGTGTCTAATGCTGAAACAAAGGCAATGTTTAGGTGAGTGCTTGAAGTATGTTTAGGTAGGAAACAAGGTCGGTTTCCTACAAACGACACCAAATGTCATCTTTAAGTTTTAACCAATGGAGATTAGTAGCGAATTGGGCTTTGCACTTGGATGTAAGCCTGCAAAGACCAAATAATAAGTGACACTAGGAGGTTGTCCAGCGTAGCCACTCCAATGCTTGAGTTAGTATATGTTTGTAGAGAAAGAGAAGGTACTTAAGGACGCAGAATATAGCTCAAGTGCATGAAATATTAAGTCGTTTACCGTTGGGTGTTGTTCTAGTATTTATAGAAGAGTGGAGCCAATAGTCAGAGAGTTGTTAGTGGACGGAATCGATAGAGATGATTGTTGACCAAGTTGTTTAGCCTTATTTATAATGTCATAGTTGTTGGTGACCGTTGTGGTTGGATAGGTTGTATAATGTGCCTAAGCCAAGGCTAGCTATGAAGGTAGGGAAGCCAATTCTAGAGAAGCACAGCCTAGGCCATGTACCCAATCAGGTCAGCATAGGCTTGAGGGATCCAAGTCCAAAAGGTCTTATTAATAAGAGACATAACAACATGTAATCACTTTCTAATCTTACATGCGATTTTGGTACACGTGAAATCAAAGTCCCAGTTAGTTGCCACAATAACAAATTTAGGGGTAATTGTAGATATATTTTTGAAACTATTGATGATAGATTGAATCTTTAAATTTCTAAAGCATTATTTCGATTCAATATAAATATGAAAAATTTGCATAAATTCCTATTGTTTTATACCTAAAATGGTCACTAAATGATCATAAATAAGGATAATTGGTTTTAGCAATGCTTTGAAGTGTATAAATATTTTCAAAAATCTTAAAATGATAAAAATAGTTTTGAGAATTTAGAAAAATCTACTTGTTGTGTTTAAGCTTTAGCAAGTAGAGATTAGTAGAGATTGGACTTTATACTTCTATATGAACCTACAAGATAAAGAACAGTGAAGAACGCAGAGAGATTGTCCAGTGTAGCCACTCTGATGTTTAAGTCAACTAGGTGTGTAAAGAGAGTTAGGAACTAAAAGCTCGTAAGAACAATCCAAGAGCACAAAGTATCGAGTGGTTTAACATTGGGAGGTGGCTTGGTATTTATAGAAGGTTGTTCCCGGCAGTTAGATGACCGTTAGTAGGCAGAGGGCACATCCACAAGTCGTAAGTAGTGGAGCCATGTAGCCTAATGTGGTCTTGAATTGGAGGAAGTAGTTGTTAACTTAGTTATCCAACCTTATCCATTGTCCTCTAACCATTGTAGGCTACAACAATCGGGCAAGTAATGTAAAGGGTCTAAGCCGAGGTCGACTAAGTGGACGGGAAGGTCGAATTCAAAGGAGAGCAACCTAAGCTATGAGTATAGGTAAGATGGCATGGGCCTAAGGGGTCTAAGTCCAACATACCCTATCAACACTTCCCTACCTTGCCTTCCCATCCGCCTGCAGTCACATTACCATTGAGGAGGTAAGGACGGAGGAAGGATGGATTCCTGAAGCGCATAGCTTGAAGTTCTCTTGATAGTTTGATAATCCAATGAACATATTGCTATGCTGACATCCTTGGCGAAGTGCTAACATGGCATGTCTTGAGTTTAAGTAGGGAAGGTGCCTAATAGAGATGTTTAAGCTAAACACTCCTAGAGCCGAGCTGGATTGGCCCACCCGAGTTGCTTATCTCTTAACCCAAGCTAAGTGCATAAGTCTCGAGGTGGGACTTAGGAGGCTTAACTCCTCTGAATGGTAACGAATGTTGAGTAGAATAGGTGAGGGCATTTGTCTAGTTAGGGTAAGCGGGAACCGGCAAGCAATAGTAGACCTAAGCTGAGTCCCTTTGTTCATGTTGGATTGGGGTCGTAGTGGCTGTGGGAGCTAAAAGGGCCTCGATAAAACCTCTTGGGGAAGTTAGCCTTTTTAAATTCTCACCTTAGCATGCGTTCTCATGGTGCAATTAATGCGGCATGACAACTATTGTGCTTGCATAGTCATATGTGCGTCTACAGTTGTCTTGTCATTTAAATGAGGCCATTCAATCAAAATCGTCCCCACGTATCCGCATCATAACGTACTACGAGATTTGTGTTTAGACGGATCCTTATAATCGCTAATTTTCTTTTAATGAACTTTCAACTTATAAATACCCTAAAACTTATATTGATAACTCTTTTGCAACTTCTCTTATCCCGTTTCTTTACTATGACTTTAGTAATCACTTTCTACTTTAACTTCTTTCTCCTTCTTCATCAACAAAACTCTCACTTTTACTCTTTTCCTTCATCAAAATGTCAAACTTAGGAACAAACTCTAGTGAGTGTAATAGAACATCCTCGGACTCTAAAGCTATAGGGTATGCTACTCCCTCCTTAAGAAAGGATGAAGAGGCTTTATCCTCACTGGCACAGTTAGATAGGGAGAGAATGAGGCAATTGGAAGTGCTTGATAAGGTAGCATTGATAAGGGCCATTCCTCGAGGCACAAACTTATGCGATTGTCTACCAAATGCCATCAATGCTTACGATAAGCTAGAAATTAGAAAGAAGCCAAATGGCCGGGTGAACAAGAGCAAAGCAACCACTATCAACTTGGTTCTTGAGAACTTAGTTGTAGGTGAATTCCTTAGCTTAGCAGTGCCACTTCTACGGGCATGGGATGCACCTACCCTTCATGGAATTTGAGAGAGAGCTATTTGATTATCATCAATGTTGCCTTGCTTAGATACTTCCTAATGGGTAGAGGTTATTAAAAGCATTACAGGCATAATGCAAATACTTGGTGGTAAGAGCTATACTCAAGCTCTTCAAAAACATTTATTTATGGAGGTCTCTAAATAGGTAGACTTACCACTAAAATCGTACGGGCAAGAAATTGTTCAGGGGCTTAAACTCGTCCATAAAGAATTAGCAGGACGAGTTTGTAGTGATAGAGCTACCCGAGATGGTAAACTTATGGACTCATTGGACTCTTCTAGTCTAAATTAGGACCCAAAAGAAGCTCTAACAGAGCGATGCCGAGGCCATTCAAAAGATCAAGGGTTTCATAGCATTGAGGAATGGTGAAGAGATCAATACCGAAGAAACAATATGAAGGTACTTTAGAAACCTAATCTCTAAGTTCTTTCGAAGCATGGAGAAGGTCCTGATGAAGAAGTGGTTGGAAAGTAGAAGTCTGTCCTTGGCAAGAATTTACTCCTCCATCGTGCCAGCATAGGCTTACTTGAAGCTGTACTTCATTCATCATGTTTTTAAGGAATTTGGAAGTTCCTCTTACTCGTATTAGTCACGGTAGAGTTGGTGAATACTTTGAATTTGTTTGCTTTATGTTGACATTATTTGCTTCCTTCTTTACAAGTAAGAAGCTGGCTAGAGCTAGAGAGCTGCCGTGTCCTTCAGGGCTTAACTTACCGAGGCGATGCCTAAGCAAAGTGAAGCTAGTTAGCAAGACTGCCGACCGCAAGGGCAAGGTTGTGGGGCTTATGTTAAGGGTGGGTGAGGCTAACAGGATGGAACCACCTATTCTTCCTTATGGGATTCCCACTAATGGAACTCTCACAGAGCCCGTGGTTATCGAGCCTTTAAGCACAGTCTCCCCTATTACTGAACCTCCTCCCACATCTGATCCCATCGTACTAGGGGATAAGGCCACTGCTCCTGATAAGCCAAAGCAGATTATGCTTCCCTCTCCTTCCAAGGATAAGGGAAAGAGGCTTCGGAGCTGGTGAGTCAGAAGAGGAAAGCTCCCAAAGAGTGGAAGGAGAGTGTGCTGAACCCAAAGCAAAGCAAACTTCTGTTGCTGCGCAATAAACCAATTTTAGTATGGCTCCCATTTGGCTACTTATATCTTGCCATGGACTAAATGGGGAAGGCCTAAGCATAAGCCCTAGAAAGGCATTAAAGGGCAAACATTATCCTAGATAAGTACAATGAAGCTTTGTATGAATCCTAGAACCTTCACCCCTTCAAGGATCAATTTAAAGTGAACACCAAGCAGTATAGAGGGAAGTTCTTTAGGCTGAAGTGGGAGATCTGAGGTGGCGATTTGATGTTATACAATAGGGCACTCAACTTGTAAGCCTCAATGGGGTTTTTTAGCCCTGCTGACTGGAGCGCCATAGAAATGGCATCAAAGTTTATGTTTAGCACTCCCTTAAACTTGGCTTACCACTTTAGTTCATTGAACTGTTATGTAAGCTTGTTATTCTAAGCTACTTTCTTTTGAAGTATTTTTCTAAGTTTCCTTCTAGTTGCTCATGGTATAACTCTTGTGTCATAGTACCATGGCTAAGTGCTGCTTTAGGTCAACCGTTACAAAGAGTTATCAAGAGAGATAAAGGACCTCTGATAAGATGTGCTTAAAGCATAGGAGGATCACGAAGAGGCAGAGTCCTCTTCTAAGCAAAATTATAAGAAACTTCGCAAAGCTATTTGACATCTTCATTTTTATTATGTGCAAAAGCTGCTTTAGAGGTCAAGCTATAGGAGGAGAAGGAAGGTTAAAAGGAGGCCGAGGTGCTAAAAGCTTAGCTAGAGGAAGAGCAAAAGTCTAAGGTTGAACTCTCTAAGAAGCTGGAGGAGGAGAGGAAGGCCAAGGTAGAGCTCAACCAACGCAATATAGAGTTGAACACATTGGTCTCTAAGCTAAAGACTAAGCTAGTGATGAAGGTAATAGAATGTGAATCTACCAAGAATACTTTGCTAAAGCTAGCTGGTAAGAAAGTCAAGCTAAAGCGAAGGATTAAGGAGCTCCAATAAGAGGCTAAGGAGATGAAAGAGACCATCACCAGTCTGGAGAGTGGTGAGGTCCTCAGCAAAGTTACTGAGAAGATGGTTATGCATAAGTTTGTCAAGACTCTGGTAAATTGAAGAATGTGAGGACATCGCCATCAAGTGTGGTTGAGACATTCGAGAAGACATGCTTAACCACCACCCCAGCCTCAAATTGAGCTTTATGGATTGGTTGGATGGTCTAATACATAGGTAGGGAAAGGTGGCCAAATCAAGAGAAAGGATGGCTGCTCCAATAGCTAAAGTAACCCAAGGCCCCTCCTGTTACTGTGGGCACACAAAGCACTCCTCTAAATGTACTTTAGAGATTGATCATGCAAAGTAACCTTCCTAGTGATCAAAGCCAGTAAACTTCAACTCTTCCTTCTCTGGCCCAAGAGTAAGCATCTCAGGACTTAGTAGCTCAAACTGATTAGTGCTCTGAGCAAAACGATGCTTTGGACTTCTCAAAGTTACCAGAGTTAGCTAATCCAAAATGACAAGCTATTATTTCTTTCTTTTCTTTTTGCTGGACTTGCAAAGGAAATTCTTTTAATGGGTTGGTATACTAGCTTTTATTCACTGTAAACAATTCAAACAAATTAAATGAAGGATCTTACATTTATATCTACTTGCATTTCTTTTTTATTCCTATACTTCTAGCTTATTGAATAGTACAGACACCTAATTTTTGCCCCTCCATAGTCTTAATTTTTTATGCTTTATAATTTTTTTACAAAAAGGGTCCTAATTCAAAAAAATAGAAAAAATAATAATAATAAAAGATAAAAATAATGAAAGTACCAAAAAAAAAATAAGAAAAGAAAAAAATTATAAAGATTTTATAGATTTTTAGGAAGTAACTTATATTAGGGACAAATAATTTTAGTTTTAGTTTAGTTTAAATAATTATTTTAGAAAGTCGCATGGTTTAAGTGCAATTCAGTTGTATTAAAAATTAAGGCACAGGTTAACGGCTTAACAGATAAGTATTGAATTATTGGATTGGATTGGATTTAATTTGAGGTCTTGAGTTCGAATCTCACTAGATACTTAGGTTTCTTTTATTTCGATCTTTTTATTTTTACAAAACAATCGGTTAAGCGTGCAGGATTCAGATTTAATTTTAAATCTTATCAAATCTTTTGAATTTAATGCAATAAAGATTTGTGAGATTCAAATCTAATTTGGTTTTTATCAAATCGGGTTTAAATCGATATAAGTGATTTGATTTTTATAGGATCAGATTCATGTCGATATGAAAAATTCGATTGGATTTGATTTGTTTCGAGCTTTATAAATACGAAGGGCGCGGCATGAAAAAGGACCTCTCGCCACAATTACACACTTGCTCAAAAACCACTCTTTCATTTGAATCACATCCCAAGTCTACACGCCAATACAGTAGCTATCTAAACTCTAGCAAGTCCCTTGACCGATCAGCAAGTCTACCATTACCCTTTAACCAAATGTCGCTTATCCTTACATAACCCCTCCGTCCTCACTACAAAGATCAGTTTGCTCACACACGTTAGGCACGGACACATTAAAGCTACGTCCTAAGCTCTACTGCTGCCTCACACACAACGCCTGGCCAACTTCACTGCAACACCAACAGCCCCACTGTTGAAGTCTACACTGTCCACTCCATTAACATGACACACATAACATCAGTCAGACCTTCACTCAACAGTCCCCATCCTCTTTCAAACCCAGTGGCAGCAGCCATGTATCCCATCCACGACCCTCTCTCTCGTTCACGCAGCTCCTACGACCCATACAACCATACGACCTACGATCCACACAGCATCAGTACAGCAACATGACAGTAACTCTAGCCAGCACCCAAGATTAGCTATTGGCATCGACGCTCCATTGCAAAACTCCCATGGATAGCAGCAGCGCCTAACTTACAACTGTAGTACGCCATAGAAGCCAATCGTACTTCGCCCAGAATTCTTCACTTGTGATCATCACTTTCACGCAATAGTTCTCCATCTACGAACAGCCACGCCTTGAACTCCAGCGACAGAACAAGACTCCAGCCAAACTCTATGCTACGCTCCACACCACTGCCATCGCGTTGCTATCCAACTCCAACCCTATTCCTTGAATTAGCACACAAACGCCTAGAGCAATCCCCTTATATGCGCCTTCTCTGATCATCAACATTGACCAGTCACAGCACCCACTACACCTAATCGCACTCCTCTGCTAACCACATTTCATCACTGCTGCACACCACTACTGACCACGTTCTGTCGCGCCGCAAGATCTAAAGGCTTCTGCACAGTCTAGTCCAAGTGAAACTCCAGACGAACACAACTCCAAAACAGTAAGCCCCGACGTTGAATTGTACACTCCACAATCCAATACCGTCGTTGCTCCGTCCATGCTATTGCCACGCAAGAACAAGCCAGGTTCAGTTTTTCCAAGTTTTAGTTTTCTTATTTTATTTTATTCTTTTATTTATTTATTTATTTATTATTATCATTATATTTACTCAGTTATCTAATGTAGTATATGTGTATATGGTTATATTAGTTTAGGTGACTTATTAGTACTAGTTTTTTGTATATTAAGTCATATAACATTACTAATTTATTTAAGTATATATATATATTAATTTAGGAATTTTTTAAGTTTAGTTTTTTAGGATTTCTCACTCAGAAAATTAAAATTTTTTTTAGAAGTAAAAATTAATAAAAAGTCAATAAACTGTTTAAGATGTTTTAGAGATTTTTTTTTATCACTCACGACTTTGGAACCCTTTATTTTTTTTTATAATAAACCGAATTAATTAAAACATAAATTCAGTAATTTTTTTTTAAAATTAAAATCAACCAATACGTTAAAGTTTTTTGGAAAGAACTACGATCGTCTGATCCCGGTTAACGGGTACATAAGTACTTTCGGAGTGACGATAAAATACGTAGAAACTTATGTTCTTTTTTCTTTTAATTTTATTTATTTATTTTTTCTTTAAAAATATTATAATTAGAAGAATAATCCTAATTTCGGTAAATAAATAATGGTACCTGTTAGGGTTTAATAGTTTAACCCCCGAACTCGGAACCCTCTGGTTATTCATTCAAATTGAAATTAAAGACCGATAGCCAAATGGTCATCAATCTACCCAATTGATTACAGTTTCCTTTCTTTTTCCTGACTTCAGTCAGGTGGTGACTCTAAAATTTTTTCGAAGTGAAAAACCGGAATTTCCCAATTTCTTTAGTTGAGGATTTATATTAAATGGGTTAAGGTTTAGTATTAATCGGAAATGGGAAAATTAATTTTAAATAAAAAGAAACCAAAAAATTAGACTCGACAAATAGTCATAGCTTTGATACTTAGGAGGTTGCTCTTTATAGAAGACCATTTAGCTATTTGAAGCTTAGGTTATGTCAAGGGTTGAGCTAGTGGTATTCCAACAAGCACTATAGGAGTTCTTTGGTCATGCAAGGAGTATATCTCTTTGCTGAGGTTACTCGATAGGTGTCAGGTTAGTGATGCTCTAACTTGCCTAAGGAGTGGGAGTTCCTTAGTTGTGCAATGGGTATTTCCCCTTACTAAGGTTACTCAATGGGTCAGTTTGGTGGTGTTCCGACCTACCCAAGCTTGAAGAGGCAGGCGAGTTAGGAGTGTTTGTAAGGACTTTTAGGTCCATTCACCCATATGGGGCTGGGACAAATTGAGCTAGAAACATACATGGATATTGGTGAATGGAATATTTCATTAATAACTTTTAAAAATATTTACAATTGAATTTACATAATTTCATTCAAAATAAAGTTGTAGGTTGTTGACATTCTAAGTATACGAGATGAGCACGCCATCTAACATCTCTAGCTTATATGCCCCATTTCCTAAATTTTCCTTAACTTTGACCAGGCCTTCCCAATTAAGGGCCCACTTTCCTTACCCCTCTTACGCGCTAGTAACTAAGTTTTCGATAGACCAAATCTTCTACATTAAACTCATTATGTCGAACCTTCTTATCATAATATCCGGTTGCTTAGTGATGATAGGTAACTACTCGAGCTACTACGAGGTCTCTGATTTCTTCAACACTATCTATGCTAGCCTGCTATAGGGACTCATTTACTATGGCACTGAAGGATTAAGTCAGGATGTTGGGAGTTCTAGTTCAATGGGGAAGACTACTTCAAAGCCAAAAGCTAGGTGAAATGAGGTTTCACCTATGGAAGTACGATAGAAAGTCCTATATCCCTACAAAATGTTGGGTAACCTATTTGCTATGAGCTCGGTCCACCCTCTTCTTGAGGCTTTCGAGGATAACCCAATTGATGGCCTTGACTTAGCCATTGGATTGGGGTATGCGATCAAGGTGAAATGGGGTGTGATGTGATGCTTGGCACAGAACTTCCTGAACTTAGGGTTGTCAAATTGTCACGTTATCTATGATGAGAGTGTAAGGAACCCCTAACCTAGAGAGGATGTTGTTGTGCATGAAAGACTCTATGCTCCTCTTCGTTATTTTGGCAATGGCTTTAGCTTCAACTCATTTGGTGAAGTAGTCGATCGCTACAATGATGAACTACCATCCTCCTAAGAGCTTCGGGAAAGTGTTAAGGATGTCAATGCCCCACAAGGCGATGGGCTAAGAGCTTATAAGGGCTACAAGTTGGAGCTGGGGCATGAGTAATTAGGGCGTGCTATTGACATTGGGGACACCTTTAAGCTATTGTCTTTGCATCTTACCTCATAGTAGGCCAGTAATATCTGAGTCAAGGAGCTTAGATGTAGAGAGCTTACGAATGAATGTGGTTGCTATATACTTTGATGTGCAACTTTTTCATGACTTGTAACCCCTTAACAGCCTATAGACATTTAAGTAAAGGGAGGTTGTTGCCTTCGGTATAAGACGCCATCGATCAGAGAATAGTTGGTAGCATAGTACCTCGGTTTCTTTGCCTCCTTCTTATCATTTAGTAAGGTGCCTTCTTTGAAATAACTTTGAATAGGGTCTATCTAGCTTGGCTCTATAAGTGCTACACTAAGCTCAAGGACCTCAACTCTGGTCGAAGTGATGCTCTTCTTGGGAAGATACTCAATGAATATCTTCTAGTCGTTCCCCTCAAGTCTTTATATTCCTATAGAGTTAAGCTTAGATAGCCAAGCTATTAACGAGTTCTTTACATGAGGAATTTTCGTAACGTTCTAAGAGGGTAATTCGGCCAATAGATTCTTTACCTTATCCAAATACTTCACCATAGTGTCATCTTTCACTTCATATTAGCCTTAGACTTGTTAGACCGTAAGCATAGAGTTTGAAAAGATCTTAAGGTGTTCTACGCGATCTCCTTGGCCAGCTTGAGACCGATGATTAGGGCTTCATACTCGGATTCATTGTTATTGATATCGAATCCAAATTTGAGGGCATAGTAAACAATAGTTCGATGGAGTTAGTAAGTACTAAACCCATACCTCCTCCTCCTGGGTGGCTGATCCATCAATGTAGAGAGTTTACATTAGTTTATCATCTCCAAGTGGTGCTTCCTCCTCTCCTGTGTACTCTATGATAAAGTCGACCAGCACTTATGCTTTGTAGACTGTTCATGGTTGGTACTGAATGCCATCCGTGCTCAGTTCTAGTATGTACTTAACCATCCAACTAGACATGTTGAGCTTCTGCAATAGTGTACATAGTAGTTGGTCTATCAATATGATTATTCGGTGTGCCTAGAAGTAGGATTTGAGTTGACGTATAGAAATGATGACGACCAAGGAAACTTCTCCACTCCAGTGTACCTAACCTTAAGCCCTTAGAGGATATGACTAACGTAATATATAGGCTTATGCTCTCTTCCTTCTACCCTAACCAGCATGAACGAAAGTGCATTGTCACTCATAAGCAAGTACAAGCATAGGTCCTCCTTTGGAACTGACTTGGATAGGATTGATGGATGCTTAAGGAAGTCCTGCAACTCCTTGAAGGTTGCTTCGCACTGGGGGTCTAATAGGAATCAGGCTACTGGGCCTTTAACCCGTAGTCGAGCTTAAGGACTAGAGGGATTGATAAGGTAAATTCTTATGCTCTAACCGACTTCTGTCGAAGTTAATTTACTTCTTGCTGCTGATCAATTCTATGTACTGAGCCAAATGACTGCCTATCTCTTAGAAATTGTGTTCCAACTTGAAGAATGCTCTGATAGCAACCAAACTTCGTGCGCCTGCTCGGTCATTATAAGCTCCGTAATCAACTACTCGGGGTTCGATTCGTAGAATTTAGGGCGATCGAACAAATTGTCCAATCTAACCTAAATTTTACGATAAAGCTAAGATTATTAGCAAAAGTAATCTCGTAATTTATTTAGGAAAATAAATTATAAAATGATAAAATATTATAATATCAAATTTTAATTATATTATCCGTTATTTATTAAAAATGCGTAAATTGAATTCTGATAACTCAGAAATCGCTAGAGATAAATTATATGTACACTAAAAATTATAGAATAACATAAATGATATTTAAGAGTATTTACTTGTACTCTATATGTATTTACGTGTAGGTGAAAATACACGAAATTACTAAAAATGCCTAAAATATACTAAATAATTAAAGAAAATTCATAAATAATTAATAAAAAATCAAGAAAAATCAGAAGAAGTCTGGAAATGTTTGGAATAGGGCCGTAGCAAGCAGAAAATTACAGTGAAAAAATCAACCAATGAAATTTTACGAAATAAAAAGCAAATTTAGAAGATGACAAGACCCATGTCAAGTCAATTTAATGCACAAAAAATTCTCTAGAGCTTTATAAATGCCCAAAATTTTTCAAAAGCTCATTTGAACAATTTGTGAAATGAGAAAATTAGAGAGGGTTGAAACAAGAGAGAATTAAGGCTTTTCCAAGAAATTACAAAAAATTTGTGCAATTAGAGCTTTAAAAAGAAACATACATCCGATGGTCACCTGGAAACGAACGGGCACCACTACATTACCTTATCCCCATTGCCCAATGCTGCCAATACACTTGTGGCCACCACTGATGGTTGGAAGTTGATCGATTGGGTAAATGAAATTCCAATCCAATTTTGTTTAATTTTGTAAAAATATTAAATATGCTTAGAAAATTATGAAATTTATTATTTTGGGATATTTTAGTATGTAGAATTAAGAAAAAATTTTATTTTGATGAATTTATATCTATAAACATACTATTCTTAAAAAATCATGCAAAATTGAATATATTTCGAATTAAAAATAAACAGGCTTAGGAGTGTAATTTGGAACTCAAAATTTTTATATAGACTACTTAAGTAATATAGAATAGTGCCACAAAGCCCATTTTCAAAAATTAATTTTTGAAATTTTTAGATAATTTTTAGGCCTTAAAATGATATATAAAATGAGTAATTTTAGGCTAATTAGGTAATTAAATAAATAATTACTAATTTAGTGTATAATTATACGTTTTAGGATGTTGAAATATGACGAAGTATGATATTTGTATTATTTAGGGTGTTAGATGTAATTATTAGGGTATTTTGTTTACATGTAATAAGTAAAAATGGTAAATTTAAGTTAATTTTGTAATTTAGGATAATTAGGTGTATAATTTGACTTAGGATGAATTTAGATAATTTCAGATGTTAATTGATGTTGGGAGATGATATTTAAAGTGATAAAAATATTAGAAGTGTATATTATGTACATATTATGTGATAATGTATAATATGTAAGTATAAGAAATTAATGAATAAGACAATATTAGGTTAAAATTGATATTACAATAATAATAGAAATACATATAAAATTTGGTAGGAAACTTAAATTAGGGTAATTATATGAAAAATATAAGATTTTCTTACATCAAGAGTAAATTCGATACATAAATGAGTATTAGGATGTACAAAATAGACTGGAATACTAACTAAGGACCTAAAAGTAATACTTAGAATACTCGAGGTTGATGTGATTAATTTCACATTTTGGTTTGAATCATGTTTTTAAGATTTACATATAATACTCGTAGTTAAAATCGATTAAGAACCTTAATTAAAACTGAATTCGAAAATTGAATCCTAAACTAACCTATAATGAAACAATAATACATAACAATATATAAATGGAAATCTTAGTCACATCTTAATCTAAGGTTGATATATAACATAAGGATATAAATACTAAAATAATATCTATATTATAAGGACACAAAGACAAGTCGAGCTGTGATGAGTTGAGTGAGCAACCTAAGGATTCTAGGTAAGTTAGGATTAATAAATTGCTGCATTTTGGAGTACCAATTTATAGTACTCGGAGGCTTGAAATTGTACTTGATTGTACCGGTTAAATAGTTGACTATACACATGTGTTTGTTTTTGAGTTGATGATGTGATTTGGTTTACTACACTAGCTTGTATTGTATGATTTATATAAAATGATTGATCACCCTAAACTGTACCTAATCAAGTATATGACTTGAAATTCTAAATCGGATATGCATAGCAACCCATTAGGGGAAACGTAAGATTCTCCGGCTAAATACCAACTCCTTTGAAAGGGATAGTGCTAGATAGCATAATTGGTCCCTTCTTCATTCTTAATCGAACTAAGTGACAAGTGAGGAGATCATGATAAGGGTAAAGTCAATGGTTCGAAGGTAGTCGCAAAGAGTGGTGTCTTCATTGCACAAGTTTAGGTTTGGTCGTGAGCTGTTGTATTAATGGAAACTCTTAAACCCAGATTACAGCAGGTGTAATTTCTTTGATCTCACGATGAGTTGGACAACATCGTGTGATGGTATTTGTTTGAACATGCATTGCATCTAATTAATTTGATTGATAACCTTGTTTGTGTTTGTTGTATAGTTTTAAATCTCCGTCCCAATTTACTAAGCTGTGGTTACTCACATCCCTACAGACATTATTGTAGGTGCTAGATAAAAAGCAGCTTACATTTACCCTGAAGCTAGCAATTGCTAGATCCTAGGGAGTAAGGAAATACATATGAAGAATAGATATATCTTTAAGGTATTAGCTATTATTTGGAATCTTTCATTTTCAAATAATGTTTTACTTATGAAGTATATGATAATAAAACCTTGTAAACATTATTTGTAATACTTGAATCCTAGTGTATGTATGTATTTCTATACTTTCTGAGGTAAATAACTTGTTTAATTTATGAACTGTTTACTTTAAAATGGGTTAGTTGTAGATGCCTTGTGTAGATCAGGTCTAAAATGGTGACTGTAAGGTTAACTTCTATCCTAGAGTGGTTTACATGGTAGGTCTATTATGACTCTACCGCTTTAAGGCGTGATAGTCATGTCTAAGCCTACCACTTACTTGGCATCATTACTGACGAAAGGTCGAGAGTCCTGTCCTACATGAATCCTCGGCCACTCCTATTCGAATGAACCTATGCCTACTTGACACTCCTGCTCGACAACTCAACTAGCTCATACTACTTTGTCTATACCCTCCAACAGCGCCACCAATGCATTGCTGCCACGTATCCGAGACCACTCATAGAATCTACTGCTATAATCATTGCTTTTTCCATGAATATTCCTTTTCACCCTTTATATACTTTGTACATTGCTTCTTTAGGACAATACCCTTTTTATCTTTTCTCTTTTAGGTAAGTTGCCCTAAATTCTGGGATATAACTACCCCTTATACGTATAGCCGCACAATACGAGATTATCATTAATACACTAGATATTTTTCCTCTCGTAAACACTAATCGTTTACTCTCATTTCACTCTTATCGTAACCCTTAAGCAAGGTTAGGTAGCAAGTAACTTCACCGAACCAACTCGTACGTCTTATTGAGCTGTGCCTTAAGTCCTCAAAAATTCCATTAATGCATCATATTCTTTAGAGCTATTTGTGGGTTTTACTTATTTTTCATTTGTATTCGTTTTTGTTCATTCACACATCTCCCATCACTCTTTTCAAGCCTTCGGCAAGCTTGGATCTATCCCCGTGACCAGCCTTGTCTACACTTAGCAATGGTACTCATCATGGTCCATTCAAAAACCTTAAGATTCTTAAGGATTTGAAGAACCCTGCGCATCTATCTACGCTCCTTGAAACAATTATACTCAGTATGGCCACCATGCTGGTGAGCTTTTAAATTTCCTTGATCGAAGAGGGGGCTTCATATCTCTATTAGCCCAAATCTTATTTAAATTAACCTTGATTCTTTGCTGGGTGACCATGAAGCTTAATAACTTATTGGAGCCAACCTAAAAAACATAATTTGGGGGGTTCAACTTCATGTTGTACTTCTTCATTCGGTCGAAGGCTTTGTATAAGTCCTTAATTTCGTCACCAAACTGCTTACTTTTGACGATCATATCGTTAACATTAGCCTCCATATTGTACTCAAGCTGGGGCTTGAATAAGGTGGTCATTATCCTTTGGTATGTCGCCCCGACATTATTGAGGTTGAAAGGCAAAACAGTATAGCAATAGGTACCAAAGTTGGTGATGAAGATAGTATGGATTTCATCATTTAGGTCCATTTTAATCTAATTGTAACTCAAGAAGACATCTATGAAACTAAGTACATGTCCTAATATGGAGTTAACCAGCTAGTCAATCTACAGGAGAGGGAAGTAATCCTTTAGGTAAGCTTTGTTCAGGTCAATGTAATCGACACACATATGCCACTTCCCATTATGCTTTTTGACTATGACCAACACTACATTGGCTAACTAGGTTAGATACTTCTCCTCTCACATGAAGCCTGACTTCAGTAGCTTCTATACCTCTTTCTCAATACAGCCTTGTCGTTTTGGCATGAAATGTCTCTTCTTTTGTTTGACAGGTTGTACACTACTATCAATATTGAGGCTATGAGTTACTAAGTCAAGGCAGATTCCAGGCATGTCTAATGTCGACTAGACAAACCAATCTAAGTTGGCCCACAGGAAGTCAACAATGTCTTCCTTTACCTCATGAGGGGTCTTGATCCTGACCTCAATGGTCTGGGCACCTCTTTAGTCTTCTTACCCGACTTACCTCTCTCAACTAGCTTTTCCTACTAATTGGTCTCTAGTAGGGCCGTAAATGAGTTGAGCTACTCACTAGCTACTCAAGCTCAATTAGTAAACGAGTTGAACTTGAACTTAGGATGAAACTTGTTTACCTAAACAAGCCAAGCATGAGCTCTAATTCAGGCTCTCAAGCTTAGGTTTACAAATTTTATATATCTTACAAATATTATATACTATCAAAATTTAAAAGCTAATATTTATATAATATATTATAAGATAATATATAATATATAATCTAATCCTTGTTTGCTATCTATTAATCTATTTATTTATATATTTCGTAATTTTGTAAACTTAGGTTTGAGATCGGCTCGCTTTAAGGTTGGCTCAGCTTAACTCGAGTTCGATTAGTAAAGGAGTCGAGCTTAAGCTCAAGACAAAGCTCTTTTATTTAAATGAAACAAGCTCAAGCCTTAATTTTAGGCTCAATAAAAAAGCTCAAATTGAGCTTGATAATTTTTAAATGAGTCAAGCATGAGCCTTCAGAAGCTTGGCTCGTTTGCAACCTTAGTCTCCAGAGTGAAGACGTCATTGGCTTTAGCAACGCTCACATGGAGCTTCCTAAAGAGCTTTTGGTCACATCAGTAAATTTCCACTCCAATGGAGGTTAGGAACTTTGCCTTCAAATGGAGGGATGATTTGATGATGTCGAAGTTGTTCAAGCTTGATCATCTTAATAAAGCGTTGTATGGGGAAAGATAGTCCATCGCTACGAATTCTATAGGTCGGTAGATGACATTTTCATCATCGTCGAGCTTTATGTCAAGAGTAATAATACCTATAGCTCGAACTACTCCCCCATTGAAGCCAATGAGATCATGATGGTATGGCTTCATCTTGACAGGCAGCTTTTTCCTCATCTTGTCACAAGCATGTTTGAAGAGGATATTAGTAGAGCTATCAATATCCACTATGATCTTGAAGACCTCAAGGTTTACAATTCTTGCCCCAATGAGAGGGGTGTCTACTCCCTCTAGGTCCTTGTCTAAAAAGGAAATCGAGGTGTCTCTCCTTTATCTCTTCTCCTTACCAACCAATACCTCAGATGCGACGTTAGCCAAGCTGCTAAAGCTTGATTGGCTCCTAAGGTATAACCCCCTAATGATAATGTTGATGACACCTTGGGGGCTCGATTATCACGACAGTCATCATTCTACTCTTTTCGGGCATTCTCGGTTCGTTACCTTCAAGGTGCCCTCTCTTTATCGTCGTCAACATTATTAGCATTATTTAGGTTGACTAAATACTCATGGAAGTAACCCTAGTGAATGGCATACTCTATTGCGTTAACTAGAAGCAATCTTCCATAGTATGGCCGTAGTTGTCATGGAACTAATAGTACTTGTCGAAGTTCCTATGACTAGGATTCCCCCTCATCTTGGGGGCTTCTACAGTAGGCATCTATCCTACACTTCTTTGAAGACTTAAGTTATAGGTTGGTTTAAAGGAAAATGTCAAGTGTAAATAGGTAAGAGTAATGGGTCCAGCTTGGCTCGATGCTTCTTGCTACTAAAACCTTCCCCATTACTTTGGCTCTAGCCTTTACCACCAAGGCCATCCTTCACGTACACTCCATTCTTATCCTTTTTCCCACCTAACCTTTCCCAGTCAGCCATGTGCCTAGTGTTGATGTTGTTCCCCTAGTTGATGTACTTTTAGGCGTTATGCTAGAATTTAATGAGGGTCTTAGTCTTGCTCTTTGCAATCAACTTGAAGAAATCCCTAAAGGGCTTTATGCTGAGTTGAGTGACATGTACAACAACTTCCTCATCCAATTGAGGAATCTTTACTACAACTTTATTAAACTAGGCTACATATTCTTGTAGAATCTCCCATTCTCTTTGCTTGATTAGATACAAGGATGAAGTGTCATTGGATGGGGGCTTATTAGCCTTAAATTGGAAACTGAAATGATGAGCTAGCTCGTTAAAGGAATTGATGGAATTCTCAAGTAAGTGGTTATAGTACATCTAAGTTGCTTTTCCTCAGTGTGCCTAAGAAGACCTTGTACATAATAGCATCCCTTAGACCATACAGGTTTATGAGGGTGCATAAATAAAGGAAGTGATCGTCAGGATCACTAATACCATCATGGTGGTCTAAGGTAGGAAGCTTGCTGTTAAAAGGGAAGGCATCATCCTAAACACCCCTAGTAAAGGGAGTTTTGTTGCTGGCCATCGGGTTAACTTCATCTACTACCTTGCTTTCTCTTAAGTGTTTAACAGAGCTCATTCAGCTCGGCAATTTCAACTTGATAAGCTATGCGTGCTGCTGGTAGGTTAGGCCCTCCATAGGAGTTGGCCACTTGTTCATCATTAGTAAGGGCATGGTTGCTATTAGTCGCGGACCGTACCTACTATTCTGGCTTCTAAGGGTTAGGCTCCAGTACCTTACCATTTTGCTACTGTTAGTTGTCTTACCCATTGTGACCATCTGATGCTTTAGGCACATGAGTGTACTAACTTTGTCTTTTGGCTTCATTAAGCCAATCCTAAAGTACCCTATTGTGAGTGGTGAATTCTTCAAGCATCTACTCCAGGCAAGCAATGAGCAAGATGTTGGTTAGGGTTTCCCTAGTTAAGGGCTAATTGTTTAGGGGTTGACTGTTGGGATCTACAATACAAAACATAATAGACATAGGGGATAAGGAAAGTGTTTAAAGTGTTTAGGTGTTAGATGGGTTCGGTTTCCCATACTATGTCTAAGATCGTCTATAGGATCTGGCTAACAGGGATTAATAGAGATTATGCTTTAAGGTTTTGCATAAGCTTATAAGATAAAGAACAGTTAGGGGCTCCAAACACCTGAGCTACTGAGCTGTTGACATGGCCACTTTGATACTTAAGACATCTTAGCAGCTTGGGTGATCAGGGCTGGGAAAGGGTTGGTTTAAAAGGTGACTCATTATTGGGTTGGCCTCAGGTAGTCGACTCTAGATAGGTGTCAGTTGAGCTTTGGCATGCATCAGGTCAACAGTATATTAAATTGATACTTGGTCTTTGATAATTATATTATGGAGTGGTCGGCTCAGTACTTAGGTTAGTCATCTTAGCAGCTTCTTATATGATCTGGAGAGTAAAAAAACTCAGCAGGTTAGATTGGGGAATGTACTGCTTTTCTGAGTTCAGCTCTCTTTAAATAGCTTAGCGAACCATATGAGCAAGTTCTCGAGCTTGGGAGTGAATGATTGGCCCGTGATCCTTATCATCCCCTCCAGGCTATTTGAGATTCGAGATCAAATCTGATTTAACTCCATGTTGCTTGTCTTTAAGAGTATGCAGGTAGAGGTTAGTAATGTTGAAGGAGTTCGAGACCCCATACTCTTTTAGTAATTCAATCTTGTAAGCATTATGATTGATCTTTTCAAGTACTTTGAGTAGTCTATCAACCTTAAGAGATAACTTACTCTTCCTTAAGTATGGAAACCGTTCCTTACTAAGGTAGATCCAGACTAAATTGCTCAACTAAAATTCCCTGTTCCTCTTATCGAATATGATTTTTCGATTTCCTATTTAAAATTAATTTCTTATTTCCTGATTAATATTAAACTTTAACCCATTTAATATTAATCTTCAACTAAAGAAATTGAGAAAATCTGGTTTTTTTATTGAAAATAATTTTTGGAGTCGCTACTCGACTGAAGTCGGGAAAAGAAAAAGAAATGGTAACCAATTGGGTGGATTGATTACGATTTGGCTACCTGTCTTTAATTTTAATTTTAAATGAAGAACCAGAGGGTTCTAAGTTTGAGGTTAACCTATTAAACCCTTAACGGGTACCACTATTTATTTACCAAAATTATGATTATTCTTCTAATCATAATATTTAAAATTAATAAATAAATAAAATCAAAAGAAAAAAGAACCTAAGTTTCTACGTATTTTATCGTCGCTCCGAAAGCCCCAAAAGTACTTACGTACCTACTAGTCGAGATCAGACAATCGTAGTTTTTTCAAAAAATCTTTAATGTGTTGATTTATTTTAATTTTAAAAACTATCTGAGTTTACATTTTTAATTTATTCAGTTTATTTAGAAAAAATCTAAAGGGATCCTAACTCTTAAATGTTATTGTTTATAAAAAAAAAATTTGTTAAAAGTCCTAAAATTTAAAAAGGATTTTTTATTAACTTTTATTAAAAAAAAAACAACTTTCTATATGACAAATCCTTAAACAAAATCAAATCTTAACAAAAATAACAAATCCTAACAACTCCTAAACTAACATAAAATATACATTCACTTAAATCAATACTTAATTTATCTAATCAAGAAAACCAATGTTAAAAGAAGAATACCTAAATTAATATATATACATACACATATATTATCACTATTAAACAATTATCTATATATAAAAGATTAGGAATAAAATCTCTTAAAACTAATATGTTCATATTCGTATATATTATATTCAATAACTAAAGATCCAAATAATAATAATAATAATAATANTTTATTCAGTTTATTTAGAAAAAATCTAAAGGGATCCTAACTCTTAAATGTTATTGTTTATAAAAAAAAAATTTGTTAAAAGTCCTAAAATTTAAAAAGGATTTTTTATTAACTTTTATTAAAAAAAAAACAACTTTCTATATGACAAATCCTTAAACAAAATCAAATCTTAACAAAAATAACAAATCCTAACAACTCCTAAACTAACATAAAATATACATTCACTTAAATCAATACTTAATTTATCTAATCAAGAAAACCAATGTTAAAAGAAGAATACCTAAATTAATATATACATATACATATATTATTATTATTAAACAATTATCTATATATAAAAGACTAAGAATAAAATCTCTTAAAACTAATATGTTTATATTCGTATATATTATATTCAATAACTAAAGATCTAAATAATAATAATAATATAACAATAATAAATAAACAATTTCAAAATTGGAAAGAAACAGACCTGAACTTCTTTATAACGGAGTTGCTGTTGCATATAGCTACTGGCGTCGAAGTTTTGTCTGGGTTTGCTTCGCTGCTATCCTGTTCGTTGCTGTCCTATTCACTGCTGTCCGCTGTGCTGCTATCCTGTTCATTGCTGTCCGCTTTACTGCTATCTACCTTGCTGCTGTCCTATTTGTTGCTATCCACTGGAATTAGGCTACTGTTTGTCGGGCTGCTGGTCGCTGGAATTGGGCTGCTATTTGTGACAGAGTTGCAAGATGGTTCTAATAGTGTACTGTCGTCGAGATACGACTGTGAAGCGCGGGGATTAGGTTGCTGTTCATCAAGATGCTGCTTCTGCAAATCCGTAGGGACAAAGTGGCTATTGTGCGGACTTCAGGCCATGTCGTACAGGGGACGTTATCGTAGCTGTTGCGTATCAAGCGCTGTGTATGTGTTGTTGGCATGGTTGCGGCTTGCAGGGAGTCAGGCGCTGTGTGTGTGCTATCGGCATGGTGTGAGGGTCAATGTTGACAATCCGTGCATGGTCTGCAACGCGTGTGTATGGAGTTTATGTTTTATTGCTATGAACGGATTGTTGACTGGTTATGTTTGGAGTTTCTGTTTTGTTGTTGCAAACGGATGGGGAGTCAACAGGGGGTTGGCTTTTTTAGTCGGTAGATGTGTGTAATGTCTTTCCTCGATGTGTCTCCTCTTTTATATGTACATGTATGTGTGTTTTTAAGGTCCAAATCAAATCATATCTAGTTATATCTATTGTATCTAATTCAATAACAATTAAACTAGATCCAAATTAATTTAAATCTAATTTAATAAGATCAAACTAAGTTCAAGTGATTTAATCAGATATGAATCCCATTTTCATCTCACTTTTGTAAAGATAGAAAAATAAAAACATAGGTGCTTACAGAGACTCGAATCCAAGACCTCAAATTAAATTCAATCCAAATACCCCAATACTTATCCGTTAGGTCGTTGGTCTCCGCCTTAACATTTAGTATAATTAAGTTGTACTTAAATTACTCGATTCCCTAAAATAAAATTTTTTTAACTAAGCTAAAACTAAAACTAAAACTATTTGTTCTTAATATAAGTTACTTCCTAAAAATCTACAAAACTCTTTATAATAATTTTTTCTTTTCTTATTTTTTTGGTATTTTCATCATTTGTTAATTTTTTTATTATTTTTATCTTTTATTAATTTTTTTTATTTTTATTTTTTGAATTAGGACCCTTTTTGTAAAAATAAAAATTAAGACTATAGAGGAGCAAAAATTAGGTATCTACACCTCTATCTTCAACCTTATCTCTCGAGCTTAGTAGCAACTTGGCTTAATTGCTCTATGACCTTCTGATACATGGCTCTGATGGTGTCAACTCTTTCTACAGCTAATTAGTCATCATATGGGCTGGGAAGGGTTGTTTAGTCCATTAGGAGCTTCGAGTTGAACCCATAGGTGACCTTAAATGGCAACATGTATATTACACAAATGGGCAATCCCGTTGTAAGCAAACTCTATGATTGGTAGGCACAAACCCCAATAAGCCATGTTCCAATTAATGACAACCCGGAGTAAAGTTCCCATTGTCGTATTGACAACTTGGGTCTATTCACTTGTTTGTGGATGAAAGGACATACTATACAATAGCTTAGTTCTCAATCATCTCATGAGTTTGATGTTAGCTAAAGTGTTTAGACAATCTTCCCCCATGCATCTCGTACATTAACAACTTTCTCATGGAATAGGTTGTGATACATAGTCTCCTCTTCCTAAACAAGTATTCGTCCTCCCTATGATAGTTATCAAGTGTTCAACCTTCCCCACACCTGTTATAGATAGGACCAAAATGTGGATCCCCAACATACAAATCTTTTATTATTAAAAAATTAAGTAGCCTAGTCTATAGCTCAGTTAAGAGGGAAAGTCATCTTGATAGGGTGTTGGCCACTACATTGTTATTTCCATTCTAATACTTTACAATATATGAAAATCCTTCCATGAAGTCGATCCATTTAGCTTGTCTTCGAGACAATTTGGGTTGGCTCTTCAGATATCTTAAAGATTCATGATTAGTGTAGATCACAAACTCTTTAGGAAGCAATAGTGCTACCATACAGTCAGGGTTTAGATGAAGGAGTAAAACCCCTTATCATAGACAAAATAATTGAGTATAGCTCCTCTAAGCTTCTCACCGAAGTAAGAAATAGATCAGCCTTCCTGCATTAGCATGCCACCTATGTGTAGTCCAAACGTATCACACCCCAATTTGAATACTTTATCAAAGCTCGGCAAAGCTAAGAAAGGCGTTATAGTTAGCTTTTCCTTTACTGCTTCAAAACTCCTCTGGTCCTTCTCTTCCTATCTAAACTCAACATTCTTCTTTAACAGTTCAGTGAGTGGGGCCATGATCAAACTAAAATTTCTTCTAAATCTACAATAAAATGATGTCAGGCTGTAAAAGCTTCTCATGTCAGCCAAAGTGGTCGATATAGGCCAATCAGTGATCACTCTTATCTTTTCATTATTGACTTGTATTCTACTACCATTTACAACAAACCCTAAGAAGATTACTTCAGGTCAGTAAAAGTTACACTTCTTCAGATTAGTATAGAGCCTTTCAACTTGGAATTTTGTAAAGATACTCTTGTTGAGTCTCCAGATCAAGGTTATATATTAAGATGTCGTCGAAGTAAACCACCATAAATTTCCCTATTAGTTCTCAAAGCACATGATTCATCAGTCACATAAATGTGCTTGACACATTCAATAGTCCAAATGACATCACAAGCCATTCATATAATCTATAGCGGGTCTTATATGCGGTCTTCCACTCATCGCCTTCTTACATTTGGATCTTATGGTATCCAAATTTATGGTCAATCTTGGACAATAATTTGGCTCCATTCAACGCGTCCAACATATCATCAAGCCTTGGTATGGGATACTTATACTTAATGGTAATGTGATTGATTGCTCAATTATCCACACACATCCTCCATGGCCCATCTTTCTTAGGTACCAATAGGGTTGGCACGACACAAGGGCTAAGGGATTCTCATACATACCCTTTTTCATCAACTCATTTACCTATCTCTACAGCTTGACAGCCTGTTTAAGTTTTAGCCTATAAGTAGACTTATTTGGTAGTACGACTCTTGGCTGCAAGTCAATTACATGTTCAGCTCCTTGGATGAGAGGCAGACCTTCCGGTAGCTCACTTAGGAACATGTCGGCAAATTCATCTAACAAGGTTTTCACTTTAGCAGGCAGCATCCCTTCTTCGGATCTCCTCATCTCCAATAACCTTTTAACTAGCAGATAGGTTGGCTCTTTGAGCTCTATCTCTTTCTTCAGCTCAACTTGAGTTATCACCAAAGCTTCTTTCTTTAAGACTTGGCTTAATTGGGCCTGCATGATTTTAACTTACTTAGTAATCATAGGGCTTAACTTGACCTTCTTACCTTCGTGCTCCAAGAAACATGTATTATTCCTTCCATCGTATATCACGGTTTGGTCAAACATCTACGATCATCCAAGTATAATATGGGACGCACTCATAGGCATTACATTACAGAGCACTTCATCTCGATAGTTTCCAATAAAGATTGGTACAGTCACTTACTCGTTTACTTACAAGGCTCCTTTGTTATTGAGCCAGTGTAGCTTATAAGGTTTAAGGTGAGACTTGGTCCTTGGTCAGCAACTTCAATCGCTAGACCATAAAAGCAGAGGTTGCATTGGTGTAGCTCCCATTGTCAACAATCAAGGTACATAGTAACCTATTTACCTTAGATCCAATGTGGAACAGATTCTCTCTTTGTTCGTCCTTGAGCATAAAACTTACACTCATTGTTCTCTTCAACACCAGGGTGATAAGCATAAAATTGCCTTTTGCACTATAAATGACTTCCTACTCTACGAACAATTCAGTTTATCTAGCCTTTTTCGGGTCTTCCACTTCCTCATTAGTACTATTTACATCAATAACTGGTGCTTCGCCATAGATCACTACGATTCTTCTATTTAGACATTGGGTAGCCATGTATCCAAATCCTTGACATTTGAAATACTTGATCTCACTTATCTTCTTACCTAAGCTTTAGCCCTTCTTAAACTTCCTTGAGATCTCCTTCTCTTCTACTCGGGTAGTTTAAGCAAGTTGAGTCTCAGCAACCTTACTTAGTTTTGATTACATAGGTTTGCTTAGAATAGGTCGGCTAGTCCCGTTTGGTGCCTCCCGATCCTTTGGGCAACTCGGATAGCATCATCAAGCAATCCAATATCCATGGTCTCCAAAATATCTCCAATCTCCTACTTTAACCCACTAACAAATCAAGACATAGTTTGATCTTCAAGTTCAGCAACTTCACATCAAATCATCAATATTTGGAATTCCTTTACATAGGCATGAACACTTGATCTATATTGTCTTAACTCCTGTAACCTCTTAAACGTATCCTGTAAATAGTAGCTTGGAACAAATCTTCTCCTTATGACTCTCTTCATTTCATCACAACTCCAAACTTCACGTTCTCCTTTTCTTCTACGTGTGGCTTGCATGTTCTTCCACCAGAAGGCGACATAACCAGTAAATTCTAATAAAGCAAGTCTAACCTTAGCATTTTCAGGTACCTCATGGCATTCAAATTGCTTCTTAATCTTATGTACCCAGTTTAAGTAGTCCTCGATATCACCACTACCAGAAAAGCTAAGGATATGCATTCTTAACCCTTCCACTCTAAGAGCATGGATGTTCCTCTCCTTAGGTTTGTAATATTCTTTTGCTTTATCACTTACTTCCTCATCCTCCTCTTCGATCTCCTTTAATGCTGGTTTGCGTATAACAACTTAGCCTATTCCTCTAGTTCAGTTGGGTCGAATTGGGGCATTAGCTTGGCCGTATGGGCCATTGTCTTTCTCTAGTCGTTTATTGGCTCGACCTTTGTTGGGATCATTTTTGGCTTGCCTATCTTCATTTATAGCAGTTACTAGACTAGCTAGTAGGTTTGTAAGTCGATCCAATTGGTCATCTGTAAATTGGGGTGTGGAACTCTCTTGTTGACCTTGGCCATTTCGAGTGCCACTCTCTTTGTTACCAATAGCTCCTTGTATACTGGAATCAAATGTTGTTGTCTATTTTCACAAGATTAACAATTGATATACTATTCAAATCTTCTTACTACAAACGAGGATAAACTAATACCGAATACACCAACAGTTAGTATAACCAGCATAGGATAAATAAACACACACTTGTACTCTGTTTTGCAGATATAAAAAAGGGGAAGATAAAGCACAAAATTCTTTAATACTATTCACCTTTCAAACTCCTATGAAAACCATAGAACATCTAACACCCATGCATGAAATTAATAACAAGTTACTTAGAGAATAAAGCAATAGAAACTAGCTTCGAACGTAGCCAAGCTCTAATACCAAGATGACATGGTCTGACATGGACAAACACATGACGTCTGGTATCGCATAAACCAAGGGGGGTAAGCTTTAACCTTGAGACAGTTCAAAGGGTAAATGTTAGTTGAAAGTTGAGCAAAGGTCTTTATGCACCGATGATGGATATAACGCACCAACACCTTATACGAACTCTGATCGCACTTGATATGACACACAATTGTGATCGAAGGGCATTGCCATTGATTCATGCTCACGAAAGATCAGATAAGAGTTAACAAGAATAAGCAAAAAAAAAAACTTAGCTCATAAGAGTATGTCTACATATCAAAAGTGTATTTTTCTTCTTACGGCTAATACAATACACGAGTATTTATATGACCTAATTAGGATAAGTCCTAGGTTAGTGTAGATTATAAAAGGAATCCTACTAGTAAAGGAAAATGAATAATTTATAAGGGTAACATTGTAAATAAGCAAAAAGAATATTCGGCAACCAAAAGTAACAGTACAAATGTTAGGAAAGATGGGGCACATGTCAGTTGTCCATTATGTGGTCTTAATGATACTATTGGCCAAGCAGAGTAGGTTTTGAACAGATGAGGTTGGGGTCGGTAGTTCGACAACTTAGGTGTTTTAGGTTAGGAAAGGGTTAGTTCAAAAGGTAGCTCATTGTTGGGTCGGTCGCAAGTAGTCGGCTTTGGATAAGTGTCAGCTCAGCCTCGGCATGCATCAGGTCATTAGTATATTGATTCAATACTTGGCCTTGGATAGTTGTATTGTAGAGAGATTAGCTTAGCCCTCAAGTCGGTCATCTTGACAGTTTCTTATATGACGTGAAGAGCAAAGTAACTCAGTAGGTTAGATTAGGGAATGCATTGCTCTTATGAGTTTAGTACTCCTTAAACAGTTCAACAAACCATATGAGCAAGTCCTTGAGCTTGAAAGCATATAATTGGTCCATGACCTCTATCAATATGAGTGCGCAAAATATCAAGTGGTTTACCGTTAATAGGTAGCTTGGTATTTATAAAGGATTGTTATTGATAGTTGGAGGACTATTAGTAAGCAGAGGGCATGTCCACAAATCATAGGCAATAGAGCCATGTAGCCTAATGTGATCTTAAATTTCTAACCTTATCCATTGTCCTCTAGTCGTTGTAGGTTGTAGCAGTTGAACAAGCTGTGTAACGGGCCTAAGCCGAGGTTGGTTAGGTAGACGAGAAGGTTGAATCCAAAGGAGAGTAACTTAGGCCTTTGACCCAAGCAGGTCAGTATCGGCCCGAGGGGGTCCAAGTCCAAATTACCTTATTAATACTACTTATATCCCATCAATAATTCGTAAATCTAAGAATTTATTTACAATTTATATCGATATTTATTTGTATAAAATTGTTTCAGCTTGATTTATTTACAGCTCTATTAGTATATAAAAGAAAAAAAAAATTTATCATTGAAGGGCATTAATTCTTTAGGCTTTGTTTCGACCGGTTTTGTAGGGGGCGTAATCTCTCTTCTTTAGTCCACGAGTTTCCCGGGAATACTTGTCCTTATTCATGTAACATGCATATTCCTTTCACACGACACGTCTAGAGAGTTCTCCAAATAAACAATTAGAACAAGAAATCTACATCAACAATGTATCTCTAGTACAAATTGCAAAATTATCTCTTAGTAAGATACGGAGAGATTTTGTAAATTTGGAAATTATAAAATGTTACCTTCCTAACTTTTAAAAATACATATAGGCTTTAAACGCAAAAATTAAATTCCCATAAACTTTAGAAGTTATTTACATATTTTTTGAAAATTACAAAAAAATGTGAAATCATACTTTAAACTAATAGTTTAACGAACAAATTTAGAATTATCTCGTTACTTAGCTCCATATCGAGCTCATTTGCATGGATTATTGGATTTAGTAATTAATATTACACGTATTTTCAAAAATTTGTCAAGCGATAAATATTGTTTTGAGAATTTAGAAAATTCTACTCACATCCGACCAGTAATCGCGACATGCAACTTGCAAGAATGGATTTGCAATTTGCACGAATTTATTGCAGACTCGTCTTTGTAAGGGGCATTTGCCATCTTACACTAATAACGAGAATTAAAAATAAGGCATAGAAATCCACTAAAGAAGTGATCAAATTCGCTTTTGCCATCTTGCACTAATCACAATGTGTGTGTATTTATACATATATATATATATATATTTTTTTTTTTGCCTTAAAAGAAAAAGACAGCTTAAAGATCCATATAAGAATTGCTAGTAGTTTTTTATTTGACTTTTTCATAAAAAATTGAATTACGTTTCTTCTTCTTTTATTATGAAATAATAAAACACTTCTCTTTTTCAAAAACAAGTATTTTCATTTGCATTTGATCGATAAAGGTATGAAACCCAGTTGATATAAACATTGTTATCTCTCTATAATGGAATGAGGTTTAATCCTTATTCTTTTAGTAGTTGTTAGATGTAGTTGGCAAAAGAATAAATAAATAACACGTGTTTGAATAAGGCTGTTTAGCCCATACTGCACGAAAATTACATAACACGTCCGATTCTTTATCCATAAAAAACTACAATTGATAAAATTAAAAACTATTTATTTTAATCGCACTAATCGGCAATTATGCGAATAACTCAAAATCTTACACGATTCAATATTTTATGTTAAAGGACATAACAAGTTGTCCATAACATGTAATTACTTTTTAATTACAACTTTACTTGAGCAAAACTCAATTAGTTGTCAGTACAGTTGAAGCAAATATACTTATTATGGTAAGACTTGTTAAGATATAATTATAAGGGACATAATGGCTAATTCTGTAAAATGGAATCTAGCAAAAAAAAAAATCTTAATTTGAATTATTTTTCATAAAAATTTTGATGTGCTCGTAAGATTAGGTGAAAAGACATAATTATTTTATTGCTCTCTTGAATCGATAATTAAGGTTGCCAATAAATCAAAATTATGGTTTCGTAGGTATTATCATCCTATCATATTTACGTCAAGCTCTATTAGAAAACAATGTAAAGTTGATTTCTTTTTATCTTGATAAAATTAATATGCATCCCCTCATAAAAGTTAAAAGAGTTAAAAAAAAAAAATTTAATGCTCTTAACAAATAAACTAAATTAGGATGATAAAAGAATTAGATGGAATTCAACATTATTAAAACCAAAAAAGTTTAAAGCTAACTCTTAGCTCAAGTTTGATATGTTTATGTTCCAAGGTTTTAGCTAATGAACTTGGGTTTATGTTATTTTTTTTTTATTTTTTATTTTTGGTAATGAAACATGTAATCATTAAAATAAAAAAAGTTTAACGACAAAGATAAGGAATCCCCTGTCTCAGCTCAAGCAGCATCTTGCGTTGTTGCCACTTGCTAGGATAAAGAAACATTTCGATCAACTCCGAAGTAAAAACAATAGAGTCCAACAACATAGAAGGAAAACAAAAGGAAAAGGGCAAGTTCGTTCATCCCCTGTTTAGCTTAGCTTATTCACTAGATGGTTTGCTTCACGCATGATCCTGCAAAAGGTGACATTGCTAAACCTATGAAGTAACAACAAACATTGTCTAATGATGATAGAGCTACCTTTGCAACATCCTTGATTAATAAATATGGCAGATGAGCTATCAGACTCAATTATAATATTCTTCCAATTTTGATTGGTTGCTAGGTTTAACCTCATAAGAATAGCGCTCAATTTGGCTTCAATCAATATTATTCCCTACCTTTTCTTCTAGCTACCCCCCAGCACTCTTCCCTTGTGGTTACGCCCTACAGCAGCAATTGCTACTCTTCTTCCTTTCTAATCTACTGCATTGTCACAATATCACATCCTTCAATGGATTTTCCTATCTAAAGTTGGTTGCTCTTTCCGTGTTATCTCATTTCTTCTTTCTTTACATTGCCTACCATTCGAAAGCCTATTTCCTAACCAACCCCAGTTACCCTTGCTCATGATTAGATGCCTTAAAAATTCTCTCATTCTGCTCCCTCCAGATACTACGTAGCAAGAAAAGAAACACCACCTCTCTTGGGCAAGAAATGCTATTCCATGGTAGCTTACAGATAAATGCATTTTTCTAAATCCACTCAATGAAATCTATCTGGTTTATATGATTTGGGAGGTTTCTCCAATTCAAAGCTTCTTAAAACTTTCTTGTTTCAATATGCTCAAGGAAGACACGGACCATTGTCTCATCAACTTGGCCACAAAACGTACAACCTTATCCTACCTCAATACCCCGTTTGCTCAAATTGTCCTTAGTAGGTAAAGCATTATAGGACATTCTCTAGACCGAGATTTGTATGCATGGTAGAGTAGGTAAATGCCAAACCCAATCCCATGTTTCATATTCCTCCATAGTCTCCTCCTCCCAATACATCATCTTATAAATTGTTTTGCTTTGCACCTCATTGTTAGGGTTATGGGGCCAAAGCAGGTTCTCATCATCATCCTACTGCAAGAGGAGATAAAGGTTGGGATTGAAGTTATCTAGCATTGTTTTGTCTACTTCTCCAATAGGAAATCTAATATTTGCTTCATCCCAATTTCCATGGTTACTCCATGCTTCTTCAATGGTTAAACAATCCCCATTTCTTCCAATCGATCCAGTAAACTAATTCCTTATTTTTCCATTTTTATTCCATGCATCCAACCAAAAGTTTACCTAAGGAATTCTGCTAAGTGAAATCATCAGCTTGTCATTTAACCACTTCTATTGCTTCATTAGAAACTTCAAGGTTTTCGGTTAATTTCTTAACTAGAATCACTTTTGGTTCCACTTATACTTTTCCTTTAGCACCCTCGACCATAGCTTGCTATTGCTACTAACTTGCTACGTTAACTTGACATAATTGGCTCTATTTCTCTGATGCAAATCCAAGAGTTCGAGTCTCCCATCCTCCTTAAGGCATTTGACTTTTCTCTAAGAAATCTAGTAAATTTTTCTTTCACCTTCCATTCTTCCCAAATAAAGTTTCAATAAAGGTGTTCTAGACAGGTGCATGTTTTTTGGGGAAGGGGGACCATTTGGGAATAATAATTTACTAGATTTTCTTGTGAAGAGCTCACTAAGATTCTCCTTGCTAGTGCACTTAAGAGTTTTGCTTTCCAGCCAAATAACTTCTACCTTATCTTTTCCAAGAAGAAGGAAAGATCATCTAAGTTCAACCATCCGCCCACTTTTATTGGGACACCTAAGTATTTACCTAAAGTAGCAGTAAGATTAATACCAAATAAATCACATACTTGCTCCTTTATAGAGTTTGGTGTATTCTCAGAGAAAAGTGTGCATGATTTGTTGAAGTTCACTTTCTACCCAAACATAACTCCAAACATATTAATAACATTCAACATGACATTTTCATTTTCTAAGGAAGCTTCTCCCATGAGGACCAAATCATCTGCGAATAAAAAAGATGAGATAAAGCTACATTCGATTCTCTAAATTAGATAAGGCACCAAAGTTTCCTAATAAAAATAGGAGTAAAGGTCATCAATACTGAGCGTTTTGTAGTTAGCAATTCTCAACATGGCTTGTCTAACCTCCTCTCGTGTCACTCTTTTCTCCAAATTTTCCAATGTTTTCTGATCAAAGCATCTACAATGAGGAATCTAGTCCAGAGCTATTAGCTTAGCAAAAATTCTCTCCATGTGAAACAAGTTTGAATAGTATTTTGCGATCATGCTAACCAAGCAATTGAGATCGGTAATCCATTCATTGGTATCATTAAAGAGTCAATCTATTCTTCCTTTCATTCTCCTAACTATGGTAGAAATGTGGAAAAATCGAGTGTTTCGTTTACCTTCCACAATCCACTTTGCTCTTGACTTAGCTGCCCATAACTTCTCTTCTTGGTCCAAAACCTTTTTCAAGGCTTCTTGAAGGAAGTGCGCCCTTGTGATCAACGGTTGACCGAAGTCCCTTCTTAGCCTCTTACATACTTGTTTGATTTTCTCTATAAGTTTTTTCTTCTTCACATGAACTAGTCCAAAAACTTCAGAGTTCTACTTTCTTAATTTCTTCACAAAGGCATCTAGAACCTCATTTAATTTTTCTTTTGTAAGTGTCCAATGTACTGACATAAAGTCTTGAAAACAAGGGTATTCTAATCATATCGACTATAATAGGAAAGGTCTATCAACCTTTGGTCCTACACTGATATTTGGCCTATTAGATAAGAGGATTGGGCAGTGATCTGATGCACAAGTTGAGAGGTGGTAGAGTTTTGCTTCTAGGTATAAGGTTCTCCAATCTACATTAGCTTAAGCTTTATTAAGCCTCGATGGAATAAGGTTTGCTAACTTACGGGCTCTTCTTGACCAAGTGTATCTACTGCCTTTATAGCCTAAGTTAGTTATGCCACATTCATCTATACATTCTCAATACTTCTTTGCTTTAGCTTGTATGATGGTTTTACCTCCCCACTTCTCATCATTTGATAGAACCTCATTCAAATCACTTATAATTAGCCAAGGGCTATACATTTCTTTTGCTAAGTCTTTAAGCTCATGCCATAGATTTTGTTGAATAGCATAATCTAGACTTGCATAAATTCTTAAGTAAACTAAGAAAGGTTAAAGTCAATTACCTCCACTTGCACTATCATTTGTTGTTGAGATATCCGGTAGTTGCAAATCCCCATTGCATTGGAGTTCCATAGCAGCATTATGCTGCCACTCATTCCCGTTTCCTTCGTACAAATCATATCTAAGAAGCCAAAGTTATGCCTCACATTTCTAACACCCTCCAAATTGAACTTCGTTTCCATTAGAACCACCACTTGCGAAGTATACATTTGAACCAAATCCTAGATAGCTTGTTGCCTTACTTATGAAGATGCTCCATGAGTATTCCATGCCAAAATTTTGAAAGGTTAGGGCCTCATATTTGATGAAAGTGTGTCCATTTTACATGGTCTAAATGTCGTCCATGTTATGTTGCCGAGATGAATGTAATGGTCCGAATATCCTTGAACATTGGAATGATATATAGTACCATTTGTATGTTTGGTCTTACTATTCTGTTAGACATTAAACACTCCACTATGCCTTTACATATTAACTCTAAAGGAGCCAAGAAATCCACATTTGACATTAGTTAGCAAGGCATTGGTATCTTTACAAACATTGTTCTCTCGTCCCTGTCCACAGGCATTCCCTATTGTGTTAAATACATAGGGCATCGTTGGTTTAAAGGTCGATACATCACTTTCGAGGCTTTGTTTCTCCTTTGCTGCATTTGTGTCACCTTGATGCGGATAACTTCTATATAGTAACTCCATCCCCATCGCCCCCTCCCCTCCGCTTCTAAACTTACCATAGACTAGAATCCATATGTTTCTTCGATTTTATCCCTTGTTCCTGTAGTAGAAGAAGGATTGGCTCTATTAGCCATTGCATCTATGTTGTTTGGCAAGTTGTTTGATAAACGATTTTTCTATTCTACCATTGTTTTTTTTTTTTTTTAACACAAAAGGTGTTGAATAAAGGCTTTTATTCTATTTCCCTATAAAACTTTTATTTTCCTTTACAGACATGACTATTTAGAAAGGAGAAAATATGCCTACATTCACTGTATTCGTTACTTTTTTCATTTAATTGCCTACCAATATTCATATCTCTAGCCTTCAATGGGATACATTTACCTTTAGAAGAGTCTTAACTTTTCTTTATCATTACTTCCCTTTCCATTCCGAATGAACGCATTGGAGTTATGGCTCTCCTTAAACTTCGAGTTGACTTCCTTTCCCTCATCCTATTGACAGTTGTTAGACTTTGAACACCGAACCCTACTTCCTTTACATTTAGCTTAGATTTCAATCCAATCTTCATCCTTGCATGTATCTTAGCTTCCTTATCCATAGGCTATTCATTGTGTTTCACCTTGTCAAACCCATTACACTCCTTTTCATTTTCTTGTTGCCAGTTAGATTCTGCCAAGGATGTTTGTACATCATTTCTTGTCATCTTTTTTTTATTTTATTTTATTTTTTGCCATAGAGAATTAAAATGGTTAATGCAGCAATAGTCTATACATACTTTCGGTAATCCTTCGTAAAGGACTTTATATAGGATATGATTAACCACTATTGTGTGTTTTAATGGTTTATCAACCTCCGTCTGGACACAAATGCATGCAAAACGTTTGCGTTTATATTAATGATATTTGAATCTAGATGCAATATTAGTCCTATTTTCTCTTCGATCATTTTGATAGCCATTGACGAGAATAATTTGATTGGCAAGCTTACAATCCAAACCCAAATTGCCATAACATTAAAAACAAAAATTTTTGGCTTGAAATTTGATTCCCATTGTTTTAATGTTAAATAGAAGCCATTTACAAACCAAGCACCATTCCTTATGATCCAATAATAGTGTTTTGAATTATTTAGCACAATAATATAGATTTTAGCTTTTACATGAATCAATTTGAAATTAGAGATTGTTGCCTACATTTTATTCAACTTTACATTCATAATTTCAAAACCTAAGTTGCGACCTACTATTTTTGCAATTAAGGCTTACTGCCATGGTATGTATGTCATGTCTTTTTCAAAATGTGAAAAATTAATATAGCAACAATCCTCCTTCTCATTTTGATTGAGGCAATCTTCCTCCAATTTTGCTTCCTCCAATTGAGTATCATGATCCATGGATAAATTAAACATGTACGCACTTGGAATATTATTCAATAGGGTGTCTTTAAAGGGGAATTTTCCCCCAAACTTTCTATTTATCATCATTATTCTCATTTTCCTTTGCCATGAATTGCTGTTGATTCACATAACTTTCAATGGCAATCCCTTTTGGACTTCTCCTAAAGCAATCACTCTCAACATCCTTACCTCTTCTCTCGACTGACTCCATATTTAATTTACATTAAGAATTACTTAGATAAGTTGAAACTTGATTCAAGCTCAATTATCTTATTAGCGTTGAACGGATTGAATCTTAATTGAACAATTGATAATTCAAAGTGGATTTAATTGTAGTAGAATCGATATGAACTCGAATTACTCATATTAGTCGGAACACATTATTAGATTCGAATAGATTGATGATTGAACTTAATTGGATGATCAGTAATTCGAACCAAACTCGATTACAGTAGAATCGCTATAAAGTCGAATAGGTTAGCGAATCATTCGAGGTTTCATCGTCACTTTTCTTATTGGAAAAGCTAAGCATGCAATCATGGTTATACAAAATTGATACCCCGGTGCCGTTATTTTCTAAAGAAAAAAAATTTAACCCACCGCCAGTCAAGCCCTTCCGACTCGCGCCCTCCATTGCGTTTTCGCGCCACAAGTTCAATCTGAAGTCCGTATAGCAAATACTGAAAACGCGTTTCCACGCCTATTTTCCAACCCGCATTCAGAAATTTAAATACTCACACTCTGATGAACTTTTGCCCTAGAAAGCTCTGCTCTCTCCTCAAGAAAGCCCAAACCCTAATCGGCCTCACCACCGCGACCACAACCACCACTTCTCTCTCCTCCTCCTCTTCCTCCTCCTCCACCTTCTCTTCCCCTGCCTTATCCGCCATGGACGATCTCCAGTCCCTCCGAACTCGTCTCTGTATTATCGGCTCCGGCCCCGCCGCCCACACTGCCGCGATCTATGCCGCACGTGCAGAGCTCAAGCCGATTCTCTTCGAAGGATGGATGGCGAACGACGTCGCGCCGGGTGGACAGCTCACAACCACCACCGATGTCGAGAACTTCCCTGGTTTTCCAGAAGGTATCCTCGGGATGGAGCTCATGGACCGGTGCCGGAACCAGTCGCTCCGGTTCGGTACTCAGATTTTCACTGAGACGGTGACGAAGGTCGATTTTCAGCAGAGTCCGTTTAAGGTGTTCACAGACTCGAAAACGGTCGTTGCTGATTCTGTCATTGTTGCTACGGGCGCTGTCGCTAAGAGACTGAATTTTCCGGGGTCTGGTGACGGTTCGAATGGGTTTTGGAACCGAGGTATGTTGAGAAATGATGAATTATTGTCTATTTGAGGAAGTTAATTTGTGAATTTTACGTACAGCTAATTATAGATGTGACAAAAACGTTAAACATATGAAAATTTTAGGTGTACTTATTGAATTCCAAAAATTATAAGGGATATTGAAATATGGTGATATTTAATCCTGACTTCAATCCATGTCTAGCTGTAACTTGAGTCCATTTCCAGTCTCCATAGGTGGTGGTTACTAGGTGATATTAGACATTCATAGTGTCCTGTTCGCCAAATGGTGACTGTAGGCATGAAAGAAAAAAAAGATAATTGGAAATGTAAGCTCTTAGTAATATTTTGAAGACTATTTATATGGTGATGGCATTTGATTCTTTTTTTGCCTTTTATAAGTATGATATGAGAATCTATGTTTTCTGGATTGTATTAGTTTGTTAAATATCAATTTTGGCATGGTCTCTTGGGAGTTTTGCATCATTGTGCTCCATGTTATTGCTAATGTGGTAATAGCTAATTGATTGTGCAAGCAATGAATAAATTCTCTAGTTGGAATTTGAAGTCTTCATAATGGGATTTGTAGTTATGTCTACTTTAACCCTGGAAAGGTGGCAATTAGCATATTCAGCTAACTGTTTCAATTTTGATGTTACATTATACATCACCATAAATTCACATCCACTGATTATTATTGCTCTGACCTTGCAATATCATTACATGATCTTTTGAATCGTGAGGTTTTTATATCATTATACAATTTATGTCTAACAGGTATATCAGCCTGTGCTGTCTGCGATGGTGCTGCTCCAATTTTCCGTAACAAGCCATTGGCAGTGATTGGTGGTGGGGATTCAGCCATGGAGGAAGCAAATTTCTTGACAAAGTATGGGTTGAAGGTTTATATTATACACAGGAGGGATACCTTTAGGGCTTCAAAAATCATGCAGAGTAGGGCTATGAGTAACCCTAAGATTGAGGTGATATGGAATTCTGTAGTGGTTGAAGCCTATGGAGGGGGGGAGAGAGGAAGTTTGGGAGGATTAAAGATTAAGAATGTGGAGACAGGAGAGGTTTCTGATTTGAAAGTTTCTGGGTTGTTCTTTGCTATTGGGCATGAACCTGCTACTAAATTTCTTAATGGGCAACTGCAACTTGATTCTGATGGCTACATTATCACAATACCTGGAACAACTCAGACAAGTGTGAGAGGTGTTTTTGCAGCCGGAGATGTTCAGGATAAGAAGTATAGGCAGGCTATTACTGCTGCTGGCACAGGTAACTCATTGTGTTTCCCAGCTCTTTTATCTCTTCATTTTGTTATTACTATTATTAGTACAATATGGCAAAGGTTGCATGATAATGAACATCAACAAGTAAATTGTTTAATCATCCAGAAAAAGAAGTAGACCATTATCATCAAGCTAGTCACATGTACTTGTAAAGATGATTGAATTACATGTGCTGTTTCCTTGGCTGGTTTCCTTTTGCTAGCACATTTCTTCTACTTTTGGCTTGAGATAAACCATTTCTATAATGGCTACACTTGTATCTTAGATGATGCTACATTTTTTTTTTGTTGATTGGTGAATGTTATGAACCATTTTGTTATAAGCCATCATCCATGTGTTGCATAGTCATCAAAGTTGCTAGCTGTGTTTAGTAATTCTTGTTAATGTTCCTGTTGCTATTGTTTAATTTAGTATGTAGACTTAGTCAATTGTAGGTTATGTGCATTTGTCCATGTGTCACGTTCTAGTGTTATTGTGCAGTACTGGTAGTTTGTTTTACATGCATACAGTAGTTGTCAGTTTTAGTGGGCTTAAAAAGGGGAGAAATTCTAGGTCAGCGGTTATTGTTCTTGTAACTGCCTAGCACTAGTATTTAATACAAGGAAATGAATGAAAGGGCAGGACCTATTTTTTCTTGCTAAAAAAAAATTTCAGAACCAAAGAGTTCAAAGAGGTCGTTGGGTTCTCTCTATAATGGGCCCAAAAATCATTAATCATGGGGAAACACGGGAGGAAAACTACTCTAAACCAACCAACTGCTCCATATAATTTAAGATCCTGTGACACGTTTAATCTACCATAAGTTTGGAAATTTGAAAACTGTTAATTTGTGCTTTATTCTGCAACCCCAGCAAAAGAACAAAAAAAAAAAAAAATGCTCCCACCTGTTCATTCTCTCTGAATTTGTCTTATGCTGGACCATGTTGGCTGGAGGCTGGAATCTTTCCATCTTCCATTGAAGGAGCCCAATGCGACAAAGTTTCATGATGGATTTAATCTGGAGACATTATCTGTCAGTAGAAAATTGGGTTCATGGCCAGTATGAAACTCTTGGGAGAAGATATTGAAGTGAAAAATAGCTGCCACACCACAACTATGTCAAAGAACCAAGTAGACTGCTTGTTAGGTATTAGATATGGTTGATAGAAGTATAGTAGAAGTATAGTCAGTATTACTGTATTAGTAATAGTACAGTCCAATGGAGTTTTGTCATGTGTGATACAACCTCAAGAGTACATGGGCCACTTTTACGTCTGTATAAGAGGCGTGGATGGTGTAGTATAGTGTGTTCTGTGATTTTTAGTGTGTATGTTCTGTTTTGTAGTTCTGCTGTGCAGATATGCAGTAGCTGTGTTGTGTTCTGTCATGTACTGGTTGTATGGTCTGTATTGTGTTGTGTTGTAAATACGTATAAAGTTAATTTGGTGGGGTAGTATGTGGCAGTGGTGAGTCGTGTATTGGAGATGTTGGAGGGGTAGTTTTGTAATTCTGTAGGGAGTATAAATATTTTACTGTATTGTGGAATTAGTTAGAGAAAGAAGTTAGGTGTAATCTTTTTGGAGGAAAAGGAGCTGAAGAAGTCTTTCCCCTGCTGTTCTACTGTGGAGTACCCTAGAGGTGTATTGCTCTACAGAGTGAATTTTTCTAACCAGGTAGTACTTTCTCTCATCACAATCCTATTGTTGAAATCCCTGGGCGTATCAATGTGGCATACAAATAGAGTAGAGTAGTAGTATAAAATGGCTGGGTAGTAATGACAGCGTATCTAGTCATTTTCTTATTTTTTGTTGTAGAGAGCGTGTAAGGAGTTCTAACTTCTATGTTTAGGAGTATATTGCTCTAGAAGGTGTGGTTTAGCGAGGGTAAGGGGATGGAGAGAATTGTGTTTATTTATTGAGTGTAGAAAGAAAAATGGGAAAAGAAAGAGGACAAAAAGACGACCTAGGTGTGATGGATATATTTTTGTGCAAATGGCGTTGATTGTTGGGTGTGGTAGGTTCACTCTATTGGGTTTCCCAAATGGGATTCATGGGGTCAATTCGCATAGTATTTTCTTCTCCTGTTAGATTTGATGGATCTCTCTCTCTGTTACAGGATTGTGCTTGTAATTGTGTTACAGGGCGATTTAGGGTGAAATCTTTGTTGCAAATGCTCTTGCCCTTGTTTACTTTCTTCCCAAATTTACCTATTTTTGTGATTTGTTTAGAGATGCTTAGAGAGAATCATAAATCTCATAAAATTAGGGCTATTTGTGAGAGAACCCTAGATCTCATAAGGACATAACATACAGTTCTTTTTTCTTTAGAATTCCGAACTACCCTTCTTCCATTAATTTCTGTCGATAAATATAGAGTAGTGCTATCAGCAGTTATGCAATTGTTGTGCTTCCCACAATTCCCTATTTTCCTGACCACAACACATCTATACACCACCACTAATAACTGCCCTTAACCACATCCCCACTACATTTGACAAGGTCAATTACTAATAGAAATTACAGACACAACACTAGTAAATGCAGAAACGCTACAATAAAATCAGACACAACAACGACATACACCACATAACATCCTAACATTAACATCTACTGCATAAAAATATATAAAATAACAATAACCAGTGAATAAAATAACAAAAACTAATGCTGATTTTAGACCCATAGCACTCTCTCTGTCTCCCTCCCCTCTTTATTGTGTATACAATGAAGGCTTCATATTGATGGTTCCTTTTTCTCTCTTCTTTTGGGTGTATATGATAATGGCTCTTCTCCCGACATTTCTCCTATGGTACCTTTTTCTTTTCTTTTTTTTCTTTTTTAATTTCTTTTTAAATCTCTGTTTAATACTCAATGATAATCATCTCTTCGTTAATTTTTCTGTCTTTGTGCATTTGATATGGTAGGTTGGATCATTTCATATGAAAGCAAAAGTTCAAATATTGATTTTATATAATATATAGCAATGATAAAACCTAATATGATTGAATTAGGGCTAAGTTACACACTTTAGAGTGAAATGCTCCTAAACATAGTGTAGAGCTACTCTCACACTCTACTAGAAAAAATAAGAAAACGACTAAATTCCATCTCATTACAACTCCTTATTTACATTATGACTACGTTATTTATGTGCCATATGACAACGCCTTAGTGGAATCACCTAATCTTAATATTATTTCTAATAGCTACTATCGTCTATAAGATTTGACTGATAGAGTATTAAGAGAATTGGATTTTGTGCTTGATTGTATAGCTTGCAAAAGAGAACATGGTGAGGGGTGTTGAGATATTGTTCAATGTGATTATTTCGATGCTTAAGTTAGTATATGGTAGTTGAGAGAATAAGGATATTTTGAGTGTAAAAAGTAAGTTAAGTGCGCAAAATGACTAAGTAATTTACTATTCGTAGGAGGTAGTTGTTAACTTAATTTTAAAGCTTTATCCTCTGTCTTCTAACCGTTGTGTACTGCTATGACTGGATAGACCATCTAATGGGTCTAAGCCGAGGTTAGCTAGGTGGATAAGTGGGTTGGATCTAGAGAAGGACAAGTTACACTACGAGTCTATACAGGTCGGCATTGACTTATAATATTCTATCAACACTTACTATACTAATATTAATTGTATCTAATGCTTAACAATTGTATGATGTTAGCTCTATGTATGGGGTCTTATTAAGCCACTTTATTTCATTTGATTATTTATGCTGCTCTTATTGCTTGCGGGTTGAGATTCTTGGAAAAATTAGGAGATTCTCTATAAGAAATATGAGGGTTTTCCTTTTGGTGGCAACATGCTATGCAATATTGTATTGGTCTTGCTTAATGGGTCAAATGAAAACACTCTGATAATATTTATTGTATTATCAATCTCATCTTTATCGGTGATCTCTTGAAAGTCATATCAAGTGTTGTCTATCGAATCAATTTATTGAAAAGTACGAGACATTTAAGTCATACAAGTAGAGAGATATATTATAATGAATAGGAAACCTCATCTAATCACGAAGAACTACAATTCTTCTGAAGATTCTATTGGTGGTGTTGTGGTGATGGTGGTGGGCTCATCTAACCGATGAGTAAATAAGAAGAAAGCATTTCAGGTTGCCATGGCAGAGAAAATATTTTTTGTGTTTTTTGAATTTATCATGTCTAACAAGTGGCAGTAGGTTGTCCTTTAAGTAGGAAATCTGGGAATCTAAAGCTTACTCAAATATCCATTTTTCCATGGATATTAATAATTCATTAATCAACTCTGTGGCATGATATCGATATTTGGTCAACCTAGCTCTAGCTGTGATCTGTTGGATTTAACCGTTTGATTTTTTCTGGGGGAACTCAAAGGAGCTATAGCTACTGGACACCCTTTCCTCTGATGATGTTGCTCATACTGCTGTTACTTCTGTTACATCAGTTTATGGAAGATAGAACTATAAGTATCTTAGCTTCTGATTCTTATTATGGGTGTTTTTTACCTGGGTGCAGGATGCATGGCAGCTTTAGAGGCAGAACATTACTTGCAAGAAATTGGATCCCAAGAGGGCAAGAGTGATTGACTATCTAGGATGAGGCCAAAAATATAAATTGAAATGGGAAGGAATCATGTTAGATGGACAAACACGAAATAGCTCTGCAAATTGGCCATGTTGTTGATAATTATCATCTGGCATATGCTGCCAATTGCCATTGACTAAACATTTTCATAAATGAAATATTATTGGTTGATTAACAGATAAATTATGCTCTGTTATTTTCATTGTAGTTGTAAAGCTAGAGAATCATGCTTGAGTTAGATTATGATCCTGTGGAACAGAGTTCAGCGAGAGGATTGTGGCATTGTTTTTAATTATGAGTTGGTGATTTTCAGGTGAATTTTTTTTACCTGGTAATAGCTAATGTTTTTTGTCTCTTTGTTTCTGTCCAGAAAAAGTACGAATGATGTGTTTTGCTGGCTGTGATGTGTTGTTTTACGTAAAATTTTCTGTGCATCCTATGTCCTATCATAGCTCATGTGTAACTTACATAATCCAGCAGATAAATTTAAATTGTCTGTTGAATTCCATCGAAAAAAAATCCAGACTCGCTTTTTTCAACTAATACAACGCGTAATCAAGTGAAAAGAGCTTTGCATGCATTTTAACAGCTTCCTGAAATTAGTACTGTTGGCTCAAAGAAGACATTTTTGGCGAAGTTTCTCCTCAGATCCAATCCCTGTAATTAGCAAACAATCGAAGCTTCAGTGTGAAACAAAAATGTGTCTACATGCCAAAAGCTTGGTGGGGTAGACATGGCCTCTTTCTGGCCTGTAAAGCAGGTATAGACAAACTAGGATTTTAGGGCTTCACCGCGAATGGTGCTGAGATATTTGAGCAAAAGTAGTGGTGGTGGTGGGGGCAGAGTGGTTGTATAGTTCTATTTGTTGATTCTATTGACTTGTAATGGGACATGCTTTCCACTTTAGCTGGAGTGGATATTAGAAATTAGCTACTGATACATCTCATGAAAAACCATGTGAATAGCATCTATAATATTTGGAAATTTTAGATTCTAAATGATGCTCGTGGTCAATCATTGTGGTTTGGGGATGAACCATTCGATAAAATATTGAAATTGGATCGATTTCCTCATTACGGTCATGGGTTTAAGTCCATAAGTATTTATAAGTCCATCAGCGAAGGGAACAATGTCTGATGTTATCTATAAGATGATTTAAAAAGCTTTACGTTAGTGAGCTTGATGTGTATTTTCTATTTAAAACTATCCCACAATGAAATGGGATATGTTAAGACTGCTTTATGAATGTGATTTAGTTTAAATATTGATTATGTTTCCTCGTATTCGTTAGGTTTTCTTTCGAAGTTTTCAAGAGTGTTGAACTCACTAATTATCCCTCCAAAGCCCAATCAATTCTACAATTGATTATCATTTTTTGTGGATACTGTATTAGGATTGTACATAAGTCGAATTAAGTGATACAGTATTAAGTTGAAATTTAAATTCGATTCAATTAAACTTGTTTCTTTTTAATTTTTAAAAAAGATATTATTAATATAATTAAAATAATACTTATATCTAATTCAATTCGAGCTCATATAGTATTTAAGTTAGATCCAAACTGGATTTCAGCTTTTAAAAGTATCCAAGTATTATAAACTTAAAGCTTTTATAAAACCATCCAAGGTTTTTCTATGTGGAAGTTTGCTAAGAAGATGGAAAAATGATTAAATCCGTGAAACATTCGCGTGAACGACGAAAGCTCCATGATGTTCTTGCGAAAAGTAAATCCACATGCATGTCAGCATTCGACCACGAATTTTTGTGCGGGGATGTTTGGGCGTGCGATCATCGCTTTAAGAACAACTTCCAACCTTCCATGTGATTTTACTCTTCATTTCTTTTCCCGACAATCTGGTTTCATCCATACTAACAAAATCTCAACATCGTAAATGTTGGTAAATTGCTGGTACAACTCTAAAGAAAAAAATATAATGATGAGTATGGCTTGAAATTGTGATATTTGTCTTCAATTTAAACTCCATCCAACCTAAAACTTTCGAACTTAAAACTAGACTTAAGGTAATACAAAATAAGCTTGAGCTCAATTCAATTATACATTTATGGTCATCCAGGTTTAATTTACTTAGAAGTGTTTTTCTTTAATATTTTAATTGTAATAATATTAATAGCTTGACTCGAATTTGCTAGTAATTTAAACTCTACTTGACTCAATTAGGCTGGTAAGTTAATTGATTGTTGATAGTGGGAATCAATATGATGGGGAAATGGCTTTAGACTCCTTAGGGAAAACACTTTTGGGCTCAAGTGTTTATTACACTCGTTGCTACTTGGTATCTACAAGAATCCCTTGATGAATTGGTTTACAAGGGACCTTCGATGCTCAAATCAATAAGGAAAAAAAGATGAAAATGATGAAGTATGCTAGTGTGTAGGGTTTTGAGCATGACTCTCAAAAGGGGAGAAGGGGTGCTCAAGTCATTAAGTGAATAAGTGTCAAGCTTTATGTGTCGATGAGGTCAAAAGAGGGAGATTTAGAGTCTGAATCTGAGGGTTCTTTATCTTTTGGCTCCTTGTGCTATTTGTAATGCAAAGAGCTTACCTACTAAAGATGCGTGTCAATTTAGGGTTTCTCCGTATGAGCTACCCAAAGGGGAAATGGATTGCGAGGGCGATAGGGATGGCTTTAAGTATTGGTCGGCTATGAATATGCTAGCGGCCATGAACACGTTGGTAGCTATATCTAAAACTTAGGATGTTGACATTCTTAAGGTATATTGGGTGTGCCAATCGTACTATGAATGTCATGCCATAATTAATGAGAAGAGAGAAAAAGGGGAAGCAAAGGATAAATGATTTCAAGAGGTAAAGGGAGAGAATGCTTTGATCGGCCTAAGGCTGCAAGTTCACCTTCTATGGAATGCTTGCGAAGGAGAAGGTGTCTTTGGGTGACGAGTGCATGCCCGAAGGTAGAAAGAGGCCATGCAGCTTAGGTGCTTTCAAGCATATAATAAGGTGCTTTGTGACTTGGCATTTGGAGAGTAGGACTTCACTTGAGGCACTCAAACATATGTAAAGTGCTCGAGGACCATAGATTACTCGGGTGGAGATGAGATGTTTGGTCCCTTAATTACAAGCGGGCCATACTGGGCCTTTGCTCCAATTAGGCCTTGGGCTAAGCCGAAAATAGCTTCTCAACACTGATTATAACTCGAGTTTGATTTAATAAACTATTTAAATAACTCGAGCTCAAAATTGACTTGACTAATGTTTGGAATTTGATTGAATATCAAGCTAAACTTAAGTAACTCATAAATAATTTGACTCATTTATTATTTTAGTTTTAAATATTAGATATAAATAAAATATTCAACAAAAAAAGAAAGAAGTATGAATAAAATTTCCAAAAGCAATTTCCATAAAATGAATGCATTCTCTACATTTAAATACTTATACTATGATAGGATAAGTTCCAATAAAATATTGAATTTTCAATTAATTAAGAAAAATGATTAATGTTCTGCAAAGTGATTCAAATAATGGATTATATTAATTCGTTGTAATAAAATTATTAAGTTTATCTAATATTATAAGTTATTTGCCATATGGTGTTGATGGGACTATTTATCATAAATATAAAAAAAAGGAAAAAAAAAGTAAATAGAATAAGAAAAATTTAAAATGTTATAGAAATAAAAATGGAAGGTAGAAAAAAATTAAATAAAAATATAAACAAAAAATCTAAAATATAAAAGTAAGAAGCAAAAGAAAAATGTTAAAAAGATGAAAAATAAAAAAAAAAGGTTAAAAAATAAAAATTAAAAGTGTTTTTCGACCATCTGATTGAGTTTCAAACATTTTTTTTTTCTTCTTCCTCTTCTTTTTTAAGATTTTAAGGGTGATTAACTACTTACTAATCTTAAGGGTTTCACACAATAGGTTTCATACATTTTTCCTTTTTTTTTTTTTAACCTTTTCTAAATTTTTTGGGTGGCAAGTGCTTATCTTAAAGGGTCATATTGCCACCTATCCATAAAGATAGGCTACACCACCCATTATTATAATGTAACCTTCTTTGTTACTCTAAAGACTTAGGGATAGTTGACAACGGGATCCTCTCGATCCAATTTTCCTTTCCCATGGTGGTCGTGGTCGCTAGTTACCCTTTAGCTTTGTGAGAGTTAGAGGCTTTTGTTTTTGTTTTTTTTTCTTTCTACTATGCTCTTTAATCTTTTCTTTTATTTTATTTCTTAATATTTTATCTATTTAACATTTATCTAACATATATTTTTTGTTTTTTTTGATATTTTGTTATATATAATTTTATTTTTTACCTTTCCTTTTTATTTTTAGATTTTTTTTATTATTTTATTTTATTTTTTAAATTATAATAAAAAGGCAATGTCAACGTTTTATCAGTGCTTCATCATAAATAATATATCATGTTACATTAACTTAATGGTGTTATCACGACAGATGGATATAGTGCTTTATTTCAACCATATTATAAAATAGTTATCTTTTAATTTAAATACTTGGAAGTTTGGCCCTCTGTCCCAAATATTAATCTCTTTTTTGTAACTTTCTTACAAAAAAAAAATGTTCTTCTTATAATTAAGGATTCATCATCATATTATTATCAAAAAAGAGAAAACATTGTTATATATTTTACCCTAATATCTTGTAGATGTAACCAGAATTCTTTATCATATATTTTTCCATATTGACATAGCATGATCCATTAATTCTGTATATATCTTTCTTTTTCCTGATATTGTTTCCCATATATGTTTTACGATGACAACCTGTTTAATTTATTTAGATATGAATTAATTAAAAATCTACACAAATTGATGTTAAATGTATAATATTGTTAGTTTTTTTCTTAGAAAATGAATTTTATTCAATAGAAAAAGTATACACTATTGTTAAAACATTTAGATATTCTAAATTTTTACTCAATAAAACCGTAGATACGAATAAAAGGTATAATTAATTAATCATACATGAGAAATTAACGAATTTAATGCGTCTAATAGTTTTAAGATTTTTTTTTTTAACCACACTAATATCTTTAAGGTTTACATTCTATATTTCCCAACTTTTTTTTTTTTTTGGGAGATCTAAAAACAATTTTTAGAAAAACCAAAAAATTAGTGTATTTGGATAAGAGTAAAAATGTGAAAATAGTAGTGAATGGAAGGAAATGTTTTGTTTGGTAAATTATGTATGGAATGGAAATGAAGGGAAATTTTGAAGAGAAATTACTGAAAATAAGTGGAAATAATTGGACAATACAAAATTAACTATTATGACAATTTTCATTGAAATAAAATGGGAACAATTTTATCGGATACTAATTTCATTTCTGTTCACTTCCTTATTATTATAAATCCAACCAAAGAAGAAAATAAAACCTTCCTCTCTCTATTTCATTCATTTTCCTTTTTATATTCTCAAATACAAAATAAAATTATATTTCTTTTCATTCCCACTAATTTCTTTTACTAATTTCCTCACATTTCTCTTGTTTAGGAGATATGGGAAACATGTAGTGTAAGACGCAAGCAAGTGTAAAAATTGGATTGCTGAAGTGATGATTCATGGAACAAAACATCAAAAAAATTTTAAGACAGCTAAGAATTTTGGTTTATGAAACTGGATAAACATGTCATTGTCGTTTTCATTTTGTCTTTAATAACATGATGACAAGCTCTGTTTTTGGCCTCATATGGCTTTGAATGACATCGCTTTCGAAAAATTAAAATTGTATCTTCGTGGCTAAGAATTTCTCACCACTTCGCAATCAAATGCCAACTTTCTTGACCCTATACCCCTACCCACCCCAGCCCCCCTCCCCCCCGCCCCCCGACTCCACCTTATTGTTTTCTTATTCAATAACACACAAATAATACATGTGTACAGTTCTGATAACTGTTTTTGTGAATTTCGCTTTAAACATTCTGAAAGTTTCGACCTTTTTTCACAACATGTCCTACTCGAGTGAATTGTTCCATACCCTTTTCTTCTTTTGACCCAATTTAGCTTAAAACTTCCTTCTTTTTTAATAAAGCAAATCAATATTCTCTATTTGTATATACCCATTTCTGTTTTTCTTTTACTGTGCTAGGGTTTCTGTTTTTGTTCTTTACTGCTCTTCCTTTAGGTGTGTTGGATTATTTGGGGTCTGTAATTTAGTTAGTTACTAGCTGCTTGTTTGTACTTTAAATTGCTAGATTTAAGGTTGTTTATTCGATTTTATAGAGTTGTCGTGGATATTAGGGTTTAATCTCTTGTGTTGTCTTACCGTGAATATGTATTCTGTTTGATGATGAAAGAGGTTAGGGTTGTTTGGGTTTGTGTCAATTTCAAGTGGGTTTGGGTCATTTGAGATTGTACTCTAGGTGTTTAATGAAATTCCTCAATGGCATATCAGCAAACGATTCCGGGTTCCCCATTTATTGGACTTGGGGACACAACTTATCTTAAGGTGTTTGTGGGTGGATTAGCATGGGAGACTAACAGTGAGACTTTGCGCCGATATTTCGAACAGTTTGGAGACATCATTGAAGCAGTTGTAATCACTGATAAGAACACTGGCCGGTCAAAGGGCTACGGTTTTGTAAGTACTAGCTTGTCTACATCTATTGAGATGGAAATGTTGAGTGCGATTTATTATTATTGAGTTTTTGTGTTTTGAGAGGTCTCATGTAATACCTCACCTATATAGTGCTATTGACTACAGCTGTGATGTGGTTATGCTTGTATTGGATTTATATGGAGGTCAGGTTACATTCTACGATCCCGAATCTGCAAGGAGGGCTTGCGAAAATCCAAGTCCAGTTATAGATGGTAGGAGGGCTAACTGTAATTTGGCTGCTCTTGGACGGCCTCGGCCATCTGTTCCTTATGGTATGTCCTCGTGGTGTTGTCATATATGCATGATGGACTGTAGATGAAAGAGATGGTTGGTCTGGGAATGCATTAAGGCTCAGTTCAATATACAAATTTGGATAGCATACATTGAATTTTATAAGTTAAATATTTTGTTGACTCCACCTTTGTCACCTCAATGTGCATACATATAGATGGATGCGAGATCTTTCTGGAGTACAGGACTTGGAGTGTTGTACTTTTGGTTTTCTCTATTAAACTGATTCTGTCGAATCATCTCTGTTGATGTTCACCCACTAGGATGTGTTAACAAATAACATGCTATAAAAGCATTTTGCCAGTTAGTGATGAAATGCACTTGAAACACAACAAGATGACCCTTTAAGCAGCAGCTTTGCAAGCAAAAAACTTGAGTGATTGGCTTAATTTTCAGACCATACTTAGAACTTTTAGTCTGTCATGATTTCTATATAGCCGGAGTGTTATATATCTGGAGTGTTATATCATATCTGTTTAAGTGCATGTATGAAAGTATTATGCAAGAGATGAGATTTTTTTTTCCCTATTCTCTTCCTTAAAAGAGCTGGATGTTACCTCAGTTTTGCCTTTATGCTGACCGGAATTTCTACTTTTACCTAGGTGTCATGATTTTTGTCTTTGCTATACTTTCACAGATTTTAAGTTTGTTTGGCTGTTCTTTCACATGGGTCCATTATATGTCTTTTCTTTTTATAGGCCGATTCAGACCAGTAACACCTCTAATTGGAAGCATGCAGGCCCCTAGGGGTGCATTTGTCACAAGTCCAGTCTATCATCCGCAAGCTACTTATGGGTACCAACCAGGGCTTACCTTCCCTCAATATGGGTAAGCAGTAACTTTAGCTACCATTTATTTTTTTTATGACAATTTTTCTCCTTGTCTTAGGAGCAAGGATTTTGTTCATAAATGATAGGAGTTTGATATGGTAGGTCTTTAATGATGTTTAGATGCTGAAATCTGCAGAATACCCTAATCATTGTTTATAGACTCTGTTGACAAAGCATGGGATGTTGAAATTTATTGCCAGAGTTCCTAAAAACCTTTGAGGGTCAGTTGAATTAAACGTAAACAGATAGTACTGTGTACAGTCATGTATGGATTTGTGGTGATTCTGTTGCGTTACACTTGTAAGTATTACCCTAGGCACAATTTTCAAATGGTGTATGCTGTCTTCAAAAACTCCCAACCATTATGTGGCTAAATTGAAAGTTGAATGACTGGTGAAACTTGTGATTGACTTCCTGGAACCTGCTTCTTTCTTTAGGGTGAGGATAAGTGCATTATGGAAATAGATTCCATTCCCTTTCTCCCACTTTTATGTTTATTTCCCTTCACATACTTGGTTGAAAAATGCTACCCCATTTTATACAAAAAGAATGTGTAGGAAAATAAGGGCCACTACATGTTAAAGAAAACTCAGTGAGTTGTTTTTTCAAAGACCACCAGATTCATTCATATTCTTTTTCTGGCCCATTGCAGTATGAAGGACGGCTTATTGAATTAGTGGTCAATTTGATGCGATCTCCAACAAATTGCATAACCGGAAAAGTTTTCTTGTCAAATGTAATACCCTCATGTGTCTAGATGATCTGAAGGTAATCAATCACTTTCTTATGCAGGTACTCTACATATGGACCTGAATATTTCTACCCACAGGTCAATCCTTCAAATAACTTTTAATCAATTGAAGCACTGAAGCCAGACCATCAATTTGTCCATGATGTAACTAGCATCGTTTTGGTTGTTTGCAGGGTGTTTATGGTCCTTACTGGGCTCAACAATACCTTCAGGTATATGGAGCTCCTGGGACAAATAACACTGGTTCCTATCCATTTGGACAATCAGGCCATGCTCATCCAGGTGGTCATGGACATACAATGCTCCAAAGTTATGGCATGCCAGGGCAGCATGCTGCGCAAATGGGGGCATCTAACATCAGTGGAGGAACAGCAGCTGCACTGCCCACCATCCAGGCACCTTATCCTGCAGGCAATATCCTTATTGGTTTAAAAGTTTTCGCATGCAACATTCCAGCATTCATTTGCTTAAAGTTCATGCAAAAGTTGTTGGATTTTTGTTGAAGGATTAATAGATGCATCTTATGTAACTAAACTTTATCATTAGAATATAAGATCATTAATTAGTGCTCAATTAAAGGCACAAATCCTAGGCCAGAATCAAGAGTTTTCCTCCCATTTATATATGAAAGTTGTTCGAGACTATTGACAAATAACCTCCCACTTATGCAACGGCATGTTTTCATTTGATGTTTTGACTGTTTATCTATTGAATTTCTTATGTGACTGTTCTTTTGGATTTGTTTTATCTCTTCTGCTCTTTAAGATGGAACGCCTGCCTAGTTTTTACTGCTGCTTTTCCCTGGTATGCAGAAGACAAAATTTGTTTCTAACAATCTTCTCAACCTACTGTTCAGAATAACTCAGATGCACATTTTTCCATTCATATGCTGACTGATTTCTGAAGTTTTTTTAAAATATTGGATTACTGAATATTATGATGGTTCAAGTGTGTCATGCAGTGAATTTGTTTTAACATAAGGAGATTGGAGAGAGGAGGATGGGGGATGGGGTGTGTGGAAGAGAGAGAAATCATCTAATAATGGGCCATTCTTAGGCTGAGCTTCTGTTTTGTCACTTTTGTGGCTATGTTAGTCTTGCAATCTTTCTTGGGTTAAATGTCAGAGCTTGACTTTGTTGATAGATGATTCTTGTCATATGCAAATTCAGTTGTAATGCTATTATTCTGGAATTGGCTGTTGTTCTAATTGTTTCTTGCTCCTGTCCTAATCCAGTCATCCATCTATTGTTATATCCTTTCAGGTATGGGATTACCTGCTCCAGGACAAGGACAGATTCGAGTGAACACTCAATCTCCTCGATTCACGGGTGGTTCTGATCATACAGCTGGTTGAGCTGTAGCACTTCTGTTTCATCAGGTTACTTTTCCAGGCTTACTCAAGTTTTTATGCAAATCAAAAGCTCTTCAATCAGGTTTTTTATTGTAGGTGGAATTTGCAGGTAATCTTTAGTTTGCAGCAGGACTAAGAGCAGCAGCATTGCCACTGAAGTGGCAGGCTTCAAATCTAGCCTTGCAAGTTGTCATATTTGCATTCTAAAGGTAATCGGAAAGCATCCATTTAGTTTTTATTTATTAGATTGGTCAAGTAAGAAAGACAAAGGGAGCAAATGTTAAGTGACTTCAGCTTAATAGACACAATAATTTTTTGGCTGTTTTGCAGTTCAAAAAATGGTTTTCAATTTTTATCTACTTCCTCCTTTCCCTATTTCCTGCTCACTTGAACGTTTTTGTCTAAAGCTATGGTTGTTCATCAAACCTAACCGAATTGAGAAACATATAGAACTGCACCAAACTGAAAAATGTGACTGTTTTACATTTTGGTTCTGTTTGTTGTTTAATTCAAAAGGGGTTCAAATGATTTGTGGTTTGGTTTTAGCTGTCAAGCCAAGCTGAAACAATTGAACTCAAATCAAATCACTTCTTCAAAAATATGAAAAAGAAAAGTGATAGTTTTAGTTCTTACTCCTGTCGACATTCCAATCTATTCTATTTCTCCTTTCTTTTTTTTAATCATCTCTCGTTTCAATCTCAATCTCTATAATCCGTTCCTTATGTTTCACTATTGTCTCTCATTTCTTGTAGATTTAGACACCTTTACTATCACGTGAGATACAATGTTGTTGGTATATAGTTTTAATTTTTGCATAATGTTCCTTAATTTGGACATCAATGTTGTTTAAAAACTTCAAAGAATATTAGTATTATAGAAAAGAACATGGTGTTTTCATAAGGTGGTTTGAACTGAATTGTACCAAACCTTATTTGAAGGGGCTCAGTTTAAAATTCTAAACCGTTAAAAGTGCTTTGGTCTATTAAGTGTTTCAATTGAATCGTTCAAATACGGTTTGGTTCAATTCAGCCCTTAAATCAAACCGAACTAAAGCATGAACATCCCTATTTACAACCAATATTTTTGCTGGTGCTCTTCGGTTAATTTTCAAACTGTTGCTTTTTGGCAAAAGAAAAACTGCTCCATGCTATGTTGGGTATAATTAATAATGAAAAAATGCTGCCCTATGCTTGATGCTATATGATTAATGTTTGTAAATAATCTTCTGCTCGTGAGCGCCATAAATTCATTGTATGTTAATCCTATTGCAGGTCATCTTCAGTCAAGTTCAAGTGGTCAGTTGTAAGATTTTAGAGTCATTCGTTGGAGTCAGGAATATGGAAGAGCATGAAATGCCCTTTCGCAGCATCTGCACAATGCTATTCCACTGTCATGGCTTGACGCCGCCGACAAAGAACAATGGCTTGCTAGAAAATGGTTTTCTTGCAATCCTTTGTAAATATTTGTACATCTGTACATACATGTATTTTAAGAATCAAAATATGATTCTTTAAATATATGAACCCAGGGGCATGGGTTCTAAAGTTCATCTCTCTTTCATGTATCAACAACCAAAAAGAGTAGACCCCCAAAAATTGTATATGGATTATGTCATTGCAGGCATACTATTGTTCTTTCACTTGTCATTTGCGATGTTCTTGCTCCATGCCGTATCGTGTACTTTGAGCTTAAGCTTAACCGAAAAGTTTGAATTTCTAGCTAGATTAGCAGCGGTAGGTTCGTTTTGATTTTAAAAATTTGCCTTTTTTCTAATCGAAACAATATCAAGCGTAATCTCAAGTCGGTACTGCTTTAGGCTAATTTGCAGCTCATACTTTATTAGCTAGCAAGCATGGTTGGCCAAATGTTATGAAGTTCTCATTGGACTCATTGAACTGTGTGGTTAAAACTTGCCATGAGTGATACCAATTGGAATTAGAGTAAATATTGAGTCGGAATCGGGAAGCATGCAAGTCAGTTTGGTCTATTTTCATCCTTTTTGATCAACTAACCTAAAGTTCCAAAATTGAGATTGTTTCCAACCTGACCATGTTGAATTTATTATTTTCCCTCGAGTGATTCACCAATTCCAGGTTCTAAGTACCTTTTCGGTCGCCATTTTCTTTTATTCCTCTAATGAGAACTCCATGAATGCCAGTGGGAGCTTTCAGACTGGATAAACAGATTTCCGCTCTGCAGGTTGCTATATCCATTCTAAGCCTTGAAGGTAACCATATGCAAGCACGACAAAATATTGGTCGTCCGACTACCATTTGTTGGGGAAACCACCAGAAATCGCATAGCGTGTAGAAGCCCTCTCGCATATCCCTTCACACCATTACAACCACGTATGAACTACCACTGAAAATGTGATTTTGAAACACATTAAGGAACTATAAAAACAAACACGAGTGCATTAGTGTAAAGTAAGATGGTCTTCCAACCATTCCGTCAAAGATTGTTCTCTTCTCAAGTATAGTTCCCTTCCAGGAAGGGGTTTGCAAAGAATTCTATCTATGGGTGGTCATTTATGGCCACCGGAAGAATACATGCAACTGCAGAAGACATCAAGGGTGCTGGTAATAAATCATCAACTATTTCCAAAATGGGATCTTTCTTCTTTTGGGGCGGAAAGCCGCTATACTCTAATAAACAAAGGGAAAAAAAAGGCAAAACATACAAGGAACAGAAGCCGTACTATAGGCAACCGTTAAATAGCTAAGGTAAGACTATAAACAAAATCTGTAAATTAGGAATTTCCATGGTGTTTGAGGCAAGTAGGAACGGCATTTCTAATGAATGAGACTTGAAATAAGAGCCATCATTGGATATGCCTCAGGATTGAAAACTCGTGAAGAGTGCACCAGGATCCACCTATAGATCAGCAAAAAAATTGTTCGAAGAGTCCAAACCACTAGCTTTACCAGGATTTTTATGCTTGGTCCCTGAAAATTCATTATGGAATAAAAACATGTATGATTTATTTTTCCAACCTTATTGATATGCACATTCCCTATAGCAGTGCATCAAGCAACATCATTCACATATATGGATTTGCAGGCAATAGGTGTGCTCTATGGAAAAAAAAAAAAAACAGATTCACATCCATGCCTGTAGACATCCTTGATTGCAGTGGTCTCTAAAAGGCGAAAATCTAGTTTTGTACCGGTGGTAAACACAAGACAGCAGCATACTTAATTACATCATGTATCTGTCTTACACCAGCTAATACGATGGGTTTTATGTCCATGGTTACGGATACAATACAGAGTTATGCCTTTGTGGTCACCAAGAGTAAAAGTATTTTGAACTCAGAACCAAAAGTCGATAGTCACTGTTTGTAACTAGTCCTATGACAATGTATCCTGATCCTGAATGCAGGAAGCAAATTATGACAAAAAGGAGCCTGAAAACACAAAATACCTTTACCAGATGGTGGGCAATCATCCGCATCCATCCCATCACTGTCACTGTCTGATAGATCTGGTTTACTCTTTGGAGCTACTCCAGAACCTTGCAACAAATCATCTAAATCCCAAAGCTGAAAGAAAGAAACAATATATATCAACAGGCAGAAGTATATAATAGTAAATAACTACCAAGAATAGAGTCAACATCACACCATAAGACCTATATAATTTTAAATGAAACTATCCAGGTATGCAGTCATTTATTGAGGATGCAAAATTCTGTCTTTAGGATCATACCCAATAAATCATGACTGTAGAACATAAATGGTGCATTTTATTACTTAAATTTAGATATAGACATCATATATTTTTGAAATCTCGTTAGCATTAGCATTATATATAACCCACTGATAGTTTTGGTGGGGTTTGTTTTGTGGTTTTTTTTTGTTTGGGTGGGTGGGGGGAAGGGAGGGAGGGAGAGAGATCACCTTCAATGTTTGATCATGTGATATACTGCCAAGGAACTTCTTATTATAAGAAAAAGCTGCAAGACAAGGCATATTTATCAACAAAACTTTTTGCTAAATAAGCAAAATACTAAGGACATGATACTAAAATCAATAACTCAATTAACAAATTATACTGGAAGCATACAGGAAAAAAAATGTGAATCCAAAAAGACGACTCAGATAATGGAAGTATAAAAGAAACCTGAATTCAGAAAATGTTTGCACCATATAATTTAACAAATTTCCCTGATTCTTGATGTTTGTACCACCAACTATATAGAATTTTTTTTAACACCAAATATTGAAAAAAAAAAAGAAAGATTTCCTCCAAATTAATAAGAAAGAGTATATATATTAGAGGTACTGCTTACCAAGGCGCTCAACAGGATATTCTGAATGCTCCCCAATTGGCTGGATTATTTTGTTGGGTAATATGTTAACCAAACTACACAAAAGTCAAGAAAATCAATTCATAATTCTGCAAATATACAAGGAAAAAACAAATATAGAATTATATGTATGGATTGCATAAAACATATCCTCCACGACTACTGTGACTACTCACCTAATGATTCCATTCTCTGATCCAGTAATGACCCTATCCTCATCCAGCTAATGCACACAGAGTTAAAATGTTTAGACAAAGAACTTCTGGCTATATAAAATCACTAAGCTGTAGCATCATATGACACCTACCTTCAACAATGCATCAACTGAGTTGGGTGAAAGATCGACAAATCGGTCACTGTATTCCAAAAGAAGTTAGATGCTGACTTGTGCCTCATATTGGAATACCGTGTTAGAGATATTGACAAAACGTTAAATATCGGTAAAATGTCGATACCTGCAATCTTTGAAAAATCCCCATGAGTAAAGCAACAGAGTTCCAGTTTGTGTTCCGCATAACACCTTGCGACCATTCTGACAACCACATATACCAGATTATAATAGTTCCAAGTGTTGAAGATTATATACATACATGGTTTAAAGGATCACATTTATGCTCCCAGAGGAATGGCCACATATGCATGCAACTGAAAACATGTAAACCAGATATCTGTGTGCTTCATCTTTGAAAAATGAATAAGTCAATAGAAAAAAATCATGAACATAAAAATCATGCAAAAAAGATAACAAAAAATGATACCTATTGTCATACTTATGTCAGTAATATATCAAGATGTCAAACAATTGCGTATGAATAGGTAACATATGTATGATGCAAATGTCTCCAGGATTGCATCAAAATGCAGTGTCGCAGACATATGAATGAAACGAACATGCATTCGACCTTTTACAAATGCTCTCATGAGAAAGATAAAAGAAGGAAAAAAATTCAATAATACCTTCATAATGACAACAGATAATAATTCATCCTCAGAGAACTCTGACTGTGTTTGAACCTGTCATTGACATCAAAGATATAATAATGAATAAGATGGTTATCTTAAAAGCTCCATAAAGCACATATTTCCATGCCATCTTGCAAGACTTCTATCAAAGAGAAACTTACTTTATTACTTCGAAGATTACACAAGGATAGAGTCCCATCTCCACTGGATCATAGAAAATAAGAAACAATAAGAATATGAACTGAAATTGTCAGCATATTTAGAGAACATCAAGCTACACAGATAATATCTTTAACATGAATCTTCACACAAAACATTCCAAAAACTTGTACATTTTAATTTTCATCCACAAACATTCAAATGAAATTTTCAATGTGATGCCCCAAAAGCCTAGAAAGACATATACATGTACATACATACGTACGAACGTACGTTATGTACATACATACATACATATAAGTTGTATCTGAAACTGAAAGAATTTTAATAGATTAGTTTGGTTCTTTATGATTGTTGAATTGATCTGGTTAACTTTTGTATTAAACTTGCACTTGGAGAACAAACCCACCCAAAAAATAAAAAATACAAGAAGAAGAAGTGTCTTATATAAACCATAATTGTCCAGAAAACAACTGCCATTGGTTTGACCCATGAAGCTTCTATCTTTCTTGGCACAGGCTTTCCAAACTTTCATACATGAACTTTGCCAGGGGCCAATAAATAGTTGAAGGTAATGTCACAGGATCATGTCTTTCATAGCAATAAAAACACAAAATTCGCCCCAAAGCCCAAAGTCGAAACTTTCTGTAACAAGAGCAGAGACGTGCAAAAGATGCTATGCTTGCAGTATAAAGCTTAACCACATATTGGTAAGAGATATGTGCCAGGTTAATAATTATTATCTCTATATAGCGTTAAATTTAAAACATGAATAAAGTTTTCGAATTTCACAAATGAGCTAAGTGCAAAATACATAAATAAAATAAATGAAGACAATGATATCTTGGTAATTTAGAAAGACTACCTTGTTGCCAGCAGTTTCATAGAGTCAGATGCAAATGTCATGTCTGAAATGTATTCTTGGTGCACATGAAACGTATTGCAACAGGTACGCTGTCTGGTATCCCATACCTACAATCAAGGTTTGAATTGCAATGGATTAGTAAGAAAAGATTAGATCGATTTGAATTTTACAAATTGTCACATAAATTCTGAGCCAATCAACCATCACGTTGAAGAGCAATTAGCTGGACAAACGGAAAGTATTTATATCATCATCTATAACAAATACAAAACCATAATAACAAACAAAGTCACAACTTAAATTAATATATCATACATTTTACACATGAAATAGAACATGATTTATGAAAATGCAGGAAGCTGTAACACAGACACATTGTTGTAAATGCAATGGTTAGACAACAAGTAAAATCAACCCATAGATGATTTTTATTTCACATAACCGGGTGTAAGACATCATGTCACGACTTCCCAAAATTCTAATGGTATATTATTTGCAATTTTGGGAACATAGGACAGGATCCCAGAACTTTAAACTGCGTGTTAGGAACAGCGGGTTTGTTAGATGAATCTCATCTTAGAAAGAAGTGAGCCCAAAAGAGCACTGTTTGAGGCCTTGATATTATGCTATTTTAGTTACAAGAATATAGTGGCCATCATGTCAGAGAATTGAGATTGAGAAAAAGTGAAAGACCAGATACAGCAGAATTGCAAAAACAGCACAAAACAATAGAAAGATGAGCACCTTTACACACCCATCATCATCTCCAGTGGCAATAGTAGACTCTGTCACGTTGACCAATCTATTTATTGCAGCCCTGTTTGAATGTCACCGAATACATTACAACCTTCATGGACAAAATAACGAATCCAATGCCTAACAGAGGCAGTGTCGTATTCCACCTGATAACCAATCACAGGAACTTAAAGCCACCAAAACATAAATGAATACTCACTCATGAGCATTGTCAACTNTATTTTAGGCTTTAGGATTGAGTTTTTCATAAATATATTTTATATTTATTTTATTTTAAAATAAATTCAATCATCAAAATAGAAGCATTGCTATATATTATGCTCGTATTCAATTAACTACAGTATATTATTCAATATATCATATAGTAAATATGTGTTTATTATTAACTATTTGTAATAAGAAATAATAAATATAGTCTATAATTACCTCATATATTAATTTATATGGAATATTCAAAAGAATTATACAATGAAGTTGATCATCATATTAATATTGTAATGTATAGAATCATTATTGTTATGTAAAGCTAATTATAAATATGGTTTGATATATTATTAAATAAGTCTAAGAAATAATTTATTTCTTCTATTTTTTAAAAATTTTTATATTTGATTTTTATAAAGTATATAAACATCGATACAAATATATATATATATGTTATAGATATATTTAAAAACGAAATGATATTTAAATATTATAGTAAATAAAAGCTAAATATAAATATTATAAACAATGTAATTTATAATTTATAAATATTCTATATAATGCATTCATGAGAATATGAATAATATAATTGATAGGTTGAGTTGGTTTACTTGCACAACTCTAATTAGCCCAAGCCCAGCCAAAAAAGATAGCACTTTTCATGATGTTATTCTTTTAATTTTTTGCCAAGTTATCCCTTTAGTAATTGGTCTTCATATTCTTTTGTCTAATCATGGTTATCTTAATCTTTATTTTTTTTTATCTCCATATTACTTAAAAAATTCTTTTGACAAATTGTCTAAGGTATTATTTATCATTATCATTAATGGAAATCAATAGGCGCCTAAACCGATGAATTATGAGATTAAAATCGAAAGGATTGATTGCTATTTTACCAATTATGTTTTCTTTATGTTAGAATGTTAAAATATAACATGCTCAAAATATTTTGCTTTAAACCTTCTGCTGCAAGCCATTCATTTTGCTCCTACTTTTAGTGATGCTAAACCCTTGGAACTAATTGATATAATGCAACACAATAATTAATTAATTAAAAGTTTCAAAACTTATTAACCCATATGAACTTTATATTTATGCTTTCATATTCGACCTAGATCCATCATGTGAAAATAGTTAATAAAAAGTTAAAAGAAGGACGGTGTCAAAAGTCATACTTGAATTTTGCGTGAATATTCAAATTAATTAGTGCCTCAACTTTTAAATTTAGAACAAGCGGACTTAATTGAAAATTTTATTATTAGCATTAATACCTTACCTATGCTCATTATTTATTAGTGAAGTGAGTATTTACCGCCAATGGGCCCATATTAAGATTTGCATCTCAATTTTGCTACCTTTTTATAAGTATATATTTGAAATTTTAACTTGTTTAATTATACATTCAATTGAAAATTTAATTATTATTATTTACTCTCTAGTTAACTTCAATTTACATCATTTGTATAATAATACAATAATCTAATAGATGGCTACCTATGGCCTCAAGGGTTAGTATGACCTTTATAGGTGCCCATTGACCACCCTTCTTGTGGCGCAAAATAATGAGTTACGAACCATTTCAAAATTATAAGTTGGGCAGTCATAGTCTTGGGGAGCCACGTGACCTTTTTAAGACAATGAGCAATCACCTGATTAGTTAATCATGTCAATTAAATCAACAAAATGATTTGAAGTTAACTAAAATATAAACGATGAAAACTAAATCTTTGATTGAGTTTATAATAAGATAAGTCAAAACTTTATATATGTGATTATAAAATGTAAGAAAATTAAGGGATAAACTGTGATATTGTCCTTACTGCCAATTATTAGGTGTACATTGCTTTTTACATAAAAAAAAAAAAGAAAATCTATGTTAGCCCCTTGATTAAAGCATATGCGAACTCTTTAGTACTAATCATATTGTAATAATATGCCACATGAATGGATTGACATTATATAAATTTTAATAATATTTATTTATATATTTATATGTTTGAATTTTATTGGTATATATATAATACTAATCTATTAATGTAATATATTACTATCAATAAACCTTTTCTCTATAACTCGATCACTTTCTCCTCGTAACCCTATCTTTTATATTAATTCTTAGTATAGATCATGTCCCTTCTCTTTTTCTTCAATCCAATCCCTATCCCTTACTCCACTAACACTACTCTTCTTCTACCTACCTAAATTGCCAGCAAAGCCGTCAAACCCAAAAGAACCAGGAAAAATATAAATTAATTAAAAATTTATGAGAAAACCAAAACAAGAAAAATCGGACTGTTCATCGAGTTCGTGCCCACGAGCGCCTCTTTTTCATTCTTCCTTTCCCCGCTCTTCGCTCTCTTAGATCCACACCGCCGAGGAAAGAAAAAAAAAAAAAAACAAAAGAAAGAAGAGAGAGACTAATAATGTGACAAGTCACGTATCGGCTAACTATTGGCTATAATTGTTTACTCAATTAAGAGCCTTTAGGTGATATAAAATGAGTAATTATGAATGACAAATATAAAACTTCTAGTTGAGTACTACATTTGACATTGTCATAATTCAAATAACGAGTTGGATGTTCGTAAAAAAGTACCATTCTCGAAATTGGCGGGGGATTCAAACTTACCATTTTCCTCTCCGATGCCATATTGGATTTAGATCAATAACCAATTGACTTAAAAGCTTTACTCTAGAGCTAAATTCAATACGCTCATGAAAGCATAATTTTGAATCTAACACTATAATTTTACTTCCTATTTACTTAATTGGTCTAGTTAATGGACTCCAAATAAAATAGGTCACCGTTTACATTTATTTTCTTAAATTTTTTACATTGCATATCATCATACTAGTGATTGTGATCTTCGACTAATTAACATTTGTAAATGACAACTTTTAAAAGATATTGTAGATAGTAATTTAGGAAGTAAAATTTGATTAGATATAATATTAAACAATTTTAAACTTCAAACGTAAAAATTGATAAGTGAAAGTTTGATTAAATATAATACTTAAAAATTTCATACTTCTAGCATAAAATTGAAAAAACTTCTAAAATTAAGTAGTCGTTTTATCCCATCATCTATAATATTATCATAAAAATTTAAATCATATTTGAGCTACCAAGAGTTGGTCATGTCAAGTTTTAATTATAAAGTATACATATAACAATACTAAAATATTATATATTAGCATATCTAAATTATATAGTATAAATTTCTAAAATTGAGTTTAGGACAACTGAGCTTAGATTCAGGGCTGTTAGGGAAATTTATCCAATTGAGTCCAAATTTTACGATTAAAATAAAAAAGTTAGTCAAGATATTATAATGAAGTTAGATTTTAGTAATAATGATCCAAAATCCCAATTTTGCCCTTAGAAGTTAAAATATTTAGTATAGCACTAAATGTTCGGAATTCCTAAAATCGAACTTAGATTGCAACGAGAACTTAGAGATAAATTAATTGAGCTGTAAAATGAGATAATATAGTATAATTTACTATATAAAAATACACGTAATTTTATGAATATATCTAGTATAAATAATAATTATACTCGTAAATTAACACTGAATTATGTAATTATATATATATATATATATTGTGTTGAATTTATGAAATTTACTTTAGAACATATCCTAAAAATAAAAGATATGTTAGAAACTTAATTATATGAGTATAATTATATATTATGTGTGATATTCATAAGGAATATATACTCATATATTATGTAAATAATTAAATATTAATAAAATATACTCAAAATACCTAGATAATTGCAAAATATTATTCAAAAGCCTTCCAATTGATGATTCACGTTTGGAAACTGTTGGAAATCATCAAAGTTGGACAATTGTTGAATCAAAAGGTGAATCTATAAGCAAATGACACCTCCTACTTGCAATTAATGAAGGAAAAAGCAAGAAAAAAGTAAATAAAGAAAAAAGGAAACTGACCTAAACTACCATAAATCTATTGAACAACATCATTTTTCACCTTTGAAACTAGAAACAACAAAAAGAAAAATTAGAAACAAATCGTAGAAAATTAAAAGGAATTTAGAAACAACAGGGGAAAATTCATAAAAGTATAGAATCCTAACTTAGAGTGATTCTGTTGTGAAACCCAGCCAACCCTATACGGTCCACCTACCGCGCAGGCCGTTCGACAACTACCTAACCGTCGCCAGCCACTGGAGCACCCAAGAATACCAAAGTCAATTTCCTGCCTTTTTTTTTAATAATTTCTAAAAATTAGTAAATTCGCCTAGAAAATTATAAAAAAAATTGTACTTAGGTTATTTTAAACATACTTTCATGTGATATTTTTATTTTTGAAAAATTTGTAATATTTAATATACTTTATTAAGAAATTTACAATTCACTCGAATTTATATTTGTAAAATAAATATACTAAATGATGTTGTTTCTAGCTGAAAATTTTTATGTAGGATGTGTATGATATATAGATAATTGCTATGTAGCCCGAATTTTAATTTGAATATTTTTATTATTTATTGCATTTTTAGGCTTGAAAATAGTTCGAAAATAGGTTGAAATTATGAAATTAATTGATGAAATGGACATGTACTGATCTATAATAAATAATAACAATATTAAGTCAGATTGAAATTAATTTGGTGTTAAAAGAATCATAATTGGGTAATTTATGATAATTTAGAGATAAAATCGTCAATACAAATATACAGGCAATAGATTGGAAACTTGTAACCAAGTGATAACTAAATCCCTTATATTTTTAAGAGTCTATAGAAATTTTCGAGGAATTATTTAGTAACCCGAACTATTTATTACAAATTTGTTGAGTAAAATAGCTTAATTTACAAGTCGGGGTGTATTTGTAATATTAATAAGCTAAAATAAATTAAATAGTTAAATAAAAACTATATATGGGATTGCTGATTAGATTGGATTAAATGGATATTTTTATTATATTTATTAATATTTTCTAATTGGGATACATTTTAGGTATATTAAAATTGGATAATACTTATATTATAACAATATATGAACAAATTAGATAAAATATAATTTAGTAACGTAAATTACGTATAATACGATCATATTTATATAATTATATATAACTGTATTAAAAACTCAAACTATCTGTTAAAAACCCGTCTCTAAAAATAGGACTCGTAAAGCGTATCGTTAGGTCTACATGAACCCAATGATACTAATTTTATTAAAATCGGACAACCTTAAGTAATTTAACTTATAACTTTATTATATTCAAGAATATACATATTTCGGTAACCTTATCAGAATTAAAACGTGAATTAATAAATAAAAAATATGTTTCGATGTGATCGAAACTATATATAATACGTAATAATATATATGATGTACAGTATCAACAATTAATAACTTAATTCGATATATAGTAATAACATGACTATATATTATGGAAATAATATATATATATAACCATTAGAGATTAAACCTTAATGTTTTCGTAATTATTACGAAAACTGAATTTGGGTCTTTTTTGTAATTAAGACCTTCCAATACAAAGACGGTTGACGATTCGAGTCAGTAATAGTGAACGTCTAAATAAGTAAGTTGAGATTGTGGCTTCACCGCTTGTTTGGGTACTATTTAAAGTATCTAGAGACCTAAGAGCACTTCTTGTTGTGTTTGTAGTTAGATGATTATGCACATGCTGTGTGTGTAGATGATACTCGGTTGTGACAGGAGTTCAACTCCTTGGTGTGCTATTCTGCATATTTGCATGGATTCTGTATTGTGTAAACTTGTTAGTCACCTCTGATTAACACTAACGGTTATTCGACTAAAATGTAATTGGACATGCATAATCACCCGTTAGGGAAAACGATTAAGAGTGTTAGGCCAAATACCGACTTCCTTCGATAAGGATAACTAAAATGATTCTTTCCTCATCCTCAGTCGAACTAAGTGATAGGCGAGGAGATCGTGGCAAGGTTGGGGGTCGTGGTTTGAAGGCAATCATGGGAGGAAGGTGTTCTCCATTGCACAAGCCCAGGTTTGATCTGACTTGAGTTGCGATGAAACTCCTCAATCAGGATTGGAGTGGATGTAATTTCTCTAACCTCACAGTGGACTGGATAACACTATACGATATTTCATTTGAGTGATTGCATTGCATTTCATCATAATTATTAACCTTATTTGTGATTATACAGTACTCTTCTGACTCTGACCCATTTATTGAGCTAGTTGTGCTTACATCCCTATAAATTCTTTTGCAGGTGTTGAGTAAGAATAAGATGTTCAGGTACCACCGTTCTTAGATTAGTGTGCTGCTGTTTGGAAAAGTGAGAATCGAGGAATCAATTAAACCCGAGCTTTTAACTTTGTCTTTGAGTTTTGAGGAAATTAATTTGGAATTCCCTAGGAGCCCACTAATTTCCTAACTTATTGTATATAGACTGCAAAACCTGTGGTTTTTAATAAACTCTGATTGTAAACTTTACCTTTAGACGTAAAACGTTTATATAAATACTGTTGTAGTACTAAATAACAAGTCGTATAGAACAGGTATTTTGTAAAAACTCCACTTTAGGTTTAGTTATTAACAGGTGTCAGAATAGACGTTTTAAGCTGGTTGAGTTGTACACCTTATGTGAATTGTATCTACGATAATAGTTGTGAAGTCAGCTTCTATCTTAGATTAGTTTACATGATAGCATTGTTACAACTCTTCCTATTCGAGGCATAACATATAGCATAACAGTAACTTTAATTATTGTAATAAGATGAACGATAATTTTACGTCAAGGCAACGCGCATGTGTTTGACTTCTAATATACCCTATGAGTGTAAATTACACCCCCCCAACAAAATCATAGCATATTTCTTCTAATATTGACAAAGTAATTTCGTAATAGCGACCCTAATTAGTTTATATCAAATTCAAAATAGGTAAGCTTGAGCTTAACTTCAATAACCTTCTTTAATTTGATTATTTAGAAAATTTTATATTTGTTTCAATTTAATTTATAATAAAGGTCGAATTTAACTTGAATTTGATAAAACCCAATATATACTTAAGGATTCAAACTTAGGCTTAGTTTAATAAGTTATTCAAGCAGGTCGAGATTGCTCAATCATAATCAAATCCAATTCATCATGGATGCAATATCCTCCATAGCTCTCACAAAATAACCCCCCCGAAGAAAGTTTAGTACCAAGTGTTTACACAAATCTTCACATTGGCAGTTTCCTTTATAACATTTGTAGATCAAACTTGAACCAAAAATGTGTTAATGCTGCTGTAGGCTCTAAGCTGAACTTAAGCTTAATTGTCCCCTCCATGATCAGGTCTGAATTCACGTCTCGACGGCCTGCAAAATGCAACAGAATCCTGTCTATTATCATTAAGTGCAAAAAAATTAGACATAAATACTCGATCATGTGAAACATTTTAATGGAAAATGCAACTGTATTAACGGAAGGACTCCTTTTGGCCGTTGGGAGAAGTCGAGGGACTCAAATAGAAGTAATAGAATAGAAATTCGTGAACTCAACTCAAGTAGCCTTATCTTGAAATGGCTTTTCAAATTACTGTCAAGAGCAGGCAGTCTGTCAATCGCATTTTGCCGATAACATCATGTGAAATGGAAAACAAATATTCATTGAGAGTAATTTAAGGAAGAAAATAAAGATTGAGAGTTGAGACTACAAATTGGCAATATCAAAAAGTCAAAAGATTCCTCATTATGGAAACAACATAATGCAGAGGAGAGCAAATGTAAGGTCCTTTCCAGGGAGCAAACAATCGTGGTCTGCTTAGGATCTTGACAGTGTCATTGAAAAACTGTCAGCGGTTATAATATAGCCAACAAGCATCATTCTAGCTAGGAGGCTTCTCATAAGCAAATGAGAAGCGTGCTTGCCTGCAAGACCCACCAGTTTGAGCAGGTTCTTACAACAACTTGAGACTAGACCAGGTATGGTTTTTATTGGTGCATAGGTAAACCTATGTTCACTGCATAGACACGATTCTGCTCTCCTTCGTACTACTGAAGAATAAGATTCATGCCTTCTTCTGGCTTAAGAAGACTGCAGTGAGAATGGGGATCACTTCGGAACTCTAGGTGAATTGGCGTAAAAACCAGCTTGAGTCTTTCGGCCTCCTCGTCGTATTTTGAAGAAACCCGCAGAATTTCAATACGATTGCTTTCAACAAATCCAATGGCATGGCCAGCTAAAGATGGTACTTTCGAGCAATCGTCCTTTCTTTCTTTAACAACTTTACGATATATGAAATCGACATAGAGCTCGTAACTGCACGGCAGACTACATAGATCAATACAGAGTAAACACAACCATAAGTAAGACATTGTCGGAAGACTGAACAAGTTTTAAATATAAGCAATGAGCTATTGACTCATATATCACTGTAATGTGGCAACAATTTCATTGAAGCTCTATGAAATCTGGAAGCAAAAACATGATCAGGACAGCCCCTTAATACACAAAAGCAAGGTGGCAAATGTAAGAAACGATTCCAAACACCTTTTGCACAAGAAAGCTTTTGGGAAATAAGATCTTAGTGCAAAATTACGTTTTGTGTATCTGTGTTTTCAAATTTTTGCACTTTACTGACCTGTGTTTTTCATTTGTGACACTTAACATACACGAGTGTTGCACAGATTAGTGAAAAAACAGAAAATTTGGTTGAATATAAACTCTTTCTATTGCATTTTCTTTAAACCCTAAAGTAAATTGTAACTCTCAAGCCTCAAATCTCACTTCTTCCCCAAGACTTCTTACACGAAATTGGAACAATCTGGTGATCCCAATCGCCAAAATCTCCTCCATTTCACATTTCCCACCTCAGAGACCCACATAGTGCCTGCTTAAACAAATATCTCTCTCCAAAATTCGAGCTAGACTTCATTTTCTCCCTTCCCCCCTCCCTCCCTCCCTCCCTCCCTCCCTCTCTCTTTGGGTATATGTCAACTTCCTGTTATTATTACATTTGTAATCATTCTTTTCTTAATCTGATGGAAAAATAATTACCAAGCCACTCTCATTTTTTCATTTAGTTTCTCGGGTGTGCTTTTCTTTTTATTGAGTTTGGGCTTGATGTTGATAGTGATGAATCATTTTACCACAACACTGAATTTATAGGTTAGATGCATTCGTTTAGACATGTGGATGTAGGCAATAAATATTCTTTAAAGTGAATGAAGGTAGAAGTAAGAAGAAGCTTACATAGAAAGAAAATGGACATGGACTGGTAACGAGGAGAACTAATGAGAGCTGAAATACACCGAAGTGACCAAAGCAAACAGCATCGACAACTTTTACTGATAATCACGAAATCATACTGTATGACACATGTGATTTCTGTTATGACTAAATGTCCATTCTGTTCTATAAACCTGTTCATTTTTCCATCATACAAACTCGTTCATGCTACTAATAACAATTGTTTTATATTTTAGATCAAATTATGGGAATTCCAAATCCCATGAGCATGCGGATCCACTACGGTGGGAGATTTATGAAAAGGGTGATTCGGACATATGATGGAGGGTCTGTTGAACCAAAAAAGAACATCAACTGTGATTCAATGAGTTTTTGTTTGATATACAAGGTGTTGTTGAGGAGTTAGGACAACCCCAGAGTGTATTTGTTTCTATTTAGTTCCTTGGCAGACATTGGATAACGGTTTTAGGCCTATTCAAAATGACAAGGATGTGGTTGCCATGTTAAAATTACACGACTCTTTAGAGGCTTATACTATTATTGTATACATTGATGTCCACCCGTTGGTTTCAGATGTTATGATGCCTCCCGGTCAGAATACATTGCCTATAAATAGCAGGAAAAACCCTTTGGATGAGCCTGTGAATCAGGAGTTGAATCAACATATGGATGATGGTGTGAATACATTGTTAAATGAGCATGTTGACATGGAAAAGGATGTGGGGCATGATGAGCTTACTGACAACACCAGTAGAACTGATGATGATGTTTACCGTAATCTCAATGAGTATCTAAGTGATGATGGAGTGCAACAATATGCTCAGACATGGGATTATACAGAGATGGTCAAAAGCCGTGACATTGGTAGCCATGTTGTGATTAAATGTGATGCGTCAATTGAGGGTCATGCTCCTATATTTGAGACGATTTATATATGCTTCAACGCTCAGAAGGTTGGTTTTCTAGATACATGTCTCCTTTAGTAGGCTTAGATGCCTGCTTCCTTAAGGGAACCTTTGGTGGCCATATGCTTACAGCAATTGGTAGAGATGGGAATGAGAACATTTTTCCAATTGCAATTGCCATTGTAGAGTCAGAATGTAGTGATTCATGGCATTGATTTCTACATATATTTAAAGAAGATAGGGAGAAGGTTTGGTTCTTTGAATAACTTGTTTGTCATTGTCTCATTTTTTTGCTATTAAATGATATCGATCGACTAATTATGTGTTTTATGTCATATAGGGAGTAGATAATGTATTGAGAGACTTGTTTCCAACCTGTGAGCATCGATATTGCATGAAGCATCTCAATGAGAACTTCAGGAAAAACTTTGCTGGGCAAGAGTTAAAGGATGGATGGCAATGGTTGTCGAATATTCCACCACCACAATGGTGCAAGTCTCATTTTAGCACTCGAGGGAAATGTGAGACCCTTGTAAACAATCTGAACAAGTCATTCAAAAACATGGTGGTTGAAGCATGTACATTGCTTATGATTTCTTTTTTGGATTGGTATAGAGTGTTTCTTATGAAGAGATTCAATCTTAAGAGGGAAGGAATTTTGAATTATGTTGGAGATATTTGTCCAAACATTTTGAGGAGACTTCAAAAAACTTTCACCATGGCCTGTGACTATTTGGCTATTGCTGTTGGAGCGCACATGTATGAGGTTGATAATGGTTTGGAGCGTCATGTGGTTAATCTTAATGCATGCAGATGTACTTGTAGGATATGGGACCTGTAAGGTTTGCCGTGTAGGCATGGTATTGCAACAATTATTGGAAATGCTCAAAGGTCCAAAGAATATGTACATGATTGTTATAGACAAGATGCTTTCTTAGCAGCTTATCGAGCTATCATATCACCAGCCGGGTAAGGAACAGTGGCCTAAGACTGGAATTCCTCCACTTCTGCCTCCCAACATTACAAAGCAACCATGTCGACTTGAAAAATCTCAAGAACAAGGTCCAAATGAGCTAAGAAACCCCAACACAGTGAGTTAAAGAAAAAGAGTGAAGTGCCGTGTGAAATGAGCTTGTGCTAGGCGAAGCACGGGTGGAAAAGGCCAAAGTGTATAATGCATGTTTGCAATGGAGTTGCGTATCGTTTTGTGCTGTCAAAAGACCTCTGCATTATTAGCGGAGAAATGTTTCGTTTTGTGGTGTCAAATGCCTTTTATATTCTGTTATATAATTTGTTTAATGTTTTTATATGTTTTCTCATACATGTGGTGTATGTATGTATATATGCACATAGTGTAGTATGTACACTCACTACATACGTACATAAAATATATACTGTATATGTATGTATGTGTATTATTGCATTTTGAAATGTTCGTGAGTGTTCTGTGCTGTATTTGGGCTGCTCTTTGTGTGTGTCTGGTGTGTTGTCTGTGCGTGTCTGCTGTGTACCATGTGTGTGTTAAAGTGTTAATTGTGTGCACGTGATAAGTGTGTATTGTGCCACGTTTTTCTATGTGTTAAATGTGTACTGTGTCGTGTTTTACGATCCGTTTTTTATGTGTTGTGTGTATATTAATTATGTGCAAATGTGTGCAGCACCTGTGTGTTGCTCTATGCGCGTCTTGCAGGCATTCTGTGTGTCTGCGTGTGCATTAATTGTCTTCTGTCTCTCTGTATTTTACCGTGTCTTGTGTTGGTGCGTGTGTGTGGGTAATCTGTATGTATGTTGATTCTCTGCTATCTTGAACCAATTGATTTGATATTAAATGGAATCAAGCTCTCACTAAAAAACCAACAAGACAAGCAAATAGATCTTTATCAAAGTCAATATGTATTGATTAAAAAAAGTGTTCCATATTACATTGATCAAGCAAAAACACAAACTATAGGATCACGGAATACATCTGCATGACTACTACGATAGCATCATGCTAGACTTGGATACTCTTTCCTTTTGGTCCCTACCATCTATAATACAACAGAGGACCAATGTAATCACAACCCCTATGAGACGGACATAATCTTTTGCAACATCATATCCCTGCCTTCTAGGTCTCTTAGTTTAAATTTAGTAGCTTCATTTGTCGACTACAAACCCTTTTCCTTTCTTGTGCCATCTGCAAATCATGCTAAAGTTTGATAATCCTTGATATATTCTTCAGTTGTGCCAGCTCCAACTCACCAATCTGTTCTAACACCTTCTTGCCAAACTCAATACCCAGAAAATCTACGAAATCTTCTTATAAAGCTTCCAAGACGATATAGCTACAGATTGACCCATACATTCACAAACCATGTCCTTCCCCTTTGAAGTGATAAATAGATATGGATGGATCCATTGGTCATTGTTGATGTTTTCCTACTGCAAAAGACACAAATGATAAAAATAGGGTGCTGAAATTACCTTAGAAAAATAAAGGGACTTGCTCCCAACAAAATCTCTATCCATTAACAAAATCGTTTGCAAGTCTTTATTGCCAGGGCCTACAAGTTCAATAATAAACTTAAGATTGTAGAGGCATAATCATATGGAAGAGAACACATTTGCACAACATTTACTAAGGCAACAGAAGAATCTTCGGATCTGCTCTCATCCCCCTGGGGACTGTAAACAAAAGTGTACCCCCCACATGCACCCCAAAAGACAAGGTTTAAATCAGATATCAGATTGTCAGAACTTGAGGTTATCCAAGGAAATTGGAGTTTCCACATGTTAATAGAAAGTTAACATTATGCTTACTGCCAATGTTAATAAAACTAGCAATTCCAGTAAGAAACTAAGCTATATTTTCTCCTGCTCTATGCTTAAGATCTGTTTACCCTTCCTATGCAACTTTCTTTCTTAAGGATATCTGCTAACAGGCACTCCATGGCTGTTTATATAACTTGTGGAAAATAATCGTCGTTATTATTTCTCTTGATAAGGAGTCGATGAAAATATCAATAAATGTAAACTTTGGATGTGAAAAAATAGAAAGATATACGTCCCACCTTTTATAAGAGGGAGCGTAAGAGTGAGACTTTGACAGATGATCATCCAACAAGGAAGAAAGCAAAAAAGATTTGCCAACAGCTCATCCAAAACAAGATCGAAATTATGACTGATTGTTTTCCTTTCACATAGCCAGATTCTAAGGTTGTTGTTTGGTGGTGGTGGGGTTTTTTTTTTTTTTTTGGGGGAAGATGAAAAATGGCAATCTTTGGATGTGAAAAAATAGAAAGATATACGTCCCACCTTTTATAAGAGGGAGCGTAAGAGTGAGACTTTGACAGATGATCATCCAACAAGGAAGAAAGCAAAAAAGATTTGCCAACAGCTCATCCAAAACAAGATCGAAATTATGACTGATTGTTTTCCTTTCACATAGCCAGATTCTAAGGTTGTTGTTTGGTGGTGGTGGGGTTTTTTTTTTTTTTTTGTGGGGGGGGGGGGGGTGTGGGGGGTTGGTGGGGCTATTGTGGAACCCAAGAAACTGCATCAAAAGATTAAAATGACCAAATAATCATTTTTATTGAGATAAAGAAAGAATAATTATAGATGTGATAGGAAGAGGAAATTGACATACCTAGAAAGAATGGTAAAGTTGAGTTTGGCAAGAAAGAAAATGAGGCCAAGCTCAAATTTTGATTCAAATATAGGTGATTTAAAGGTTCCTGATGTGGGAAATGCAAAGGCTTGGGGAGGAAGTGGGATTTGACATTTTAGAGCTGGAGTTCACTTCAGGGTTTGAAGAAAATCCAGCTGTCGCCTGTCAGGTCAAAGGACGGGTATCAGTCCTTCCATTTTTTCAGCTAACAATTTCTTAACAATGCAAAACTCCGGTATGCTAGGTGACAGAAAGAAATCATAGGCAACAAAGTGAGGAAGTGCGAAAATATGCAGTGTAATTTACCCAAATTAAGCATCTAATGAGCCTTTAGCAATGTGAAACTAGTTTTACTGAGGAAGAAAATGGGACTCTTATTGCAGTAAAACAAGATATCCCAGTACATTCTCGTGATACATTCATATCAACCAAAACTACACCTACATTACAAAATACAGAAGGTCCTCATTTCGATAAGAAAGAAGTGAAACATGAGTTGATTATACCCATACAGGATTGACCTACAATCAGTAATACCCTATATCATGACAGTTTCCTTAGAGAACAATCTTCTCTAAGGGGAAAAAGAAAGTAATATTCAACACATATACAAGCACAAGCATCCATTGGCTTTGGATATGCATTGAAAATACTGTAGCATTGTTGAAATGACAATGTATTGGCTATTCTTTACTTGCAGTAACTTTTACTCCTCATTTAAGATTTTTCCAGTTCCAATACAGGCTGTATCACATAACCAAATGATCAATAATAATCATATAAGCATCATGACACTTTTACAATGAGTGGAGCAGCCCTACCTTCTGCAAAGTGGCATGTACATGAAAACAAACTTCACGAACTACTATGCAATAAAACCAGTCCTTGCAAAAATGGGATAAATTAGCACATCACACAACTCAAAAAGACATGGATTCACATCCTAAGCTACACATCAAGAAGCAAAGGTAAATATCCATCTCAATACATGGATAAATAAGAGAATGACTCTCAATTTCAATGTAATTTTATTCAATGAGTTGCATTACAAGTATAGTAGAAGGATCTCCTTATAGAACAAATAACCTAAAAGATACATACCGGATTCTGGCCTATTAACTAATGTTGCATTTGGTATGCAAAAATATATTAGAATGGAATTGCGATTCTAGATTCCATTCTATTTCTTTTATCTGAAAGTATATTTAGAAAGTAGAATTGCAATCTCGAAAGAATTTAATTTTAAAAAAACAGAATCGCAATACCATTCTTCATTTTCAACTAAGATTTATTAAAATTACTTATTTAACTTACAAACAAATTATGACATATAATAATTAAAGATATTTTTGATAAATAATATTATTTGTACATTTGATGTCATTCCATTTTATAGATATTTCCAAACATAAAAAAGCATTTTTCATTCCGGTTTTTATTCCATTCCATTTTATTCTTAACCATTCCTTCATATTAAATGTGATATAAGGAAATTGAGATGACAATTGATTGTAATAAATTTAATTAAATAAAAAAATACTAAATAAGATACATTCCTTACTAAAATATCCCAATAAATGAGTAAAAAACAATGAAAAGATAAATGTCTAAAAAGATTTGCATTTGGCCTGAATTTGGGGGTTCTAGACAACTACCACATTGCCTACAATTGAAACCGTGGTTGGCTATCAAGAGCACTACCTAGAGGGCCTCATCAGCTGGCTAGTCTTCCTTCTCCTAGTATAGCTGAAGGATCAATCTCTGGAAACATGCTATAATAGGCCAAGCTCTTTGGAGCTAAAAGTGATGGCCTGTTGAAGTTCGTGCAATATAGACTAGATCTCATTCAAATCTCCCTAAGATCAAATGTAATCCTAAAATCATAAAGTTGATGATCCTCATGCATGACTCCAAATCTGCAGACAAGCACTTGTGCCATAAATGAAATCCAAGCCAAAGAAAAAATCACATCAATGAGGTTGGTCTTGTAACATACAACAAGCTTTTTTTCCCACCTTACTTTGATTTATCTCAATACCATTAAATAAGAAAGTATAGATCAAAGGTGAAGATATTATTCCAAGATTTCTAACAAAAGAACCAGTTAAATATATTCATTTGAGTAGCTTCCAACTTTACTAGTCATAAAGATTCATTAACATTGCCATCATGAAATGCCTCAAATGAACATAGCTGAACTGTAAACCAATACATATACAAAAATTGATAATAACATTAACTCGTATAAATCATTGGATACTGGATAGTAAAATAAAACAAATGTCTACCCAAGACATTGAGAAATATTTACAAGTAATATTTGTATACCTGTAGTCTATCAAACCTCTGAGTTAACTCAATTGCGTAATCTATCAATACCAGCCCATCTCCTAAATTTCTGTACATATTCAAGCCTACTTCTCTGTGCTTCAGTTTCAGCCTTTGATACTTTTAAGCTCTTGTAGAGATGCTTATGAAGCTTTAAGAATTCACATCTATACATCCACTTATCAGCATAAAAGCGACTTCTGCTCATGAATGTAATGACCTCCATAACTCTCTCAAAATAACCACCTCGAAGAAAGTTTAGTACCAAGGATTCACACATATCCCTGCTTAAGGATAAGCCTTGATTTGCAATATTCTTCTTAATGTCTCCCCACAATACTGTTATATCACGGTACATTTTCAGAGATGAATACCCATGGACCATGATTGCAAAGGTTTGCTCATTTGGTTTGATGTTCATTTTTTGCATTTTCTGGTAGGAGCTCAAGGCATCATTCATCATACCGGCCTTGCAGAAAAAGTAAATGGAAGAATTCAACTCATACACCACCGAAGGGGTCACCTTTGCCTCCTCTATTATCTCTCGAGACAGCAATTCAGCTAGGGCAGATTTGTGGACAGGTTTCTGCAAATCTTCCAATACATTTGAAACAGCCACTTCACCAGTAATATTAAATTCTACACCTGCTTTCCTCATCTGTCCTAATAATGCCTCTCCCTCCTTAACCAAGCCTCTTCTGTGATACGCTTTTAAGAGTGTGATATATATAGCAGAGTCTACAGACAGCATGGCCTTTTCCATGTCATCCAAAATGTCATGAGCTGTCACCAACCAACCAACTTGGACACAAGCAAGAATAATATCTGAACAGAGACTAGACATATTCAAAGGAAGTCCCTGCTTTTGGATACTTAATAATAGCTTTGAAAGATCATCAACCCTCTCATGTTTCCTATACTGATAAACGAGTCTAGCAAGACCCCAGTAGCTAAGTTTAAATTTCCCATTCTTGCAAACAAGAAGGTCTTCCTGGTTTTCCAATTCAGGAATGTAATCATTATCGACCCGCTCAGGTTCAATCAATATTTTCAACCCACTTTTGAGATTATGAGATCCAATTGGAACAAGGTGAGACATCAACTCATCTTTGACAACACCCGGATCAGGGCTGCAATCTCTACAAACATCCATAATAAACTCAGTAATGGAGTCAACATCATTAAACTTGAAATGCAAATTCAACAAACTCTCATAGAACTGATGATAACGATGAACAATCAATGCAGGTACCTGATCAATAAAATTCTTATATTTCCTTAGCTCATTCCTCTGGCCATTCATCTCATAAACCTTAGCAATGAGAACAATTGAGTTTGCATCAGCAACAACCCCCATCTGTGCCATCAATTCAATAATCTCCTGCCCTTTAAGAGAAAATCCAAACTTCACACAACCACCAAGAACCAAATTAAAAAACATTGTGTCAGGCTTCAACTTGTTAAAAGCCTTGTCTCCACCTCCATTAGCATTCTTATAACCATCACAAAGCTGAATCAAGAAATTAGAAGCAAGGCAAGTTCCAATGTCACTCTTCACCAAATGCATGACAATTAGCATTAACACATTCCAGGGCGCAATATGCCTGCATTCGAGCATTGATCTAAGAATCGTACATGCTGGTACCGGCATTTGATTTCTTGCCAACGATAGCGACAACTTAGCTAAAACATTAACAGGAACAAGGTTTAATCTTTCCCTCAAACCTTTCAAAACTAAATCACATCCTTTTTTCAGCAAATTCACATCTGATGAGCACGAGAGCTCTGTGATCAATCTACATGCAGCAGAAATCTCAGGGTACCCGAATGTTTTCTTGAAGTGACTGAATGTGTTCAAAGCTCGTTCAAGTTTGTGTTCTTTCAATGCAACACCAAGTTTATTCAACAAGACATTATCAGATGATTTCACCCCAGAATACCATCTTGAGTTTGAAGCTAAACCCTTAAAGCTTACATCTTTAACACGATAAGGTACGAGTAATTTCAACGAATGGATACGAAATGCTGCTTCCGTTGCCGAAGTCAAAACCATTTAATCATAGTGTTGTTACCCAGATACTTAATAAACTTTTGAATGTGAACATGTGCGTAGTTTTGTTCAATCAGGAGCTGAAGAAATGGATTTAAGAGTTGAAGAGAAGTTGGGTTTTCCTTACCTTGTTTATTTTATCAAGACTGAAGACCACGTGTTTGATGTATTGTCACTGTGAAGAGCTGATAGAATTTTTCTTTTTCTCCCGCTCCCGATACTTGTTTAACATGCTCAATGAAAAAATTCAGTGTCTTTTGTAGTTTTTTATTTTTTCTTTTCAGTTTTTGGCCAAACTATTTTTTATAGTTTATGGTGGGTTTTTCGTACTTTTATCACATTAAATTCTACTATTATCGAATATTAGTATGATGATCTTCAAAAGTTATAAATATTAATTAGTGATAAATAAAAATTAATATAATAATAACTTTTAAAATTTCAAGTGTTTTTATTACAATAAGTATCATAAAAAGTTCACAAAAACGTTTTGCGCCATACAATTTATAATTATATCTAAAGTGTGTTTATGTCACAAATTTTTGAAGAGAACATAATTTAATTTAGTTTATCATATTGAGATATTAGCATTTATATCACTAAATTATAATATTTTATAATATTTGAAAAAGCTATGGTCTATAAAACTGTGTTTATTTTCATATTTTCCTTATGAAGTTGGTCAAATTGTTAAAGGAAAAGACCAAATAATGTTATGTTCATACGTGTCTATATATATAGCTTATCCAAATAGTTCCATTGGCTATTGTATTGTCCTCTTAAAATTCCCTTTTAAATATTAAAGGCAATAATAATAAAAATCCAAACACTTCATATAATTAATTTATGTACTATAATTATTTATGGACCATATGAAAGGACTTATATGATCTTTCCCTTTTTCCAATTATTATATATATTACAACTATAAAGGATGATGGAATCATATTTGATTTATCTCAGTGAAAAATCGCCCGTTAGATTACAGTAAATAAAAAAAAAAAGGTACAATTTTGACCTCAATATATATTATATTAATTTTGACCTCAATATATATTATATTATTAAAGTATGGTAGAAAGCAATCTTTGGATCTTTCCGCAATACTACTATGTAGTATAATAATTGTAGAGTAGCAAAGTTGTATTGGCATCGAGCTCCAAGTTTGTAATTTTTATTTCAATTTTGTCCCGTACGTGTGAATTCAATTATTGCTTTTAGCATTGCATGCTTGGTTGGGATCTTTAACTACAGTGGCTTGCGAATCGCCTCTTCGATGATCTTAAAAAAAAAAAAAAGTGAACTTGACATAACTAAACGAGATATTTTTTTCAAATCATAAAGAAAACCCCCTATTTATCATCAATGAAGTTCTTTGATTTAGGAGCAAATGCCATCGGATCACTAACTAAACAAGGAAGAGACAGAAGATTTGATATAACTACGGCTCTAATACCAATCTCTACAATTGAAATTCCATGTTTATAGACTATCCCGATTCAATTACCCATATCCCCCCTCAACATAAGATTGGAGTTGTCTATACCATTAACAATGCCATATAAGGCGAGCAAAGACACAAAAGAACGAAAATATTGCCTAAGGAGATGATTGTGAAACCTAAAATTTAACTTGACCTACTAGTCAATCTAAACGAGTTTAAAGGCAGTTTCCCAATCGAAGTACGAGCAACATAAACAGGAAGAGGCCCGTATGGAAGACCACTTATCAATCTAATTAAAAAAAAAAAAAAAAGTCAACTGGGGCATCGGCCCAATTGATAGTGAGGTCCATCTTCCCTTAATGAGTCTGTCCATTCAATGAACATATAAAAACACGTAAATATAGACAGAAGAACTATTTTTTATTTTATCTATATCCTTGAATAGTGTTCAATTTTATCCAACTAATTTTATGTTTCTATATTCTGTCTGATTTTTGCATCATTTAGACAATCACTAAGATGGACAAACGAGAAATCAGACAACAACAATCCGTTTGATTTCTCCTAGTGAGGAAGAGAAAGAGCAAACAAGTACTAAGCTTCTTAGAAACCAAGAAGTTATTGTTAAATAAAAATGATGCCCTTGAAGAAACACGGATTCCGATCTTTTCACGTAAATATCAAAACGATTTATCCTTGAACCCTTTTATAAGTACCATCCAGAGCTTGCTAACAGGACCCTTGTTAATAAATGTGGCTACTGGGGAAGGAAAATAAGTGGACAGGTCCTGCATATAGAAAAGCTGGGATCCATATGTAGCTCAAATTTTCTTTTTTTAATTATGTATAGATCTAAATATCCTGTGTTTTTGAAAGATTAATAGAAGTTGCATCTAAAAATAGACACAACCAGTAGATGCACCAATTTATTGGATGTTGGTAAATATTAGCATACACCTGAGAAAACCTTGAGCTAGATGTAGATGTCAGCCCAAAAAGGGGAAAACAGGGCTATAAGAAGAAGTCAAAACTATGGTCGATCACAAAATTTCTATGGATATTCGTGTGGCCTTTCTCCCTTTACTTTACTTTTTCATAAAAAAGAGAACTCTTACAGTAAAGCCTTGGATATGTAACAGTCCATCAGATTTGTAATTTCCTTTTTGTAGAGTTCTCTACATCTCCTGTGCTCCAAAAATAGGTGAATGCTGCTGTTGGCTATAAGCTCAGCATATACTTTTACTATCCTATTCCTCTCCACGATCCGGTCTGACTTCTCCACTTGTTGGCCTGCAAAATGCAGCAAGCAGCATAGCACCTCGACATTATCAGTGAAGTGGAAAAATCTAAAAGCAATCAGGAGAGCATATGTTAGATCAGTTAGGTGAAGAGAGCAGTTGAATTCCTCCATCTCTTTTAGCCGTTAAGATAAACTTAGATTATACTAGAGGCCAATAGGATATAGTCGCTAAAGACCATTGGCATTCAACAAGAGCATCAAGCTGCATAAAATTAGACAAGCAGCACTATGTTTGGATGGCACCAGATATCTGGTTCCTTCATCATAACCACCATGGAAAAATACCCTTGTTAATCCTAATAATTCTCCACATCAGAGAGCAGAGACCTCCCTATTAACTCATATATGTGGCAAACAAGAAATTACTACTCTAAGGTAAAAGTTTTTGCCCTGCTGTTTTTGTTAACGGAGCCACAGAGGACACTAAGTCACTATCACTTTCTTGGTAGATACTCTTACCAATCTGCCTTCTCAATGGCTAGAACCATCAACCTGATAAATATTTTTCCTAAATAACCTTATTTGAATTGGCCATTCAAACTATCATGGACAAAAGGCAACCCGATTTTGAATCTATACTATATTATGTGACTATGATTAGATGCTCATTTTAAGGGAGCAAAACTTTTAACCTTTTAATCAAGATAAAGTTTTGGCCAAAAGTTTTTTTAATCAGGCTAAAGGATGCAACTATACCAAAAGACATGCAATTAGTGATAGAACATGATGCAGATAGAACAAATGGAAAAACATTTGCAGGAGAGACTTACAATCTGCTTAGGATCTTGATAACGTCATAGAAAAACCATTGCAGAGTCACAACAGGCCCGACAAGCATAATTCTGATTGGGAGGCTTCTAGTAAATAAATTAACAAAACCAATTCTTTTCACAGCCTGTGCATGTACATAAGAAACTAGATCAATGAATTCCTCGATGGCATTGTGAGAATTCCATTATCCATTGTATATATACCAGCATCAGACTTTCAGGCTTCTTATTGTATATTGACGCAACAATGTTATCAGCAGGATTTGATATAAAGCTTCCAACAGATCCAGCAGCATAACCAGCTAAACATGTTATTCCTAGCTGCTGAACTTTTGAGCAATCCTCCTTTCTTCGTTTAACAACATTATGATAGATAAAATCAACGGAGTGCTCAAAGGTAGAGAACATAACCATAGAAACTGCACCAACAAAATTAAGCAGGTCAGTAAAGAATAAACATCACAAATAATTGAAGACGTTGTAGAAGAGCATTGAGCACATCATGATCATATAAACAACAAGAAAATAGCTCTCATCATAGTCTTAATGCAGCAACAATACTCCCAAGAGCCACTTTGCTATTGATTTTTTTTTCCCCTCCTTTTTTTTTTTTTTTTGTTTTAAATATAGTTATTCTGGTAACTTCAAGTTGGAGGTGAAATGTTAAGGGACAATAGTGGAAAAAATTCACATAGATTTCCGATTATTTTGCACTTGAGATAGCTAGCTAGTAGAAGTCTGCAATTGAAAGCACCACATCTAACAGAAGTATGAGAAGCCTTCAAACTAAAAAATGCTTTCTGCATGGATATCAACAAAAAAAGAAAAAAGAAGGAACATTTCAGTAAACGAGGAATTACATGGAAGGTTTCTACCCCAAAGCGGAAGAAGGCCTCTGTAAAATCTGGAAGAAAAAACTTCATCGGTTGTTGATGTAGGAAAATCACGAAGGAAGGATAAGAATTGAAATTGTAAAAACCTTTTACCCAAGAAAGCCTTCGGACAGATAAATTTTGTGACAGCCATCTACCAAACCTTTAGCAAAGTGAGGCTGTGCTTGAACACGAACTTTAACAGCTTCAAATGGACATAAGGCAATGTTGGCAAATACTTCTGCAGTTGCACTGCTGAGGAAGAAAATGAAACTCCTATTGCTGTTAGCTAAGATATCAGAATACACACCCTTGAAGTATTCATATAAGCCAAATCTGCACCCACCTTGGGCACCATATCCAAAGAATTTGATAGCCCAACCTCTCCAAAATGCAGAAGGTCCTTGTTCCCGCAATAAAGTGGTAAAACATGAGTAGATACTGTTATACTTGGCAGGATTGACCTACAGTCATCAATGCCTCTAATTCATGACAGTTTCCATGGAGATTCAACTTCTTGAAAGTAGAGGGAAAAAACAGTAATATCAACAATAGGCAAACCACATTCATCCAATACAAGCTCAGCCAAATCTTTCTCTCCATACATATTATATACAGGCATCCAAAAGAACCTAATTAGTGAAATATATAATCTATTATAATGGAAATATCAATGTGGGGTGCCATGAAGCTTAATAAGGGCCAAAAGAAGAAACTCTCACAATTTTTCATATCCTTCTTCTCTGTGATTAAGTCTTAGAAAGATGAAAAGTTTTGTTTGTTAACCATAGCCTGGGAGCACTCATTAATGGGGTGTATAACACAAATATATAGTGTGATTTAAGGGCACCTTCATGTAACTAGTTAAATTGCACTCCTGGTGAGTGAAAGGTCATGGTTTGAGGCACCACAACAGCCTCCTTGCATAATGGAAGTCTAGACCTTCCCATGTAAACGTCCTCTTCCATACCGCTGGAGTAACCACATCCATATGTGTTTTAACTAAGGTCAATCGCCTTCTATATAACCACTCCACAAGATGCATTATATTACAAAGGCTTCTACTAAGGAATGTTTCAAACACTACTTAAGAAGCTTGGAGAAAAGAAACTTAGACTTGCACATACTTCATGCAAAACGACTGCATGAAAAGGCACAAAAAGTATATTCTTTCGGCCATTAACAAATGTCTAAGGAGACATAAACGGTTTCCTCTTGTAATGTCTCACCGTCACCATACAAAACGGTTGTATCATTGCTCAAACCATGTGATACCCAAAATCCACCACAAGAAAGCAATCAAAGCCCAGAAACTGAAAACCCAAAAGAAAAAGCAAAAATAATATTGCACGCAAATCTTCATTTCAGCAAAAACACAAACAGGAGTTGGGCATCAAACTCAATAGAGAAAAGGGACACCTGCATGTTAACTTTGAGAACATCAAGAGGAGTAGTAGCAAGATGGCTTGTTCCTGCACTAAGGATTCCTCCAATTGCACAGACTCCATAATAATAGTAACCCGTTTTGTTAACTTCACTTATTTTTTCTTCTACTTCACTCATTTGGAGAAACGTATCCTTTTCCAGTTCGGCGATCACGTCAAAGTACACGGTTGCATAAAATGTCAAATCCTACCTACCAACCCGCCATGTCTGCAGCTTGCAGTTTTAAGAGAGAATAGAACAGGCGCTGTCTTTTCGTTTGTCCTTTTTCCTTCTCGGCACGGTGCACCGCTATTGTCCCGCACAAACAACTGTGGTTTACGGTTCTATAAATAAAATTTTCTTATTTAACCTACCCGACACGGTTATTTACTTATTTAATCTTTTAAATAAAATTTATATTATTGATTAATAATTTTTTTAATCTATTTGATAATAAATATAGAATAATTTAAAAATTTATAAAAAATATAACTCTTTCATATCTCTCTCTACCTTCTTTAACATTCCTATTACTTCTTTTCTCTTTCTCCTTCAATATTTTCACTACTCCTTATTCTTCTTCCCACAACTCCCATTTCTCTTTCTTTCTTTCTCATCTATTATTATCTTTTATCAATATTATAATATATTTAATTATATTATATAATTTTATTCATTTTATATACAAGTAATATAGGTACATTATCTGCTAGTATATATATATATGTATGTGTGTGTAAGTATTTACTTATAAAAATTGTAAATAATCTTCCAAATTTTAATTGAAGTGTGGATTTATCCTAAATTTTGATAAATTAGTAACTTAAAGGATATTTTCAATTTAAGTTAAAAAAGGTTACACTATGGTTAAATTTGTAGAAATATGTAAGCTTCACACTTATACAACTAAGTTTTGAGATGTTGATTTAGGATGTTTGAGAAGCTAACACAATTAAATCAGAAACTTATGAGTGAATTAGAAACATTAATCGAGGAAACTTAATCGGCTAGAATCTTAAAAATATAATAAAATAATAAAAATATAGTTAAAATATTGAAATTTACCATATTATTATATACATACTGATAACACACAGATTAAACTCCAATAATTAACAAACTCTATAAATAAATTAAAGGAGTAGCAAAATTATTAATGCACATTGTAAAAGATATTTATATACATCGAGTATAATTAACATATAAATATATATACTCGTAATTACTAAAAATACTCAAAATTGTATGAATTTTATTAAATAAATAAGGAAAAATCAATATAAAATTGCAAGAAACTAGGAAACATTCTTTTATGCATAGCAAAGGTTGGAGCATATAAGAAGTGTGAGGGAAAACACCCATTTTGGACACTTAGGCTAGGGTATGCATATGTTTGATGGGGAATAAAAATCAAACCAACCCTAAACCCTACTATAAATTACAAACCGCAACTGGAGATGGAAGATTTACTCATTTGTAACTTTAGAAAAATAGGGAAAGAGAGATTGAGTGAAGTAAAGAAGGGAAGAAAAATTTAGAATGGAAGGGGTGTAAAGCTAGGGTTGTATGAGTTCACTGCTATTGAGGAGAGCTGAAAGTGATTCACCACCACCACCTAAGGGAGCGGCCTACACCCAACCTAGTTAACATACCTCCTTTTTACAACAGTAGTCGGAGCTCCCAGTTCTCAGTAAATGCTTGATTTCCTCGATTTTAACTAAAATTTGGGAAAAATAACAAATGGATTCTAAAAATTTTGAAACTTGGTTTTTTGAAGTATTTTCGTAAGAGGAATTCAAATCTCAAATAAGATTTTGAAAATTTTGAGCACTAATATAAGATCCTTAAGAAGAATGTCATGCATAATAATTTTAGATCGCATTTTCAAAAAACCATAAATGTTGTTTCGACTTGAAATTTCATGATTATACTCTTGAAATGTTATATTTTGATACGATGTGGTCAGATTTTCAAAATTTAATTGTTATAATTTTTTGAAAAATTCTACTTTTATGAAAACAGTGTGTTGATGGTAGTTTTTCTAAAAGGAGCTTAATGAACTTTTTACAAAATCATGTTTACAACCTATATCCATTTGCATGCAATAGCTCAAAAGAGGTTATCTTGAGTTTTAAGATGATGATTTTCAAGTTTAAGTGGGTATTTAATAGTTTATAGCTCAATTCTAGTTCTTATGAATTAAAAACTAAGTAGAAAATGCGACAAGGAAATGTAATGGGTAATATGTAGTATTAAGTTGTTACATGTTGCATTTGTAGGTTTACTGAAGCTTTGAAACTCAAAGTGAGTTGGATTATATGTTAAGTAGTAAAAAGTTGAAGTAGTCATTAGGTTAGAAACTATGTTAAAAATTAAGTCAGAATGTAACTTGGTAATTAATCTTTAGAATATACTAGAAATTTGACCTAAGTTAGAAAGTAGGTTGTATTTAGACTTAACACCCTTTCCAGAGTCATACCGTAAGTTAGAAACTTTCTAAATAAGAACCTAATTTATAAGAATAGGTTAGAACCTTAATTAGAAACTAGGTCAGAACTTATATAATGCGTCTTTGGGGTGATACACATAGAAAAACACCACAACGAACAAGAACAAAAAGAAAAACAAGGGGTTAGCAAATTTAGACAATTATCAATCGGATATGAGACACCAATTGATCTTACTTAGCCTAATCAAAGCACTCGATATCAAAGCACTCGATATCACTTACGAATGTTGAACTAAAGTCACCCACCACTACTCATTGCTAAAGGAAATAGATAAGAGTTGAGAGATAAAACAAGACCATTAAGGTTGCTTAAAAAAGGAAGTTTGTAATATTCAATAATATAATGTAACGTGTTGTTTACGTATAAGTAAATAGGGTTTTTATACTAGCCCTATTAGGGTTATATGGCATACATGGAAAAGATAAAAAGCTAATTTACAAATGGAATATATGAAACATACTAAAAAAGACAAGTAATGTCCTGTATGGAAAATTAAGGAATCCATTTGGACTGTTGGGCCAAAAGATACGTGTCACATGATGCAACTGGTCTTATTGAAGCGTACTTGATTTGGTTCAAGTTAGGGTTCAGTCAATTAAGGATGTTTAGATCCTCTTCAAATTGGGTATCTCGTAGCTCGGCTCGGACAAAGGTTTGATGCCGGTCAGCTCGGAAGCTAATTGAATCATGGTATGAGCTCAGTAAGGAATGGGGGTTGCTTAGTAGGTTGACACTTTTGCTTGGAAGCTCGAGAATTGTGTCAATCCTTACTAAAACTCAGTATTCAGGTCGGTAGTATAAACACCTCATTTTTGTCCACCCTCCCCCCCTCTCCCCTCCTCCTTTCTATTTTTCAAAATTTTTTAGAATAGGTCAAGGGGTCTTAAATTAGGATTAAATAAAAAAATAGAAAATTAAGAAAAACAAAAAAAAAAAAGAAATTTACAATAGATACAAAAGATAGAAATTTAGGAAAAGCTAAAAAATAAGAAATTTAGAAAATAGGAAATTAAAAACTTATAGAAATTTGAAAAAGTCACAAAAAATAAAAAAATAGAGAATTTAGAAAATATATATAGATAATTATTTTAGTATAATAGAATAGATTTTTTAAATAAAAATAAGGAGAGGACCGTTAAGCTTGGGCTTAGATTTGAATTTAGCTCAAGCTAACCTAGTTCGTATGTATAATTTAATTGTACATATAAATAAGATACATGTTAATGGCCTAATGAATAAGCACTTAAATTTGGATTTGCATTAAGCTTAAGGTCTAGGGTTTGACTCTCATTAAAGGTAGAAAATGCCTTTTGCTTTTATTTTTTCCATACTCAACGTGCTACCACATGTCAAGGTATCATTGGGTTACGTGTTTGGTTATGAAACGTGGTACTTTGTGATTGGTCTTGACTACACATTTTCTCTCCCCTTTTTTCTTTCCCTTCCTTTCTCATTAAAAAAAAAAAACACAGGAGAGGAGGTCCACTTTGAACATACATAAACGCCAATTCACACACATACAGATTAGGGCACTCTCTATCTATCGCTCAAGGATACATACATACAGGGGAAACTCATACATGAACACACAACTCACCAACTTTGTTTCTCACTCTCGATTGTCAATTATGAACTACGTATAAACATATACAATTGACCCTCTCTCTCTCTCTCTCTCTCTCTTTCACTCAAGGACACATACACATAGGGGAAACTTACATACGAACATACAACTCACTAACTCTCCCTCTTACTTTCGATTATCAACTATGAACTATGTAAAAACACACACAACTGACCCTCTCTCTCTCTCTCGCTCATAGCAACGTCACACACACAGCTCACTCTAGCTCTCTCTTAGACATCTCCCTCTCCCTCTCAAATACACCACTGAACATACACTCGGTTACTCTCTATCTCTCACTCATAAGAACCATACACGCATACATGACACGCAGCATACTGACCTCGCTCTCTTTGGCTAGCTTTACCCTCCCTTTTACACACGACCCTCTCTTGAACATCACCCTCTCTCCACGTAAACTGACAGCCACTATCGTGCATTACTGTTACCACTACAAAAATACTACACACCTAAACACCCTTCGACCTAATCTAAATACTACGGTTGCTACACACCCTCACCTATACCACTCTCCATAGTCCCACACTATCTACCTTAAATCCATACACATACGGTTACTTCGAACACATCCCTATTGTACATACACACACAACACACTCAACAATACCCTCTTTCAGCCTTCACCCCAAACCCATAGCCATGACACCAAACTGACCTAACCCAACCAACCAAACACCCCACATGTCTAAAGACACCCACCATCAGACCTACAACTTGCCCTCCCTCTCACTCGAGCAAACCTCCATACATAACCCACTTCCAACCACCACTTCAAATTCGCAAAGCCCTTAAACAACCACCAAAATCAGTGGTGTTGGTCTAAAGCCCACTAAATCCAATTTGAAACACACAAAAAGTTCTTTTTCTTGCTAAACACAACCCGAATTTGACCTGGCCTAAGCCGAACCGACTTGACTTGGAGCCCTAGTCCGACTTGTGCACCTGTAAGCTTCTGGTCCGGCCTTGTTTGTTTCGGCCCACATTTTTTTAATTTATTATTTTATTTTATTTTCTGTTGTTTATTATTGTAATTTGTAATTGTAATGATAAAAAAAAAAAAGAGAAAGAGAAAAATAAAAAAAGAAATATTTTATTTTAGTTTTATTTATTTATTTGAGCTAAATAGATTAATAAATATAAAAAAGGGAAATAATCAGCAAAATAAAAAATAAAATATAATAAATGAACAAATAAAAGCCATTTTACCACTTAGAAAATCAATTTTCCAAAAAATAAATAAAACCGACCCTTTTTTCAAATTAGGACTTTTTCTTAAGAATTTTCTACAAATAAAATCTGATTTAGAACTCTTTGAGAAATTTTCCTTAAATAACTTGAATTGGGTTAAAAATGTAGACTCGACTACTTTTAAAAAAAAAATAAACATTAATTAACCTGCTAAAGTTTTCATAAATTGAACTACAGAAGTCTAATTTCGAATAGCAGGTATATGAGCACTTATATATAAGTACGGGGCGAGTTAAAATATGGAAAGTTTTTTTTTTCCATCTTTGTAAATATTTGTTCAATTTAGTCGCATGTGATACGTTTCGTTGTTTAGAAATTGAAAAAGGGTATTGTTGAAAAGTAAAATTAAAATTAGAAAGTTAAAAAAGTGGTACTTGTTTAGGATTTAAAAAGTTAGCCTCCGGATTCAGATCTTTGGTTTTAAAAAATCATTTTAACAAAAATCGGTTTTATTGATAAACTGATAGCTGAGTTATAACTAATCCATCTAATTGGTTATAACTTAACTCTTTTTCTCGACCCTGGTCGAGTGGTAACTCCAATATGTTTTCAAAGTAAAAAAAAAAACGGTTTTCTTTAAACTCTAGTCAAGGGTTAATATTAAATGGATAAAGTTTAATATTGATCAGTTTAAAGAAGACTAATTTATAAAAATTGGGAGGAAAAAACCAGGCTCGATAGGAAAAAATGTGAAAGGTGGAGATTATGATAGGAATCCTTATCTTGAATAAGGTTTTGAGCTAGTATTCTTCATATAAGTCCTTGTAGTCCCTTAGTTCGACTGCGCGTGATTGGCTCCAAGAGTTGATTCTTATCATCTACCTAAAGGTCGGAAGGATTTATCCTCAAATTCGAAGAGGTGTTTGGCTTTTGCTCCGTTCTAGCATCCACTGGGTCTTCTTCTAGTTGGTGAGGAATCAAGTCAGACACATTGAAGGTGGAGGAAACACTATAGTTCTCGGGTAATTCAATCTGGTAAGTGTTGCGATTAATCTTCTCCAGGACTTTGAGTGAACCATCAGTTCATAGAGATAACTTGCTCTGTCTTAGGTACAGAAATCGTTCTCGATTGAGTTGAATCCATACTAAGTCACATGGTCTGAAGGAAACAATTTGGCGACCACAGCAACCAATTTTTTGCTGTCTCTAATTAAACTTAGCGATCTTCCTTACCATGGATTGATGTAGTTCCTATAATTCTTGGGCTCAAATAACTCCAAATTGACTGTCTTTAGTAATTATGGGGGTATTGATTAGATCTAAGGGAATGGTAGGATTAAGGCCATTGATGACCTTAAAAGGAGTCTTCCCAATGGTATTGTAGACAGTTTGGTTGTATGTGAACTCTACAATTGGTAGACACATATCCTAATCTTTTCAATTCTTTCCTACGACAGCTTGGAGTAGACTGCCTAACGTCTTATTTAACACTTCAGTCGAGCTGTCGATCTAAGGGTGGCTATTAGAGCTAAACACAACTTTAGTCCTAAGTCTTCTTTAAAGAGTCTTCCAAAAATATCTTAAGAATTTTGTATCTCGATCTAAGACAATGGACTTCAACACTCCATGCAGTTGAACAACTTCCTGCAAAAATAAATCAACAATATATAAGCCATCGTTAGTTTGACGGCACAAGATGAAACGTGCCATTTTGCTGAAACGGTCCACTATAACATGGGTTGAATCTTTTCCTTTGGATGTCTAGGGCAACCCTAGGATAAAGTTTGTGTTGAGTCCGTCCAATGTGAGGTCGATGTAAGTAAAGGTATATATTCTCCATGTGGCTCTCTCTTTCCCTTGGCCTTCTTGCCCACTTCGCAACTATCGACAACCTTATAGATATCTTCGGCTAAACCAGGTTAGTAAAAGTTTTCTTTCAATAGATTGAGTGTTTTTAGTCTCTCCAAAATAACCAAATAATATAACATTATGAGCTTCCATCACCAACAGCTTATGTGTAGAATAGCTCGATAGATGCAGCCTTCTATCCTTGAATATATAGCCATTTTTAAGGGGATATCCTTCAATAATAACTCCTTCTCTACACTGCTCAAATATAGGACCAAAATGGAGGTCGCGAGCATACTACTCAATGGTAAGGGAAAACCTTAGTAATTTCGTTTGCAAGGTTTGCCAACGTGACAAGGCATCTGTGACTATGTTAGCACTAACCTTCTTGTGTTAAATCACATAAGAAATCCTTCCATAAATTTTACCTACTTTGCTTGCCTTTTTGAAAGTTTGTTTTGACTTTTAAGATGCTTTAAAGACTCATAGTTCATATAAATAACAAATTCTCATGGTAATAAATAGTGTTGCCACATAATAAGAGCTCGAAAAATTGAGTATAATTCTTTCTCATATACAAAATAGTTCAGTACGATACCATTAAGTTTTTTATTATAGTAAGCAACAGGTCATTTGGTCCTACATCAAGACTACACAGATGCCAATATCTGATGCATCGTATTCTAATTCAAACAGCTTGTCAAAATTTGATAGAGTCAAGACAGGGGTAGTAGTAAGCTTCTCCTTGATTTCCTTGAAGTTTTGCTTAACTTGGCCACTTTAGTGGAATCTATCATTCTTCTTTGTTAACTCAGTTAAGGAGGCTGCAACTATATTGAAGTTTTTAATGCATCCTCTATAGAAAAAAGCAAGGCTATGAAAGTTTCGTACTTCAATGACACTCTTTGACGTTGGCTACTCTAAAGTAGCTCGAACCTGTAAGCCCCAAAGTTAAGCCAATTGACCATAGGATTGAATTTAGAATATAAGGTTTTGGACGATCGGTTAAGGACTCTGATCAAACCCCAAATTATAAACTATTAAGAGAAATATTAATAAAAATGACCTGGTAAACTTAAATTTAAGAAAATGAGTAATAAAATAGGAGACTATAAAATTTTCAAATTTTAAATATAATAATTGTTAATTACCGAACAGGCGAAAAGTATAATTTAATAACTAATAAATTGCTAGAGATAGATTATATGTATACTAAAAATTTTAGAATGACCAAAATAATAATTAGGAATGTTCACGTGTACCCTATATGTATTTACGTGTAGATAAAAATACGCGAAATTACCTAAATTGGCCAAAAACTAAGTAAATAATTAAAGAAAATTATAAATTAATTATGGAAAATCAGAAGAGGATAAGATGAATCAAGATTAGGTCGTGGCATGTCAGGATGAGCAAAAGAAAAATCAACCAATAAAATTTGGACAACCTAAAAGCCAAAAATCAAGGAAATTGGGCAAAGTCTTGTCAAATTAATGCATATTAATTACAACAAATGTCTATAAATAGGGAAAAAATTTACAAAAGTTATTTAGACAGTTTAGCATTTGGGAAAAATAGGAACACTGAAAAAATCAAGAGAAAATCTAGAAAAAAAAAAAACTATGCAGATTGGGCAAGTGAATCAAACCTACCACTCACCACCACCTGGGATCGAACCACCACCACCACCCTACACTAGAACCACCGCCTGGGCCGGCCGACAACCTTGGACCGACTTTGGACAGCCAGAAAGCTTCGAATTGGTTAGTCTTTTATTTACCCCAATTTTTGAATAATTTTGTAAAATTAGTTATTTTGCCCAGAAAATTATGAAACTTGTTATTCTGAGGTTTTCATGTATATAGATTTAGGGAAAAATATTTATTTAGTTTAATTATATCTGAAAATATAGGGTCCTTAACAAATTGTTCAAAACCGAGCATGATTAAACCGGAAAAAAAATAGGCTTAGGAGTGTAGTTTGGAGCTCAATTTTTTTCTGTAGTATGCTCATATGATGTAGAACAGTGCCATGAAGCCATTTTTTTTTAATTAAGTTTCGAAATTTTTAAGTTAATTTTTAGCCCTAAAATGATAGAAAAATTGGGTGATTTGGGGTTAATTAGGTGATTAAGATGTTAATTACTGATTTAGATATTAATTATATGTTTAGGGATGTTAATATCTGAAGTGAAACCTTAATCCTAGCCTTTGGGTAATAAGTATGGTTAATTAGGGAAATTAGGTCAGTAATATAAGAAATTAGTAATATGTGAAATTGTAAATTAATAAATCTAAAAAAAAATAGGGTTATTTAGATAATATTATAATAGAAATCAGAAAAATAATAAATCTGAAATAACATTTAATTTTAAGTAAATATCTCAAAATGTAAGATTTTTACACATCGGGAATAAATCCGATACTTCAATTAGGGTTAGCGTATACCGAATAGTTTAGAATACCAAATTACGACCCAATAGGATATTTGAATACTCGAGCTTAATGTGATTAATTTCACATTAGGATTCGAGCATGTTTAAGATTTAGAAATCGAACTAAAACCTAATTTAGAAATTGATATGGAAACCGAAATCGAACCCGAACCTAACCTCAAACCTAGAATAATTATAAAAGACTTAAGACCTAGATAATTAGGTATATTAAACCCTAAACCAAACATAATAACAAGTGTTATAGGATAAAATGAACCTATAATAGTTATATGAAAAACTGAAACTACGTTTGTGTTATAGGGATGATTGGCGATGGCCTGAGCAAATTGGACCTCAAGTAAGTGAGCGAGAAGTCGAGGTAAGTTGGGATTAATACGATGCTGTATTTTGGAGGCTTAAGATTATGCTTGGTTATGCTTGTTAGATAGTTGAATGTGTGCATGTGCTTGATTATGAGTGATGCTATGATTCTGTTTGTTGCTCTGGCACGTATTGTATGAATTGTATGAAAGGATTGATCACCAAAAACTAGACTTAATCAAATATCCGACCGGTAATCATAATCGGACATGCATGGCAACCCGTTAGGGGAACTTAGGACTCTCCGGCCAAATACCGATCCCTTCAGAAGGGATAGCGCAGGATTGCAAAATGGTCCCTTCTTCATCCTTAGTCGAACTAAGTGACAGGAGAGGAGGTCGCGGCGAGGGTGAAGACAGTGGTTCGAAGGTAGTCGCAGGAGGAGCAAGGTCTCCATTATACAAGTCTGGGTTTGGTCGTGAGCTGTTGCATTAACGACAACTCCTCAACCCGGATTAGAGCGGGCACAATTTCTCTAATCTCACGACGGGCCGGACAACATCGTGCGATGGCATTTGCTTGCACATACATTGCACCTAATAAGTGATTGAAAACCTTGTTGTGTGTATAGTATAGTTTTAAGTCCTCCGTCCCTACTTACTGAGCTGTGGTTGTTTACATCCCTATAGACGTCGTGCAGGTGCTGGCTAAGAAGTGGCAAACAACTACTCTGAAGCTAGCAACTGCTGGATCCTGGGGAGTGAGGAAAAATATTGAAGAATAAACACATAATTTTAAGGTCTAAGTTTTTATTTTAGAATTATTTTTCATTTCTGAATGATGTAATAACTAAGAAATATACTATAGAGAAATATTGTAAACTTTAACTGCAATAACTGAATTATAACATATATATATATATATATATAATTCCTTACTTTTATAGGTAAATGATTTATTTAAATTATAAACTGTTTACTTCAAAGCGGGTTAGTTGTGGACGCCTTGTGTAGATCGGGTCTAGGATAGTAGTTGTAAGGCCAACTTCTATCTTAGGATGGTTTACACGGCGGGGCTGTTACGACTCTGCCGCTTCGGGGCGTGATACCTTCTCCTCATCAGCTTGAATTTCGTCTCTAGATATTACATACCTAAGAAAAACAACTTCTCCTTGACAAAACATACAGTTCTTCAGGTTCTTATACAACTTCTCGACATGTAGAATGTTAAAAATAGCTCAGAGGTGTTGAACTTGGTTATTTAGGTCAATGTTGTACACTAATATGTTGTCAAAGTATACGACCATATATCTTTCAATTAAAGAACGCATCACATGGTTCATAAGTTGCATAAATGTGCTTGATGCATTTGCAACTTGAAAACAGTCTTCCATTCATTACCAAGGCTTAAGCAAATTTGATGGTAGCTACTTCATAAATCAATATTTGAAAATATATTAGTGCCATGAAGCTTATCCAATATGTCATCGAGTCTTGGTATAGGGTATTTGTACTTGATTGTAATATGGTTTATAGCTCAGTTGTTAATGCACATGCGTCATGAACCATCTTTCTTTAGGACAAGCAAAGCTAGTACAGTACAAGGACTTGTACTCTTTCTTACACATCCTCATTCTATCAGCTCATCCACTTACCTTTTTAGCTTAGCAATTTGTTCATGATTCATTCTGTAGGCAAGTCAGTTTAGTAGGCCTGCGCTTGGTTTTAGATTAATACAGTATTCTATGTCTCATACTAGGGGTAGTCCTTTAGGTAACTTTTTGAGGAATAGGTCGGAAAATTCATCAATCAATCATTAGATCTCATTAGGAACATCTTCTAGATTTCTCATCTCTAATAATCTTCTAATTAATAGAAACATAGGCTCATTAGCCTTCTCAACAACTTGGAGCTCTCTTCGGCCCATCCCTAAAGCTTTCTTCTTGTTAGCTCGGGTGAACTGGTCATTGGTCTTATTTACCTAGGTTGGTGTCATGAGTTGCAATACAATCTTTTTCCCATCCTTAATAAAGGTATAGGTGTTTTTATATCCGTTGTGAGTAATACATTGATCAAACAATCAAGGTCATCCATGTAATAGATGTAAGGCTTCCATAGGGACGACATCACGTACTACTTTGTCTTTGTACACATTCCTGACACTAAAAGGTACGGATACTTGTTTAGTGATGTATAAAGCTTTCTTATCATGAAGCCTGTATAGCTTATAAGGTAGGGGGTGTTTGGAGGTAGGTAGTCCTAACCTTTATACAAAGGACTATGTGACAACATTAGTATAGCTCCCTCTATCTACAATGGTAGTGCACAATTGTCTTTTAATGGTACACGTGGTGTGAAACAAAATTTTTCTTTGGTCTTCCTTGGAGCTCAATACTCATCTCAGTACCAGTATCATCACTTCTCCCTAATTGGCATAGACATAGGTCTTCTCTTCTTCCTTAGCTTCAATTCTTCTAGCATTCTTCTCCTCTTCTGGCTTGCTCTCATAGGTGTTATCCACTATATCTTCTTGAAGCATCATGGCATGTTAGTTTAGGACACTCAACAGCTATGTGTCCAAAACCCAAGCATTTGAAGTATTTCACCTCGCTTATCTTCCGTTTAGAAGTCTGTCCTTTCTCATATATCTTCGGGTTCAGCTTAGCTTTGACTGGACTCTTATGACCTGCTTAACTATCATTAAGTCAGTCATGTTTTTCCTTGGCTTGGAATTATTTCCTTAACTTAGCATGAGCAAGTTGGTGTGGAACAAGAGCTCGGCAAAAGCTGGACTTAGGTTTGCTCGGAACATTTCTTCTTTACCTTTCAACCCTTTGTGCTGTTTTAATGGCCTCTTCTAGTGTATAGAACCTCTATACTTCCATCACGTTACGAATCTCATATCTGATTTTGGAAATGAACTTCGATACTATGCAAGCCTTTAGTTTATCCATATTTGCTCGAATCATTAGCATAGGAAATTCTTTTACATAGTTATTGATAGATTGGCTTCCTTGGTGAAATTCTTGGAATTTTGCAAATGTATCATGCAAGTAAGCCTCGAGTACGAATTTTCTCCTCAACAATCTCTTTATCTCTTCCCAAGTTTGCACACCTTGTTGTCTATCTCTCACTCTAGTCACATTTAGATTCTTTCACCACATGATAGAGCAGATACCTCATTTTTGCCATTTTTGTTTTATTTTAGTATTTTTATTAAGCTAAGTTAAAAAATAAATAAAAATAATAAAAATTAAAAAAATAATTAATTAGGAAAATTAAATTAAAAAAAAATGAAAATTGAAAAATAATAAAAATAAAGTATCGAGTCGAGTCGAGTCACATCGAGTTGCGTCGAGTTAAGTCGAGTTGGATCGTTTAGTGTCGAATCGAATAATGGTAAGTGATTGATTTAATAAATCTCAAGTCATTAAAGGATTAGGCTTCATTAAAATAATTTTGGTCCAGTTTGATATAAAGTGGATTTTTTTTTTTATCTAACTTGTATTGGGCTAAATTAAGACTTAGGATTTATTAAATAAGTTATTAGGCCAAATCAAGTTGGATTGGATTGGGCTTAGAAAATAGGAAGCCCAAATTAAGAGAGGGTTTTTAGAAACTAGGTCAAATCTTCAAAGAATCCAAAATGTATCTTTCGTATTTAGGATTCGTTATCGTATATAGGATATGTTGGGATCGAATCTATATTTGACAAGATATGAAAGATTCAATTGTAGGTATTATAAATAAGAATTCAGTAATGGACTATAAGGTGATTTTTTTCGTAATCCCTCATAATTAACTTGCAAGCCCACGTCTGCAATTTCTTACATTTACTATATACAAACACAACTCACTCATCGAACACTCCAACACAATCACCACACTTCACTTGCATCCCACCACCTAATACGAACACTTGGTACATATTACATTCCATAACAGCACACCTACGTCACAATTAGAACACACCGACCACCCCGTCCCACTTTGATTGAATAGCCTAATTGACCCCCTTATGCACTCACATAGCCCACTCACTCACACTTTTGCCTTCGTAATGCTGATAGCCCCTAACACTTCATCACCAACACGCATAACGTACATACTGCACTTGACATAGTAGCCAAATACACTTACGCATGTTAAGGATTGCTCGCCTGCACACACCGAAGTTCATTCGCTTGTCTACTCACCCGAAGACTAGTCGAAGTCAATTCACGCTACACATCCCTAGCTTAAACTCCATTGCCACAATACGCTAGCACTACATTCACAAGCACAATAGCCATACTTCATCTACCGCACAAACATAAGTTGCACGTCGCACTTTTGCTTGACACAAGCCACACGTCCACACTGCTACGTTGCATGCCCCTGGACGTACGCCCTCAACAGCTTCCTGTCCTTCATTACACACGAGTACCAGATCACATTCATGCGGAAGACACAAGCCCATTCAAGCACGTACACGAACCTGCTGATACGCACGACTTGATTCGTTTATGTAAAAAAAATTAGTTTTATTTTTTTAATTCAATTATTTTTACTAATTTATTTTTTATGTACAAGTTTTTTTTATTATTATTTTCATATTGTTTGTTTTTTTTAGATAATCTCAATTTTTAATAAATTTACCTCAATTACATTTTTTAGTAAAATTGCATTTTTTTGAAAAATAAGTGTATTTTGTCTAAGAGATCCATATCTTTGAAGAAGTTACGTATTAAGATACGTATTTTGTATTTGGAATTTAGAAAAAATATGTGTCTAGACATGTATTTTATAGTTGAAATTTAGAAAAGATACATATCTTAGTATATCTTGCAGTTGAAATTTAAAAAGATACGTATGAAGATACATATTTAGATTGTATCCCAATGTATCTTAAATATAGGATTTAGAAAAGATATCTTTTGACACATAGTGAGTTTTTTTTTTTAAAAAATAAAAAATCTTAACCGGGATTTTCAAAAAATATTTAGTTAGTTAGGTTTTTTTGTAAAAAAATGGATTAGTGAAATTAGATTTCTTAGGGTTTTTTTTTAAATAAATAAATGGTTAAATAAATGTAAATATGGCTCAATTTTAAAAAATAAAAGAAATCTACCTACTAAATATATTATAAAAAAAATTACGTTCATTTGATCTCAACTAATAGGTACATAGACACCTTTGAGACAATCACATAAAAAATAAAAAAAAAATTTCATGAAAAATTTGCAATAAGAAATAATAAAAATTTATTTTAGTTATATTTTGTATATTTAAGTATATTTTTAGTATTTTTAGAAAATTATAAAAATAAAGCCCATTAAATTTTCTTTAGTTTTTACTTGATGACTTAGTATTAATAAGTTAGCCCTCAAACCTGTTTTTCTAGTTTAATTTTCTAAAAATAATTTTCTTATAAATTTCATGAATTAGTGACCAAATTAGGATTTTTGCACTCGAAAACTCTAATTTCATTTTTTTACCAGTTAAACTGGTTAGCGACTCCAATTTTTAAATTTTTTTTTAGAAAAATATTTCCTTAATTTTATATTGAGTAATCTATATTAAGTGAGTTCGGCTTAATATAGGTTAAATTAAAGAAAACCGAAATAAGGCTCGACAGATAGCATACCTAGAAAATTCAAGTATGACAAGTCGAACCTTAACTACATCTGTATTCCCATAATAGTCAAATATGTTCTCAACTTTCTCTTCCCACTCATGATATTCACTTGCATCTTCACTTGCATCTTCACTTCCATTGAAGGGTAGGATTTGGACCTTGACATTATTGATTCCTCAAAGAGCTTAGCACTCTTGCTTCTTGCTTTTGTGCTTGGTAATATTTGACCTCTTCTTCTTCCTCTCTATCATTCTCTAAATCCACATCCTCAATATCCTCCTTAATTTCTTTTAACTTTAGTCTTCATTTAGCAACTCAGTATATAACTCTTCTAACTTAACAAGGTCGAATTAGGTGATTAGATCAACCACCTTGGTCATATCGTCTCTCAAGAACATTTTTAGGTGGGATATGATAAGATACACCCTATTGTTGCCTGTTGGCTTGCATCCCAATAACTAGACTCTCAACAAGATCGGTGAGTTTGTCAAGCTTATCATCAATTGACCTAGGAGTATTATTGTCATTTTGACCTTAACTAGTAGGAGCACTATTACTCAAGTCTTCAATAACTCCTTAAACATTTGAATCTAACATTGCATAATACTGAATCTAACAAGTTAACAATACAGTACCCAATAAACACTTTTACTTACTACCTAAAACCCTTTCAATATACTTTAATAACTTCAAGACCTAACACTCACTCAAATACAACATAAATGAACTTGCTCTGTTTTTGCAGTGAAAAAATAGAGTATAACATAGTAGCAACAAAAACTACACTTCACAACTCGCCACTCTAAACTTACTTCACTTGAACACAGTATAGCAGCTATGGAAGGAATACAGCAGCCACTAGTAGCAAACATGAGCAAAACTTTACCGCAACTTTACACACTCCCTCTATGAACCATGCTCTAATACCAATGAAGCTGATGCATCTCTAGGATCATATACATAGAGAAGTACCCCAACGAACAAGAACGAGAAAAAAAAAAAAAACAAGGGTTTAGCAAATAAGGGCAGTTATTAATATGATACGACACAGTAATCAATCTTACTTAGCTTAATCCAAGCATTTGATATGACTCACGAATGCCAAATTAGGGCCACTCACCATTACTCTTTGCAAAAGAGAATTAATAAGAGTTAAGAGATAAAACAAGAGCACTAAGGTTGATTAAGAAAGGAAGTCTATAATATTCAATAATGCAATGTAATGTATTGATTGTGTACAAGAAAATGAGGTTTTTATACTAGCCTTACTAGGGTTACAGGGCATATATGGAAAAGATAAAAAGGTAAGTTATAAATGGAATACATGAAACATACTAAAAAGAGTAAAAGGACAAAGAATATCCTGTTCAGAAAAGTAAAGAATCATTCTAGAATATTATGCTAGAAGACACGTATCACATGTTGGCTGGCGGTCTGAAACATAGCTAGTCTTATTGAAGTTTACTTGATCTGGTTCAAGTCAAGACTTGGTCACTAAAGGATGTTTAGATCTTCTTCAAGTTGAGTATCTCACAGCTCAACTTGCAAGCTAATTGGATCATGGTATGAGCTTGGTAAGGAATGGGGGTTGTTTGGCAGGTCGATACTTCTGTCCAGAAGCTTGGGAATTGTTTTAGCCCTTACTAAAGTTCGATATTCAGGTCAACAAAAATGTGAAAGGTGGAGGTCAAGATAGGAATTTTTTTCTTGAATAGGGTTTTGAGCTAGTATTCTTTATGTGAGTCCTTGTAGTTTTCTAGCTCGATTGTATATGATTGGCTCAAGGAGTTGATTTCTATCATTATCTTACTTAACTATAAACTTAATAAACAACTAAAGAACTCACTTAATACAGATTAAAAACAAGCCTAATATTGCAAATAAATTCTTACTTTATATGGTGAATAAGAACTAAATGTTTATATTAAATTTTAAGGAATTATTAACGAGGATGCGCACGACTACTAAGAATAAAGTGACACTACATCAAGTAAGTAGGATTAATGCTTCACAGTAATTTGAAGTATTATTTATAATACTTGGAGGCTTGGGTATGTCTTTAGCTTGTGATTGTAATTTAGTTAGTCATGTATGTGCTTGAGTCTTGCCTTGCTGTTGCTATGGGAGCTAAGCTCTATGCTATGATTTTTTTGTGCATTCTGTTTTGTTTAGATTATTTAAATTGGTTGATCACCCCCACAATGAATTAACTTAAACTCAACCTAACTTTTAACATAACATGCATCGCAACCCGCTAAGAGTAATGACTAGGATTCTTGAGCCAAACACAGATTTCTTCAATGAGGATAACTGAAATGGCCCTTTCCTTACGCTTAGTTGAACTAAGTGACAGGAAAGGTGGTCTAGACAAGGTTAGGGGTCATAGTTTGAAAGTTGTTTCAAGTGAAAGGTATTCTCCATTGTATAAGCATTGGTTTGATTTTGATTTACAAGTATGCAACATCAAACCCCTTAACTTGTATTATAGTGAGTGCAATTTCTTTAATATCATAATAGACCGAATAACATCATGCAATGTTATTTACTTGTGCATGCATTATATCTAACTAACTTGGTTGAAAATCTTGCTTGTGATATGCTAAATATATATGTCTATCTCCGTCTCACTTACTGAGCAAGTTGCTACTCATTCTCCTATAGTTGTTTTATAGGTTTCAAGTAAATTTACAAGCTCACCATCTAATTCCAAAAGTTTAGAAAATGGGTTCAAGAAACGAGGATTAGGAAGAATTGGCTAAACTTCTGTTCTCAATATCACTTTCATTAATCTTTAGGAAGACTACTAAGATCTCCTTAGGTGGCTCTCTAGTTTTCCCACTATTGATGTGTATTTTGAATATATAAACCTATGGACTTTTACACTTTTTATCTTAGACTTATTATTTTTCTATGCAAATATAATTTTGTAATTCTTGTCAACTTTGAAATATTTTACCAAATATAACCAACAAAAACTAAATTCTTTTGGAAAGATTTAATTATAAATCCATTTTTTTACAATCATTTTTAAATATTACACCACAAGTTTATAATAGGAAGGTGAGAATTGGATGCTTCAAAGTGGTTGAGTTAGGTTCATCTTATGTGAATTAGGTTTATGATAACAGTTATAAGGTCGGTTTCTATTTTAGAATGGTTTATACAGCGGAATTGTTACAACTCCACCTTTTTAGGGCATAACGAGAGATTAGTAGCAATACTATTAGACTATATTGGGCTTACTATGATTAAAATTTTTTGAGGTTTTAAAATATATTTTGATAAGCTCAGGAATGTTTATGCATCAAAATAAAAAATTAAGGGGTTCGTTTGCAACTTAATGAGGAGTTATTTCCAATTTATTAAAATAAGGAGTGATATGTAACATTTGAAAGTTTAGGGTAAATTTGCACTAAGATTAAAATTTAGAGGATTATTTACGTTTTCCCCTTTGATCTTTCTTTTTCTCAAAATTTAAGCCCTTATCTATAAAACATTTAGACACTAATTTTTTTAAAATGTACCTTTATATTTCAATATGATTATTTTATGCTTGATTTAATATTTTTTTTATTTGAATATTTTTTATGATTTTATCTAACAACAAAATAGTATAATAAGATTTAAAAGTACTTTTTGAAAGATATAGGATCCAAATTCTCAATTTTAAAACTAAAAAACTAAGCATATAGAAGCAAATATAGGTGTACATTTTCAATCTATGCATATAAAAAGTAGAACTGTGGATTGGGTTTATATAGTAACAACTAGGGATGAGTAGTTATTAAGTTAATAGGATATGAGACACTATTTGTACCCCACCTTATAGGTAAAGGTTTCTAAATTTTAGAACTAAAACCTACCTAGCAATTCCTTGGACTATCGTGGAACCTATACCCTATAGTTATCCTATAAAACTTATAAAGGTACGTTATAGACACCTCATTTTTGTTTCCTTATAATTTTAGAATTTTTTAGAATAAGGAAAAGGGTTCTAAATTTAGGAAAATGTGAAAAAATAAAAAATTTAGAAAAGTACAAAAAAAAAAGAAAGAAGTGGATTATTTAAAATACAATAAGAAATTTTAATAGCTTTATTATTTTTTTTTTTGGGCCTTAAATAATAAAAATAACAAAAGGAATTTTAGGCTTGGGCTTGATTGAAATTTAGCTTAAGTAGACCTTATCTATATATGCAACTGATCTATTTGTACAATTTGATTATATATATGAATAACATATAAGCTAATGGCTTGATGGAAACAATACACATGAATAAGGAAGAGGTCATGGGTTCGAGTATACTTCCAAGCATAAGGCCTTTTTTTTTTTTTTTATTCATAGCTAGGATACGTGTTAGGTGATGATTGGATGCGCCTGACATTTTCTTTCTCTTTCCTACCATTTCTCCTCCTTCCTTGCACAAAATCGACCCAAACAGCTCACTTTTGATCCCCTTTTCTTCACCATTTCACCAATGGTGAAATCGTGAAGTGCACTTGGATTTCTTTACATCGATGACCATATCATGTCAAGAATCAATCAATAAGAAGGTCAAAAGTAGTTTTGAAAATTGGAAAAAAATGGATGTGCAAATTTTATGCTCGTCTCGATTCTTGTCTTTAATTCATATTTGAAGCTTCCAAATCTTTTGTTTTGGCAAGAATGAACCTTTAGCGATGCATTTTGATTGATCATCATGATTCTTTTTCATTAAATTTGAAAATCACATCACTTAAGACCCATTTTCTATGATCTTTGAATTTAATGTGTTTTGACGTTTGCCATGTCAGTTTAAGCTTCAAGGAGAATAAAAGGGGGTTAAGGAATTATGCTTATACATTCATAAATCATTTTGAACATACACATACAGTGATTCAAAATTTCTCTCTCTAGCGTTGGTTTTCTTTCTCTCTTTAGTTTGTCATCCTCATATGTTGTAACTTGAGCTAGGCCACTACCATCTTGATCCGCCCCACGACCTTGGCTCTCAATTTCACCAACTCTCTCTCTTGGTAGTACCTCCTAGCACTGTCACCAAACAAACCCCAAACCACTACTTTCCAAACCCTAAGCTACTGCTACCACCATTTGAAACCTTAGCCACCACTCATCATCCCTCAAAATCAACCACTTCAATTTGTTTGCCACCCATTGAAACCCCCAACTACACCTTTGCTTCACTATGGGAACACTCGGCAGTCGTTACCTAAAGACCACCACTAACGGCCAACTTCGAACACCACTATAAACGCCCACCATTGTTCATAGCATTAATCCTACCCCCCATAAATCCAATACGAAACACATAAAACACCTTTTCCGCACTCATTTTGGTGTTGAAATTGGTTTGAATCAAGCCCTGTCGGACAATGCAGTTAGCTTGGGAGTGCAACTTAAATTAATTAGAGCATTTGAATTCGACCTGGTTTGCTCCATTGACCTACGTTTATATTGCATTGCCTTGTAAATTTTTTTTATTTTATTTATTTATTTATTGTAATAAAAAAATAAATAAAAAGGGGAAAAGTAAAAGAAAAAAAAAGGAGAAAGAGAAGGAAAAAAAAAAGAGAAGAGAAGAAAGGAAAGCCTTTATTTATTTTTTCAACCAAAAAATAATAAAAGAGGACAAAAAATAAATAAATTAACGAAAATAGAGAGTTTTATCGCTTAGGAAATCCATTTTCCAAATAAATAAAAATAAATCAATCTTCTTTAAAATCAGGATATTTTAGAATTTTCCAAAAATAAAAACCAATTTAGGACTTTTCCCTAGATTTTTTCCAAAACAAAACAAAATGGCTAAAAGCCATAAATTCAACTAGTTTTCATAAATTAAAAAGAATAAATACACATAAAAGTTTTAGGAGAATGAACTACGAAAGTCTGATCTCAAATAGCGAGTAGTAGGTACTTGTATGAAATTACAAGGTGACTTAAAATACAAAAAAAAAAAAAAAAAATTGTTTTTCCACTTGTTTTGTAAAATTATCCTTTTTGTAGATTCAATTGAATGGACTTAGCTACATATGAATAGGTTTTATTCTTAAGGATAATATTGAAAGATAAATTTAAATTCAGAAAGTTAAAAGTGTTACCTGTTAAGGGTTTAAAAAAAGTTAGCTTTTGAACTAAAAAATCTAATTTTTAAAATTGTTTTAAAAAATTGGTTTTATCGAAAAACTGGTAGCTGAGTTATAACAAATATATCTAATTGGTTATGACTTAACTCTTTTTTCCAATTCCAATCGAATGGTAACTCCAAACAGTTTTAAAAAATTAAAAATCAAGTTAAGGGGGTTATGATTTAATACTAATCGGGTTAAGGAAAATAATAAAACTAGGAAAAACATATGCTTGATAACTTAGCCACTCCATTGAGGATGTCAAGAGGGCTAATCACTTAAACACTCTTCGAAGTTAAATTTACTTTTTAAAATACCCATATTTGTTTATTTATTTATTGTTATAATTCATTTCGTATATATACTTTGTTTTAATTGCATATTTATTATGCATGCAACATACATTAGCTTAAATGCTTTGAAGCTCACAATTGGGCCTTAAAGGCCCTTCTTGGACAAGTTATTAGAAAAACTCATGAAATGTTAAAAAACCTTAGAGCTTGTCTATAAGACTTTGTTTAGGGTTATTCAGATTATAGCTAAGGGGCCTAGAATAAGTGTTGAGTTTGAATTTAGAATAAATGTTAGGCTCTTTATCTTTGTTTTTCTCCAACTTTTCAAACAACAAAAACTCCCTTCAATTTGTCGTTCTTCATTCTTTAATATTCCCTTCTGTTAGTAGTACTTCAATAGAACTCACCTAACCATTGTTTTCTCTCCCTCAATGAAATAAATTCCATAGACTTGTAAATAGAATCCCGAAATCACCATCCCTATTAAATTTCTCAGTTTCTGTAAAATAAAGCCTTATATTTCTTTCTCACAAAAAAAAAGCAAAAATAAAAGAAAAATTGCTAATGGTTACGAATTCTTATGGGATAATGACCAAGTCTTTAGCCCATTAAGGTAGCTTACCTAAACATAACTACTCAGGACAATTAACCTAAACATTGGCTCATTAAGGTAGCTAACCCAAACACAAACACAAACACAAACACAAACACAAACACTAATCCATTAAGGCAACCGACTAAAACACAACCACTAGTCCTGTTTAGGTAGCCAAACCAAACACTAACTCTTGGCTTGTTTGGGCAACTGATCCAAACACAAGCCTTGGCCCATCAAAGTAGTTGAACTAAGCCAAAACCCCCAGTCCATTAAGAAACCGAACCTAACCATGAACCAAGTCAAACAATGAAGTCAAATGCAACCTTAGTTTTGAACTTAGATCAATTGAAAAGTATCAAACTGATGCATATTTTGAGAAACTAGGGGGCAAAGTCAATTTTCACCTTAGTGGCAAATAAATATAGAGTCCTCTTTAAGAAATTGGTAACTTATTTTTAAAAGGTTTAGGATAAAAAGAGGCAAATTATATCCCATACACTAACCTTAAATACTTTGAGAGTTGAGTGATATCGCGATGAGGATACTTTAGACTCATTCTTTAAAGGAGGTTAATTTTGAATTTGATATGTATATTAAAATGAGGTTAAGTATTCATTTTCAAATCTAAAAACACAATTATCTTTTGTTAACTCCATTGGATCAACTTGGAGTATTTTTAAATTTAAACTCTATAAAAAACCACTCTATATTAGGATAATTCGAAGGTTAAGGTCATTGATTAGAAGAGAAGAATAGAATAAAAACTGGTTTATGCTTGCTTTAATGGCATCAATTCATAGATAATTTTTTTTTTTCTGAAATGAAGAAGCGCTTACGAAAACCCTATACATACAGTTTTAAATACTTTGACGAGATAGTTACTTTTAGGCCTAAGTAAAAAGGGGTTAAAAAAAAATGAAAGAATGGGGTAAGAAAAAAAAAATAAAGAGAAGAGGTCGGAAAATTGAGCCTAAGTGTATGATGAAAACCTTAAATGATATATCACATCCTAATAAGGGTAGCAAAACTGAATTAAAAGGCCTAGAATCAAAGCCCAAATAGCCTAAAAAATGTAAGACCTTGAATTACATTCTAAGCCCCAAAACATAAAACCTCCATATCCATTCTGAATCATATTTTAAACTTCACAAACAACAAACTTTCTTACCCATGTTGAATTACATAAGGTCTCCCCACCTATAATACCTCCTATACTTGATAAAAGTTCTTTTGTTCTTATAGGATATTTTATTTTAAATAAAAATTGTTTTTGAATCTGGGACAAGTATACTTATAGATTTTTCCTAAAGGTTCATCACTTGTACACCTAAGTTGAATAAGTAAATCTTTCAAAATAGGTCTTCTAATTATTCCCTCTTGAAATCATTTGACCAAAAACCTAATTCATAATGCTGGACTAAAAAAAAAAAAAAAAAAAACCTAATAAGTTGATCAAAGCGTATCACCTACAAAATGAACTATAATTTTCAGAACAATAATCAAGAGTATAATTGAAATTGAAAGTGTACAAGGAAGTTCTCTTCAACTAGACTAATCATGAATTATCTTTTCCTTAAGAAAGGAATATTTAAAGTCACAAAACCCCACCAAGAAACTCAACATTAAGGTTAGGAGACATTTTAAAAAACTAAGAAAGAATATAAGATGCCCTACATGGTTATCAAAGGAAAAGACGGTTTTTGCTTCTTAGATAAGAATTTATATTCGTTAGCAAACTTTCAAGAAAAAAAAAAAAAAGAAAGACGAAGAAAAAAAGAAGAAAGAAAAAAGAGAGAGAGAAAGTAAAGGCTTGATTCTTTCCATCCATTTTCAAGTTTGTGTCGGCCTAAGTGGCTAAGCCTTCCATTCATGTCTCTTGTTTCTTTCCAAAGTGGTTACACCTTTTAAGTTGACCATATTAGTCTAGGTTATTCTCTTTAATGTAGTTTTTGATATCCATTAACTCTTTTTTAGATTAAGGAACCTAATCCCTGATGCCTTTTTTGTTATAGCTAGTTTTCACCAAATTCTTTGTTTTTAAATATTTTTTAAGATAGGAAGTTTTTCAAACTGGTTACATTCCTCACTTTACTTCTTTAATCTTTCATCAACTCTCCTTAAAGGTTGTAGACAGCTCTTAAAGCATTGTCCTGACTCACATTTTAGTGTTCTAGTAAGCTTATATAGTACTATCTCGATTCACTGCTTCTCTTAAGGTTTGGTAAGCCCATAAGGCACTTTCCTTTATCAATCTATCTTCAAGGTTTTAGCGAGCTTGTAGAGTGCTCCCCATCACCAATCTTTTAAGCGAGCCCATAGGGCGTTTCTTGTTAACAATCTTAGCTCAAGGAATGTTGTCCTGTCTCATCTCTTTACTATTCTAGTTAGTTCAAAGGGCATTGTCCTATCTCAATCTTGTTAGGTTCCTAGCTAAGCTTAAGGAGCGCTATCCCATCTTAATCTCTTTTAGGGTTCTAACTAGCTCAAGGAGCACTTACCCATCTCATCCTTTAAGTATCTAGCTAGCTTAAGAAGCATTGTCCCGTCTCATCTCTTTAAGATTTTAGCTAGCTCAAGGAGCGCTGTCTCGTTTCATAATCTCTTTTAGGGTTTTTACCAACTTAAGAAGCATTGACCCATTTCATTTTCATTTAGGGTCTAAGCTTGCTTAAGGAGCACTTTACTCGCTCATCTAGGTTAGTCAACTCAAAAGAGCACTTCTAGGTTTTCTTAAATCAATTCCAATTTAAGGTTATTAGTCCCATAGAGATGCTTCTACCTAGGTCAATCAGTATAGTGGAGCACAGATAGGTTTTCTAAAATCAATTCTAATTTAGGGTTGCTAGTCCCTTAAAGACATTCTTACTTAGAATAGTCAGCTTAGAGGAGCACTTCCAAGTTTTCTCAAATCGATTCTAATTTAGGGATGCTAGTCCCATAGAGAGGCTCTTGCATAAGATAATCGGCTTAGTAGAAACGCTCCCGCCTAAGTTAGTCATCTTAGAGGAGCACAACTAGGTTTTTCCAAATCGATTCCAATTTAGGATTACTAATCCCTCAGAGACGATCTCTCTTAGGTTAGTCAACTTAAAGATGAACAGATAGGTTTTCTCCAATTGATTCCAATTTAGGGTTGATAATACCCTAGAGATGCTATCGCTTAAGTTAGTCAGCTTAGAAGAGTATAACTAAGTTTCAAACCGATTTTTCTAGCCAGCTCTTACGACGCTAGACGCTTCTAAATTGACTTTTGTGTCTCAGCTAGTTCTTAGAGCACCTTTTCTCTATTTCACTTTTCACCATTCACCAGTTCCCCAATAGATCAAGTTTAGGATAGCTAGCTAGTTGTAGTGCTTGTTAGGGCAATTTTATCTTTAGGGCAATTTTATCTTTAGGGCAAACATGATGTCTCTTTTTATCTTTATAGTAAAATTTTACTTAAACTTTACTATAAAAAGAGGAAGTTGTAGATACCCTATTTTTACCTTTTTATAATTTTAGATTTTTTTATAATAAGAAAAAATGGTCCTAATTTATAAAAATACAAAAAAAATATAAAATTAAGAAAAGCACAAAAAATAGAAAATTTAGAAAAAATACAAAAAAAAAGAAGTGGATAATTTAAAATAGAATAATAAATTTTGATAGCTTTAATTTTTTTTTCTAGGTCTTAAATAATAAAAATAAAAAATGAAACTTTAGACCTGCGCTTAAATTTAAATCAAGTCTAGGCCAACCTAGTCCATATATACAATTTGATTGCATATATGGATAAGGTATAAGCCAATGCCCCAATGGAAAGAATGCATATGAACAAGGACACTACCTAAAAACCACCACTCAGACCAACTTTGAAATCCACTGCAAACGGCCATCATTGGTTGTGGCATTAATCTTACCCCCCCCCGTACCCCAAAATCCAATACAAAACACATAAAACACCTTTTCCTCACTCATTTTGGTGTTGAAATTGGTTTGAATCAAGCCCTATTGGACACTGCAGTTAGCTTGGGAATGCGACCCAAATTAATTGGAGCATTTGAATCTGACCTGGATTTGATTAGATCCAGTTTACTCTAACAACTTGCATTTGGTCTAGCCCTTTACTTGTTTGTTTTGTATTGCATTGCCTTATAATTTTTTATTTTATTTATTTATTTATTTATTGTTATTTGTAATTATAATAAAAAAAACAAGAGAAAAAGAAGAAAAAAAGGGAAAAGAAAAAGAAAAAAAAGAGAAAGAGAAAAAAAAAAGAGAAGAAAAGAAAGCCTTTATTTATTTATTTTTATTTTTTTAGCCAAAAAATAATTAAGAAAAGCACAAATAAATAAAAAATAAACAAATTAATGAAAATAGAAAGTTTTATCACTTAAAAAAAATCTATTTTCTAAATAAATAAAAATAAATCGATCCTTTTTAAAATTGGGATATTTTAGAATTTTTCAAAAATAAAAATACCAATTTAAGATCCTTTCCTAGAATTTTTCCCAAATAAAACAAAATTGCTAAAAAAATCAATTTGACTAGTTTTTAGAAATTAAAAAGAATCAGGATGTGTAAAAGTTTTCAAGGAATGAACTACAAAAGTTTGATCCCAAATAGTAAGTACGTAGACACTCGTAACTATGGGGCAACTTAAAATATAGAAAAATTTGTTTTTCCACTTTTTTTTTGTAAAATTATTCTTTTTGTAGATTCAATTTAATAGACTTAGTTGTATGTAAATAGATTTTATTCTTCATGGTATTATTGAAAGATAAATTTATATTTGAAAAGTTAAAAGTGATACACGTTAAGGGTTTAAAAAAGTTAGCGGCCTAACTAAAAAATTTGGCTTTTAAAATCATTTTAAAAAATTGATTTTATTGAAAAACAGGTAGTTAAGTTATAACCAATTCACTCAATTAGTTATAATTTAATTCTTTTTCCTAACTCTAATTGAGTGGCAACTCCAAACAATTTTAAAAAAGTAAAAAATCAAGCTTTTTTTAACTCTTAGTTGAGGGTTAGTATTAAACATATTAAGATTTAATATTAAATGGGTTAAGAAAAATAATAAAATTGGGAAAAATCTATGTTCGACATACACTATTAAACCAGTAAAGTGTAAAAGAATTTACATTGAAGCTAAATAGATGAAGCTTAAAATTTTGACTATACAAGAAATGAACTAAAGTACGGAGATGAGATAAAGCATAAAGTTTGATATTTTATGAGAAGCTAATGTATATATATTTCTTATAGTGGCAAAACAGTTAGTGTTGGAAATACATGAGATAAGAGAAGTCAAATATAACTGTAAAGGTAAGGTTAGTAGTGATGAAAAAAATGAGATAGGAGAAGTAGAAAAATTAAGATAAGAGAGAGGTAAAAGAATGAAAAGCTTTTGGCATGTTTGGTTTATGAAATAGAATTAAGTAGTAATAGAATTGCAATTCTTTAGAAATGGAACATAGAAGAAATAGTTATTTTTGTAGTTATTTTTAGGTTTTTTTTTAAAATGATATAAAATAGATTGTAGAAAATTAAAGAATAGCTTATCCCTTGGTCTTGTAAAGGAATTATAAGTCCTCATTTTTCAACAATAAAAATTCCATAAGGTAGCTATTCCACCAACCAAATGTAGGAATTAGAGTGTAAGTGAAGAATAGCCACTCTATTCCCCCTTATAAAGTCAACCAAATATGATAAAGTTATAACATGTTTCGGGTTTCTTATGAATAAAAGGTTTATCCTATAATCTATATCCTTACTTATTTATTTTTAGAAGTTAGAAAATTTAAGGTAAAACCAAAATCATAGTATTGTTTTACATTCATTTTTATTTAATAATATTTACAATGTAGTTATATGGTGTCTTTGAACTTGTACTCTATCTTGTTGGAGTAGATCCCTACAATTGTACCTAAAAATTACAAGATGATTTTTAATACTAATCCATAACTTATCCAATCACTATAATAGGATTACCAACTTACTCCTAATCATAACATCAATAATAATTATATATATGTATGTATAAAGGTTCTCCATCTTTATAATATCTACCTCAAAAAATTTGATGAAATAAAAGGCATTAGGCTAGAAAAAAAATTCGTGTTTATACTTATATTTCAATCTTGGTATTATCTATTATTTATTATGTGAGTGTAATACATGTCTACTTATCCTAGAAAAGAATTGCAAAAATATGGATTAGAGAAAATTAATTTTATGATTACCAAGACTAAATTGCGTTTTGGAGATGCAATAATAATAACGATTAATGTCATATTTGATACCTGAACTTTTTTTAAATGTGTAATTTGCTACCAAAACATGGTTCAACATCTATGTTTAATTCATCTCTTAAGTCCTACGATGTTCCCAATTGTTCAATTTGATCTCGATGGGCGAGAGTTAGGTGGCTACATTTGTAAAAATAGGTAGAAAACATTAAGTTGGATAGATGTAGACCATATGTTATAGGAGGTCACTCATATACGTAAAGAAGGTTTCTCTTTGCTTGTAGCATCTAATGTTTTTAATGATACATTCTTTTCCGAGAAGATCTATTAGAGCGTTTTTGCTTACTCTAATGTAGGTGTGAGGTATTAGAAGTAAGAATACCTTAATTTGATGATAGTCATAGAGAATTAGGTGTCAGCGCATGTTGTGGTGATTTGGAGAGGCCTAGAGAATCAAATTTGTGGTATGCACATGATGTTGGATAAATAAAAAACAATAAATAAATCAATACAGTTAATAATAAACAACTACAAAAATAAAATAAAAGAATAATAATGAAAAACTTCGAATAATTAAAATTAACGATCACGATTTTCTTCAAATTTTAGTCTGCTGAGGATTGAACAACATTTGACTAGCAATTTAACATATGCTTTGCAATCTTCGTTTCATCGAAAAGGTAATCCATATTTTTCATTCAAATTTTGTTATAATAAAAATTTTAGTATTATCGATAATATTTGACTAACTGCAAACTTTTGATTACAACAGAACATCTATAGAATCCTGAAAAAAGGTTTTCCGTAAAGCCACCACATCATTTCCATCGCATCCAGCAAAATTTTGGCCAGAAACACGAAGTAAATTTTAAGAATTTACAGGCAGAAAACTATACTGTAAACAATAGTTACTCTTACTCTAGGTTGCCAAGTACTTCACATTAGCCACTCGGGCAAATGTATCAGCACAGCCGCCGCAGCCCCCTCTACGGTTCTTTCGATTCAGCAGGCTTCACAAATGAAAGCTCCTCAACATCACTAGCGTCGTCTCCCTTATGAGGATCATTTATATCGATCACTCGGTCATCATGATGTGTTAAATTTGCATTCTCTGGGATTAACCTTGGTGACAATGTATCAGCATCATAATCAGATGCATCGTTTTCTTCATAGTTGTGTGATGAGCGAGTTGAGTGTCCCGTTGTCTTGAAGCGACGCAACCTTTGTCCAGCTGAGGCCGTTGTTGAGTGCATTGTTGAAGGGCTTGGTGAGGTCCTGCCACCAAGTGTGAGCGTCGATGATGGCTTCCCTGCTCGCTTCTTTTTCACAGCCATGTGCCACTTCTTTAGAGCCCTGGATGTTTGCTCATCAAAGATCGATTTCTTCATGCGCGACCCCATCTGTTCCGATGTACAAAGACAACTATCATTCAATTCTGACAAGCATTATGTAATCAAAATATACAAATCTCCCATTGTAACACGACTAGTAGGCGGCACCCACAATGCGCATACGAAGTTAGTGGATGGGCGGTCATTTTTTACCGTCAGATTTTATAGAAACGTGGTTATTTAGTGGAGTGGTGGGAAGTTATCTTATGCTAATGGGTTCATTTTGTAATATTATACAGATATTTTCTTTTATATACCTAAGACATCAAAATGCGCTTTCTCACTTTAATATTATAGATAAGTTCACTTGTACAAATGAAACCAAATCCATTCATTGCAGTCTAAAATGAGTTAAAAAAAAAAAAAACCCTTAGCTCCTAACAAATTTCAAGAGCCAAATATTGGATTTACACCAACAGACTCACCAAACTCTATAGGCACCGAGCTTAACATTATAAAATGTATGTAAGTCAAGCCAGCTCTAGTAATAAACCTTAAAAACTGTTTATAACTTCACACTTAAAAATAGAAGCAAAACAAAACATAAGAGAAAACTAAAAAACACATCTTGCATTAGCCTTGATCAACCATCATCAAGGCTGATCGACTAGGGGTGGGGGTTAGTCAACCACCCATATACCCGATTGACCAACCCTGCTTGTTTGACTATTGTCTCCCTCCTCTTCTACAAAAATCACTATGGCTTACTCCTATTCTACAATGGGTCCAACATTCAAGAATTTAAGTCATACTCTCTCATACGATACTTTTAACGCTCTCCTTATTTGAAAGCTGCGACTTGTATAGAAATCAACAGAGTGAAATGACAGACCCAGGAATTGAACTTGGTACCATGTTAATTTTATCTCCGTGTCCACTGATCAAAGAACTAAAAATTGCAGATGGTATGGGATTTTCTATTTAATTTTATACTTTAACAATGCCAAAAGCAACTTAATTCGATTTCCAAGTTTTTATGTAGATGTGGGGCATTATTCTCTAACATAACACGATATTGGCAAAATGATATCAGCGTACCTGAGTAACAAGAGCATACAATGGGAGTGTAATGTAGCTGCACATACATAAGACTCCAATCCTGCAAAACATCATAAATCGACAGCCATAAGAATGTAGGGTCATATACAAGGTTTTGGAATAAAAAAATATGCTGAGTCTATTAGCATATAGCGAATCCACAAATGGTGATCTTGGATAAATTAAAGGGATATGACAAATTCATATAAAAAACTATTAGTTAGGTGCACTGACCTCCTATAACTTTCTAAAAATACACATTTACCTCCTTATTTGTTTTGAAAGATTCTAAATGATGGGGATTACAGTTATAATTTTGGGGTGAATTTTTTATTTTTCCCTGAATTTTAAGTATGATTTTGAAGAAATCAAGTAAAGTGAGAAGCTGAACTTCATGAAATGGCCATAAGTACAAAGAGCGACTAGGCATCCTACAAGTTGGGAAATGCTGCTAACAATGAGCGGTAAGGCTAGATGAAGGATTTTTATATTTTTCAATGATTGCCCGTGTTTTGGATGGAAAATTGCGACTGTAAAACCATGCCATTCTGGGGAAAAAAGACACAAAAAAGTACATAATATATCCAACTTTTATTGTAAAGAGAGCATAAGGAATGCTACTTTATAAAATATACAATGCACCTATATCAACCAAATTCTATTGGGTCAACTGTATAGATACAAATAAATGTAAAAGTGCATACACGCTGGTCAACCGATTTTTACCAGTGTAACACTGAGAAATGCAATCTAAAACATATCTAAAGCATGAGTTTACATTAAGAAGAAAATAAGAGGATCAGATGTTATTACCCCAAACCAACTTTAACAATCGCAAGCTTAAAATTAGCATGGAAGCATGAATGCAGTCCATATTCATACTGCAGAAAAATGAAACTTGGTTTTAGACAAGTAAACATGATCAGGAGTGCCAGAAAAACAAAGATACACAAGATCAACATTACCCAGATCCACAGGAAATATGTTATTTGGAATGCATTCTGCATCAGAAATAAGAGCTCATCAACATGAATATCAAATAACCAAATACAAGAATAGGATAGTCAAAGCCACTTTCATCAGGATTAGCATAACTCAAGAAAGCATCCCATACTCCCCTTCCACCCCTCAACCACCAAAGCACAACAACAATCCCCAAGTAGCCATATAAACATGTTGATGCATAGCTGAAAAGCATATTTGATGGATCAAAATATTTCAATTTAAGAATGAATACACCCTTCGGGTGGACAATGACAACTAAAGAATAGTTACATGTTTGTGCATTGTCTGTCTGCCAGTAAATCAACTGAGAAAATTGAACTTTTAACTAATAACGCTAATTATTCAAGTAAGCATAGCGTCGAGTTTTAATTAAGATAGAGAAGGAAAATTTCGAGCACCTGAAATAAAGCAAAATGGATTAGATGGAGAACCAGCTGAGGCCTACCAAACCAAAAGTACTTGTCCGAGCCTTGCACCAGAGGGATCCCTTGAACTACTGCATGTCTTTCAGTGATTTCAAGAGCCATTTTTGTCAAGATTGATTGAAGCTCAGTTCCAATGGCTAATATTATCTGCAACAATTTGAAATATTAGGATATATTGGTTCACTTTTAATGGATAATGCTTAAAGAGAGAGATGTTCTTACAATGGTAGGGATTAGCGATGCCCAAAACAGTGTCTGCCATCCTAAAAAATTATGTCTTATATTACACAACGTGAAAAAAGTATAGCAGCCCAGAAGAGGTTCTGGAAAGTGACTCACCATTAACATTGAGAAGCAAAAAGATTACAACTGATGCCCACAGCACGGGACTGCATAGAATTGGAAAGAATCTATGTGAGAACATGCTTATTCTTTGCTTAAATTGTGCAATAGCAGCTGATGGAAATGAAGTGAGAGGTTATACTAAAAACATTTTCAATACCTTACTCCAAAGACAACCTTGAAATCATCCTCTAATGACCTTTTGATATACTTTTGGAAATTAAATTTACTTCCGGGAGCTAAATGGAGCTGCAGTTAAGAAATTTATGTAAGATCATAACATTTGATGTAATTGATTAGAAGATGCAACACATAACTCACATTGATGAAGCCATTCCGTAATGTCAAGTAGTCCGACTTATGAACAGACCTGAAAAATTGCCGGATGAAGCACCCCTGCGTTGGACAGAAGAGAGATCAGAATGCACGAAAGAACAAATTATATGCCAAATTGACAAAAACAAGTATGCTTTTTAGCGACTACAAACTAAGTAGTTTGACTGTCAGTGCATAAAAAATTACATGGACATTTGCTTAGAAACCTTTCTTCCCCCTTTATATTTAGGTTTGCATGATTTTGAAAAATCAGTGACCAAATTTCACCGCAAGCTCAGGCTTTTGGATTAGAATCTTGCATATATAGTTTGAGAAATCAAATGGTGCATTGCAACGGTATTTGGACTTTCTTCCACAAATTAATTCAATTCTAATCAAGTCTACAATACAATACGATTTGATAGAGCATTGTGAAGTCGATGATTCATCTAATTCCCTCACAAAAGCAATTTGTGCAATCGAATACTCACAAGAAGCCTGTCCATAGACATAACATGCTAATAGATTACACCTTCATCTACACAAGCTTCAAATAGAATATTATGTTATAGTTTCCATGTGAAAATGTTGTTGCATACCGATGGATTGATAAAGAGAAAAAAAATGTCAAATGCATTCTTACAAAATAGAAGAAAAATGGGATCCTAGTCCAGAAACTCGTGTGAACTCTAACAAATGATGTCTCATGTGTAAGCCTGAACCTTGAAGGATCTGCCAGGGGAGGACAAGAAATTAGCTGTAAGGAATTGGAAAACTAAAACCTAAGATCACGAACTAATTTTTCCTATCGGTGTCTCTTCGTAGCATGTAGAGGATACCATTGGAAAACTCAAAATCAGGAGACTCTGTTTCTTGTTCCCACTGCTTCCAACCACGAATCTGCACACAGTGAACAAGATCTTTTAACCAATGTAATTTCTTAACATGACCATGAACTTCAAGAACCAATCTCATAATTAATTAGCATATCCAAACTTGATATGATCATCTTTTCCGTTCACGATAGGAACAAACTGTGCTTTAAATGAGATGCCGGCTATGAAATATAATTGTTGAAAGAATGTATTCAATCAACATGCAACAGTAGCTATCTATTGCCATTAGTCTCATAGAGAGTTATTTGCTTCAAAATTGTTCAACAAAGGTAGTGAGTTATACATGAGAACCTTCAATATGAGCAGATTAACCCGAAAACAGATGTAACTGGACAATGTAAACAATGCTAGGATCAGCAAAAAGTGAGGATATCTTAGAAATTTCCCTCTTTTGTTGCAATATTTTCAAACAATAAGCTCAATTTAAACATGATCCTCCGGTCGTGATTTTGCTTCAGTGGAAGATTAATGAATAGATGCATGTGAGTTTCATCTTATACTGGACCTAAACTTACGCTATGTAGACAACATTAAAATTAGCCGATGAAATCTTACCTTTAGTCTTCCAAGCATCATAGTTACGGCACTATATAATGTATGAAAGACTGCCAGGAAGAATATTAGAATATGTAGTTGATGCAAACCGCTGATACTTATGAGTGGTACCCCCTGTTATAGAAAATTACACTGTTATTTCCAAAGCAACAATTTCCAAAAGATCTGTCAAGCAAAATCATTGATTTATTCTCAACAGATTTGAATGGACCATTAGGAAAGTGTTCTAGAAACAAAAATATTTGATTTGTGAAGAACAAGTGACCAAATAAGCACAATCTCAAGGGACCTTCCTTGAGATTAATTGTGCCTGTTAAGTAGCAAAATGGAAAATCTCAGACCATATCTATAAATGTAAACTTTTAGATTAGTCAGTTGTTGTGCAACTTCTACATTGTCCTTACTGATGTGCAATTGGATGCAAAGCTCCCAGCAGCCAAAATTCTTCTTTCATTCCACAATAGTTTTCGACGGTGCTCCTCCTCGGTTGATTCAGCCTCACATGGGAGCATGCTTCTTGCAATGCTTGTTGGAATGCATATTCCAGATACATAAGTTTGTGCAAATGTCAGGAGCAATGAAATGAAGCCGAGAACCATCAACTCTGCATCAAAACCATCCGGGAGAAACAAAAGTGAATTACAAGATAATCAAATTACCTGCGTGTAATATTTCTCCACCATAATTTCAAACTGCAGGGAGCCAAAAAAAGTTACCAGATTTAACCCTGTCGAGAGCATCATATAGAGCTTTCTTGTGCTTCTCTATAAGCCACTGCATACCAATTCAATTGGAGCATCATGGTAAACGCAAATGTAACACAAATTGGGTTGCATTCATTCCATGGGAAATGCTTCCTAAATCATGAGCTTTCAATAATGCATTCGCTTAAAGGAAAACAAGTTTCATTTGAATTAAAGGTTTCTCTAAGAAAGTAAACAAAACAACTTTCTTCACAAAGTTTAAATCATTTCCCCCCTATTTCTGGTTACTATCGATATGGGCATTAACCCATCAACTGTAGTCATCAACCACTAGCATCACCTCTCACCCCTCCTGGTCACTGATCCACAGAATAAACACGCCATTAACGTTCTTTTCAATAGCATGTCTTCCCTAGAACAATCGTCTCAAAATTCACAAGTCAAAAGCTCAAGCCATGTAAAATCAACATGTAAATCATTAAAACAAAGATCATATAGCTCATTAGTAGCATATGTTAATGAAGCATATCCTGATTATATCAACAAATTCAAAATTGTCGAAATCACCAATCTAGAGCAATAAACAAGCACTAAACCTACCGATGTCAGAAATAAGATCAGCAAAAGATAATCTAACTATCTTCACTTTGTAGAAATCAAAATCCAAGTGCTCATCTTTCATCCTTCCCTTTTAATCCGCTTACAAGTATTCAAATATGCATTTTTTTCCCCTTTCTCCATGAAATTTTTTCAGTTTAGCCTGCTGGCTGCTGCGTACATATGCTTCCTCCCTCTTCTTACCCTGCACTAGTCGAGTTCTTCATAGAAATAAACATCCAAGTGGGTATCTTGAACCTTCCATTTTAGTCCAATTCCAAGTATTAATAACTTCTCTTTTTAATTTATCCCATGAATTATTTTCAATTTAGCCTGCTGCATTCATATGTATCCTCACTCCCTTACCTAGCTTTGAAAATTCTCTAAAATTGCATGTAAAAGTTTTGAAGAAAACAAAAATCAACAAATGCCCATTAATTTACATTTGCCCTACCCTTTTATTTTTCTTTCTCGCTTCTCATCCCTCTCAGGTCACTGACCCACAGAACAAACACACCACTAAATCATTAATAATGTTCTTTTCAACAGCACGTCTTTCCCAGTACAGTTGTCTCAAAATCGATAAATTAAAAGCTCAATTTGAGCCATGTGAAATCAACTTGTGAATCATCAAAACAAAGACTCATATAGCTCATTAAAGACATATGTTAATGAAGCATATCCTGTCATCAAAGCTAAAGTCATATAAATAAGAAGCAGCATTTTGATCAATGAAATCCCAAAAGAAGCAGAAAAAATGGAGAATCCCTTGACAAGATAACTTCTTGCTTCCTCTATACCCATCTCCACATCTCCATCCTTGTACATAAATACATCTCAATCCCCATCACTTCCAGTGTCAAAACAAACAGAGTCTCCCAAACTAGAAAAACACACACAACACACAAATACACAGAGAACAGAGAACAGAAAACAGAACATCTTCTTCTACAATGGCCACCTTAACATCTTCTTCTCCTCCTATGCTGAGCGATGATATCAATGGCAATACTAAGCCATCTATAGTGAAGTGTGCACCCACCTTTATTCCATGGAAAAGTATTCCATGCAAAGGCAAGAATAATTCTACTAGGCTCTCTGCAGCGAGAGAGCAGCTCAAGGTGGTGAACATAAGGATAATTCTCTGGATGTTCAGGGGCACCAACAACCAAGGGCATGGACAAGGATGAGGATCGGCTGTCGAATGGTGGCTATGCCTGTTGGCAATGGATGTTGCTATCTTGCCTCTAGGCCTAAAAGATCCACTTTCTCCAATAAGAACAATATGCCAAACGTTGGACACAATTGACAAGCATTTTGTAAAAACTATGACTCTTCCTGGCGGGAGGCGAGCAGCAGGGGAGGTGCGAGCTCCATGGGACATCCATGATGATGAATACGAGATCAAGATGCAGTTTGATATACCAGGATAATCAAAGGAAGATGTCATGGTCTCAATAGAAGATGGCATCCTTGTAATTAATGTATAACACATTAAGAGAGAACTCGTTAAAGATGCCCAGTCAAGCTGGGGTATGAGCCTTTACGAAACCCGGCTTAAGCTTCCAGACAATTGTGAGAAGGACAAGATCAAGGCAGAGCTCAACAATCGACTGTTTTACATCTCCACTCCGAAAACCAAAGTGAAGGGCAAGGTCATTGATGAACAAATCCACTAAAGTATACAAATGTTTTTCTTCATCTTTGCTTGTGTTCTTGTTTTCTCACTGTTTTCACATATGTGTAAAGAGCAAATGGATTTTGCAATAACTATGTCATCCTAATCAATAATCAGAGCAATTCACTGAAATTAACACCAAAGTGGGTATCTTAATTCATCTTCATTTTAGTCCACTTTCAAGTACTAAAATACTTTCTCCCTTTCTCCATGACCTCTCCTCTATCTAGTCTGCTGCATACATATGAATCCTTCCTTCCTCTACCCAGCTAGCTTCGGAATTCTTTAAAATTACATCAAAAAATTTAGGGGAAAAAAAATGAAGTCTCTCCACCATTAGGTCAATGGAAACAGCTGGAAAATTTAAGCAAAACTCCAGAGAAATATAAAAGTATAAAAAGGAAGACATTAGACTTACAGTTCCAACTTTATGGAGAAACTTCTCCAACACAATTGAGATGATAATGAAAACAGCACAAACACAAGCAACTGCCCATGTAGGTGTCTGGTCAAGCTCTCTTGCCTGAGAACCACTACTGCTTGCACTTCCTGCCATTAACACGCTCACCCAAAAAAAACACAAAAACAAAATATATTTGAATTCTAAAGTTCAGGGGAAAAGAATAATGCTATTGGATCAATGGCTGGATATTTATTATAATTTAACATTGGATCATGGAATGAAGTTAGGACTCTGGAACACGGATGTGGGGTGTGAACTGATAGGTTTGGTTAGTTCATGATTGCGTAGTAGGGAAAAATATATCATAAAAAGACATAAGAAGTATATTCTACGATATAAATAGTAGGTTGTATTTATGAAAGGACATAAATAGCATATTATAAAAATAATGTGTTATATTTACGTAAAATTATATATGGTATGGTGCCTATTATACCAAGTGAAAGCACTTTTTCTAACTTGTATAATGAAAAAGATACTTTCATCTAATAATATAAACAAAATAAGGAAAAAAATAAGTGAAACGGTTTGTACCTAAAACCAATTATATCGTCCATTAAACTTTTGACTTATAGAAAAGAAGTATATTCCGAGTGAGTATCACTATTCTTGTAAAATCCCAATTTTCTATAAGTCAAAAAATAATAAAAGATAGAAGTACAATAGGCTATAACTATATTTTTATTTCGAATATGTTCTTCTTCTTCTTCTTTTTTTTTTTCAATTTTATGTTTCTATGATTGTCCACTAAGATCAAAGGACGGAAAGACGTAATAGCGTATATCTTTGTCGATATGGTAAATGGTGGTTTTAGTTGTCAGCTAAAGGCTCGTGTGGGACCACAGTTTTTGTCCAAATGTGTGAAAAATATCAATCCTACGTTCTAGGGATCCAAAAAAATTAAAATTTCTTTCATGGAAATAAATAAAAGAAAAGGGGTTTAACTGATCTAATTGCCAAACTGAAGATGCGGTGTGCCCAATCTTCGGTAGGAAGTTTGTTCCAGATAGTATATGCTGCTTGAAATAGCTCCAGAGAGGGACCAGCAAAACCTGAAGCTAAAACAGAGATAAGAAGGTCTAACTGGGAAATTTTTAAGTAAATCATTTAAATCTTATATATATATATATATATATATATATACATAAAACGATGAAATATTTTATAGTTTAAGTGAATTATCTAAATCCTCTATATTTCTATCTTTACAGCAGAATACATCAGAGGAGATACTAACTAGAGGAATTATTCGGTTTGACAAGGCAAATATAAAGATCTAAATAAGTTGCTTAAAATCTGGAGGATTTGATTGAATTATAGTGTAAATGATGAATATTTTAAGGGTCCACTAAAAATATATTAGGGAATTTTACTATAGTACAGAAACGGTTCTTAAACAAAGGGAGAACACATTTCTTTTATTATAAACAATAAGCCAGTATATATACCTTTTTTTTTTTATCAACTATTATATATTACAACTAAAAAAATATAAAATTTAAACATAATCCATCCTAATAATCCTACTAAAATATCGATATTCATACCGCATATCATGAGTCCATACCAATTTAGTAAAAATGAGGATATTGTATTCTCTTTGTGTGAGATTTGGCTGTTGTTTATCAGATTGCATTTGGGGGGCAGAGGAAAGGAGGAAGGGAATAAAATCTTATAGCCCCCGGTTATCATTACTTTATTTAGTATGGGTAGCAATGGCAACAAAATAAAACGTAATCCTAGATAATGGTAAATTAAAAGTAACATATTATAAAAATAGTATGTTTTGTTTACGTAAAATTATCCTTTCCGACATGTAAAAAGAGAAAGAAGTTGGACTATCAATTTTTATCCGTACTTTCTATTATGCATATAACATATAAAATAAATAAAATCATATGATTTTTTATGTAAAAAATATGCAATTTTATTTATTTTATATATAATATCGTGTTAACAAAATAAATAAACTACTGATCTATTTAACTATGTAAAAACATACGTGTAAATTGAGTACACCGACCAAAATCAGACATTGTATGTGGCGCTGATTTTAGCGGTCAGCTAAAGGTACGTGGGAAACCACGGTTTTTTGTCCAAATGCGGGAAACTATAAATCGTATATCTGGGGATCGAAAATTAAAAAAATTTAATTTGTGGAATTAAATAAAAAGGGGTTATCTAATGTAATTGCCAAACTGAAGATATGGTGTGCTGACTTTTAGGTAGAAAGTTGTTCCAAACAATGTATGCAGCTTGAAATGCATTTATTAAAATATTGTTATTAGTATCTATGCACATTCTACAATATAAAAAAGAATAAATCTAAAATATAACAATTTATGATAAATATATGTAAGGGAATTAAGTATAAATCGTTCAGGTCTTTTATGTATATATTAAAATCAATGGAGTACTTTATATTATAAATAAAATATTTAAATATTTTATGTTTGTACCTTTATTCTAAGGAAATCGTCTATATTTATGATCATAAATTGTAGAAGATTCTTTTTTATTATATTTTTCCTTTTTTGCTAACATGTAGCAACTTTAGGATTTAATTGGTGAGACAATCCAAATATAAAACATTTAATAACTTACTTAAAACATGTAAGGTTTGATTGGATTTCGGCATGTATATTAAGTATTTAATCCGTGCACTTGATATATTTAGAACTTACTTAAATTTCTAAACTATAATTTTTTATTTGAGATTCGGCTATTGTTGATTTTTAGATTAAATATAGATGAGGGAGGGAGGGAGGGAGGGAGAGAAAGGAATCTCAAATTGCCCCAATTGATATTCTTTGTTTTGTACTTTCCAAGTATGGGTAGGAATGCAATAAAACAAGACGTATTCTTTAATTTCAGGAGGTCAGAAATCGGATGATTATAGAATACAATAATAATAAATTAACGGGGCATTTGGTTTATGAAATAAATAAGGTAGGAATAAAATTATAATTTTTTATAAATGAAATAGAGAAGTATTAACATTTTTTTCTATAGTCATCTTGAGGTATTATGAGTAGAAACAAAAATATGCTGAAAAAATAAAAAAATAATTATTCATTTTGGTCTTGTAAAGAAATTGCTATTCTTCATTTTTCATCAATTGTAATTTTATAATCGTTCTATAACTATATGCAAGATAGATCTATAAGTAAGAAATAACTGTTATATTTAATCCTTATAAAGTCAATAAAAAGAGTCATTAAAATAATAAGTTAAAATTACATTTGCTCTCAATAAATTTTTTCATCTAAATTTAAGGAAATGATTGCTCTCAATAAAATGTTCCATCTAAAATTGCATTTATTTTTAGGAATAGAAAGTACATGAATAAAAATACTATTCCTAAGAACAATTATTGTATAGAAAAATTAAATATAGAAGGTCATTTTGATAATCAAGTAATTGACCTAAACCAATTCATGCCAGGACCTTGGCTAGTTTAATGTCAGGAAAAAATATTTTGAAGCTCATTTGGCTTTGTTTGACTTTAATGAAAGGGCTTTAGGTTTATTTATAATGGAAATGAACTTCTTTTAATATTTATAAGCTTTTAGACTTATTTCAGATCATATCCTAGCCTACAAGATTAAAAGAGAAACGGAGACTTTAATGACAGTTGTTAGATTCTCATAAGTGATCCAATAGCCATCTTTAATGCTTAGTCTCACCCATCTATCTTAATGCTAGTTATTGGTTTCAATTCCCCTTGTAAGCACAACCCAAGTCCCATTGCTTTCTGACTTTTAGAGTATTAACCAATTTGAAATAAACATCAAAGTTTTGCTGAAATGACTCCATAAAAGATCAAATGGCTAATTCATTGGGAACAATCCAAGAACAACAAAGAATAAACACCAAGTTTGATTCATTGTTATATGTGAATATTTGAGATAACAAGTTTGCTTATTCTTTCTCTTACTCCTCTTCCTAGCGATATTCATACTTGTGTCATCAACTCAATATGTCTCATAGATTCACTTATACACCTATTACACGTGATCAACCAACTGTAGCTATCCCATCACTCACAAGCAATATATATCATATTATTAAGCTTTCTTAGCCAAAAAAAGGAGAAAATACTATTAAATTCTCATGAAACTTTGTTGTATCTAACATCCATTCCATTATACACTCCTTTTCTTATTATAATTATTCCATTGTTTATTTCAGCTAAACTATCGCATTACTTAGTTGGAAATAAAATCGAAGAACTAATATACCCATGTTAATAAAAATCATCACCAACTGCTCCATCAACATTGCTATTGCCATCATCATCACCATTCTATTCTATTGTCGTCCTCCTATTACTATAATATAACCACCACCTATTAGTGCCACTATCATAACCTTGTATCACCACCTTATGCACCTACAATACACCACCAATAGTCACCATCACCATACTTCTATTATAGTCTCACCATCATTGCCTCACCATGTTTTGTTTGATAATCGACTTAAGATAATACAAAAGAAATTACACTAGATATAAGATTATTATCAACAATCTAACAATTATGGGTAGCACACAAGTGATCTTAATAAAGCTTAGGTCATTTAAGGGTATTATATGACATCAAGTGTGATATTTTTAAAAAGGCGATGACTTATCATAACTAATTGTATAGCGTATATTAATCAAAATAGTATTTGTAAAGAATTAGATAAATCATTACCATAACAACAATAGTAGAAGCAATAGATCTTAATTGTAGCAAGATACATATAAAAGAGGAATGATAAGACATCAAAGGGTAAAACCATTTATCCCAAAATTTGTTTATCTTCTTCTTCCTTCTACTCTTAGAGTTTTGATCCACTCAAAATGGTTACGTATCATTTTATGTTACTTGCAAAAATATAAACATCGATTAGAAATGTCCATTACAGAAAAAATTCACGTAAGATTAAACATGAGAAAAATAGAGAGTTTTAAGGTTTTCTAAACATTACCAAGAAGGGCAAAGCGAGGGAAGAGAGAGCAAAGAAGAGCTTTTATACAATGTTCCATAAGCTATACTAATGTTTTTGAAGCTAAAACATAAACAACATATGCAGTCATCTGAGTTTAAGTAATAAAGATCTCATCCTTGAGTTTTGGGCTTTTAGGGGTGAGATAATATTAGAAGGCTAGTTTGCAAGAGCTATTACACTACTATTACCTCCATCAATATAATCATCGCCAACACTTTGGTGGTTGTAATGGCCATGCAAGTGGTGTGGATAGTGATGATAGTAGTAGCTATAATGGTATCAGTATAGGGATAGAGTGGTAGTGTGAGATAATAGTAGAAGTGCTATCAATAGGGTGATATGGGGTTGTTAGTAAAGTTTTATGATAATGGTAGTAGTAGTAATCATGATGATAGTGGAGGAGTTAGTGAATGCAATAATAGTAAAAATAGTATAATAAGAAGATAAGTAGCGAAACTAAACTAAATAGAAAATTTGCAATTAATTCGGAGGATAACTTGAACCAAACAAAAGAACTAATAAACCAAATTGTTTAGAGAAAATATATTGTATATGTGTGTGTTAAAGATTAAGAACCAATCAAAATAGCATAATCAAATATAAAAGCTTTGTCCTTATACTTTATAAATAAGATAAGTAAGCATGACTAAGTATGATGGATAACCTTCTCCATCTTGTAAATCTTGTAAATACTATAAGTGTATCTTTTTGTATTTTCTTTTAATTGCATTTTCTATACCATGGCTTGAAGTCAACTTAGAAATTTTAAGAGAATATTCTGTAAATCTTACTTCTACTAGTATGGATTTGTTGCGTTTTTTTCCCGCATTAAAGTAATCTCTCAGTTCCCACCTCATACACACACGAGAACCAATAGAAAACATGATTGATTGTTTTTTTTTCTTCACTTTTTTCTAACGATTTTAAGGTTAGATGACCTTGCCAATCTTCCTTCAATGAGGCACGATTTTTTTTTTTTTTTGTTATTATTATTTTGTATCTCATGAAAAAAAACATTTTAAGAATTTTCTGATAATCTAAATTATAAATAAGAAATGATAAATGGTGAGAAAAGAAGTTGTAAAAAACCATCAAGAATTTGAAATTAATTAATAACATTTTTAAAATTTTATCAGTTAAAGAATATAACAATAAATAATTCAATCTTATCAAATATATAATTCCTAATAGGCTTTCTCAAATTTTTTTTCTCACTATTTCTCGTCTTCCATCATGAATTGATAACATTTGGAAATAAACCTAATCGTACCTAGCCCTTAACCCGAAGATTAATTAGTCGGAAGCATTTATAATTTGTGTGATTTTATGCCAGCAAATGTTCCGGCTGATTTGTAGGCCACTAGTTGAAATTGGAGAATTCTTTGTCCGGCAAACAATCAAATTACGTGGGTGGAGTACGAGGTTTGAAGCTCCGACAAAGACCATGCATCTTCAGTTCACATTCCTTGGTCTTGTTCACCGCACTAACCAGGGAAATAAATTTGGAATCAATAAGAGAAAGACGTCTCCAACCATCCATTTCTTCCCGATTCGCTTTCATTTTCATCCCCTAATTTCTGTCGATTTGAAATCCATTAGTCGATATTATTTAAACTATTAGACTACAATATGATATTATTTTCTTTTTTACAATTCCAACTACTAGATACATTTGATATTGTATACAAGAGGACAAGTAAGGGCATAAAAAGATAAAGTACTTATTTTTAAAACATTTAAATTTTCCATATATTGAAGAAAAGGAACCAATTAGTAGTATTTTGGAGTAATTGTTTTGAGGTGATTTAAAAATAAGTTTTATCAAAAGAAAATTTTCTTCACTTTTTGATAGCACTGTACGTTTTTTAATATTACATTATACTTATAACTTGTTGCACTTTTAGTATCAGTATATTTTTCAAATTTTTTAAACTTATTTTCAAGGTCAACTAGGAACAGCTTGAAAAGAAAGGATAGTGGATGATAGTTGAAGTCTAGCTAGCATTCGTCATTGGTTTAAGGGGTCCAATAAAAGAGAAATGATAGCATGGGCCCAACAGATATTTGTTAATATATTAAATAAATAAATTCATTTTCATCTATAATAGCTTTTTGTAAATAATATATTGACATTAGAAGTGTGAAAATATCATTTCAATCTTTCCATAAATCTCGTCGTGCTTGTCCTGGAGAAAAATTGATTTGATATTATACATATTTTCGTTGGGCTTGTTATGGAGAAAATTCAATTTCATCTTATATATCACGTTTTAAGTATATATAATATATAAATATTAATAATTTTTAATAGATATAGTTATATGCAGAATATAAGTGATGATTGTTTTAAAAACTATTCATTACAACATTATATATATTATTTTATTGATATTTATCTATTATATATATAAAATCCATTAATTTTCTTTTTCTTTTTATTTTTCCGCTTGTTATCGCAACCCTTTATCAATCTCATCAGTAGTTAATGTTTGATTATTTTTCTTCCATGCTCCCTTTGTCCATTTGACCCGCGTCATCTTCCCGTGAATGGTGGAAATTAGAACATGCAAAAAAGTGAAAAAAAGAGAAGCCGAAAAGACAGAGATTTCACTTGTCGAGAAAAATTGTTTGATAAAATTTAAATGCATTCTTTCTTAAACTATTTATCTGCTGTAAATAACTTTATAGATTTTCTGACGTGTTAATTTACTTGTTAAAACTTTTAAAAATATAGCATACACTCAAAACATCGATATTTTTGCCCTTTCAGCGATTAATTTAAAGTTTTAATGATGATTTAAAATTTATTTACATATTTTTAAAAATTATCTGAAGCTAAAATTATATTTTAAATATTTAAAGATATAATAGCGAATAATACATTTGGGTTATGGGTATATAAAAAATGTAAATAGAATAATTATATGTACCTCCTCCCACTTTTTTAATTGTAGCTTTAATGCTATAAATATACATAATTAGTTGAACATCTTAATGAATTGGGGATAAGATGGGAGAAAAAGGGTGGATATGGGGAGCTATTTTAGCAAATATTTTAGGAAAGGAAAGAATATAGTGGTTACTAGTGAAATGAAGGATAATATTTCTCTCAATATATGTAAAAGACATAAAAAACCTCCAAAGATTTTAATAATATAAATATGTATATTGTTATCTCAGGGTATTTATCAGTATAGATTGGGCTTTGTGTGTTGGGAAAGTTTGCAAAAAAAACACTGTGGGGGGATGTTGGAGTATTGTTCAGTGTAATCACTTCGATACTTAAATCAGTAAAGTATTTTGGAGAATCAAGAATGCTTAAGAGCAATAGACAACTTTAAGTACGCAAAGTGTCAATTGGTTTATCATTAGGTGGTGAATTAGTATTTATAGTGGAGTGGCGTTGGCGGTGAGAGGGCAATTAATGGGCCAAGTTTTTACTGTAAGTATTGGAAAGCAGGCTTGTGATATTTCATGTATCCCACATATGCTGGAGATTGTTGTTGACTTAGTATTTTATCCTTATCTAATGTCTTCTAGCAATTAAAGATCCTCTTGAGCCTAGTTAAGTTGGGCCTAGGTCTTGAGCTTAAGGCGGTAGGCCCTAAATTGTGAGGTACATCGAATCTGAATGGGCTTGAGGTGATAGGGATCAATGATTGATTACACACTCTTGAGCCCGAGGGCATTCTCAAGTGGTTTGTCGAGCTGTTTGAGGTAAGTTAAGCGTAGAAGAGTAGTGGTTACCTTAGTCTAATCCGTCAAGCTACTTTACTCTCAATGTTATTTAAGGTGTTGCCGAAGTGACTAACCAATATGCTGAATTGAGCCCTCCGCTAAGCACTAGTCCAACCGCTAAATTTGAATACAACAATCTCTATGGTGTTGAGGTCTAGTTGATAATTGTCGGGAGCTAACCATCCGAGGTCAACCTTATTGTAAGCCATCCCTAAGCTAACCCTAATTCAGCCCCAATAGTCTGGGTGTCGAACTCTTGACACCAAACATACTTGAACAGAGGCTTACCCCAACTCGGCTCACAATATTGTCAAAATCATAGAGCACAACGCGTGCGCATTGTCCTTTTTGATGACCGTACTGTCCTTTCTGATAAGGGACGTTCGCTACGCAGGATTTTCGTATTTTTCCTGTAAATTATTTTCCTTCTTTTTAGCAAATAGGGATCCATTTTTATAATTTTCTGTAATATAGAACTTACCCCTAGTAGGGTATTATAATTAATCAGATAATGTAATAGCTGCCACAGAATATACAGAAGAATACACTGAACTTTTTACCCTCTCTTGAGCTAAGTGTTCTCTTACTTACTCTTCAACTATTCTTATCTAGCTTGTTTGAGTGTAGATTAGTGGTGAGTGACCTCCGACTATACTTGTACGTCATATCAAGTGTAATCTGAGCTCGTGCGAGGCGTTAGTGCATCATATCCATCATCAGTGCACGAAAACCCTTACTCACCTTCGACTGTCATTAACTTTTCAAGCCATCTTACTACTTGGACCTACCCCTTTGGTTATGCGTGATATTGGGTTTGTGTGTTTATTCACAAGTTCATATCATTTTGGTATCAGAGCTTGGTTACGTTTGAAGCTGGATTCTACTACCGTGTTCTTTTGATAATTTGTCACTACTCTTGTGTGACAGAGGTTTTATTGTTTACATTGGAGTTTAGTAGTTGAGTAGTGTTTTATACTTTATTTTTCCCCTATTTTTGATACGCAAAATAGAGTGTGGTTGACTGTTCATTTGATTATTATTGTAAAGTAACTGTCAATGTCAGATTCAAGTATGCAAGGAATTTTGGGAAACTAAGAAAGTGGCACTCGACATGGTCAAGGGCAAGAAGGAAGCTTCTCACCTTAATCAATGGGTGACCACTTAGATAGGCTTACCAACTTGGTAACTAGTTTGGTGATTATTATATAAGAAGACAGGAAGCGAGCTAGAAATAGCCTCACTAGAGAACATGAGTAGTAGCAAGGCAATGGTCAGTTTAGTCGAGTTAACGCCCCAGTTCGACCACCCTAAGTTGAAGGAATTGGTAGGGATGTTAGACGAAGGCTAACGTTTGAAGAGATCGAAGAGGAAGTAAAAGGGGATGATGAGGTAGAGGTGTATTACAAGCCTGAGGAAAGAAATGCACGAACCCCTAAAGTTGAACGATTAAGGATGCGTATTCCGAGTTTCTCTAGAAATGGTGATACCAAGGACTACATAAATTGGGTAGATAAGATTAAAAAACAGTTTAAATACCATGAAGTGCCTGATAATGCAAAAGTTAGACTTGCTATGTTAGAATTCGCTGGTTATGCTGCCTTGTGGTGGAAGAACTTGCAAGCTACAAGAAGAAGGGAAGGAGAACGAAAGACAAGGAATTGGGATGATATGAAGAAAGTTATGTAGAGAAGGTTTGTGCTGAGCTATTATTTGCAGAATGCCTTTAAGAGACTGCAAGAATTGAGATAGGGAGGATTGAATGTGGATGCTTACGTTAAGGAATTCCAGATGCTAATGATCTGATGCGAAGTCGTAGAGTCTAAAGATCGAATTGTATCTTGATTCATTAGCGGATTAAAGTATGAGATTGGAGATGTCTTGGAAACCCTAGACATTAGAACACTTGATGACGCAATCCAAACTGCCTAGAGGATAGAAATGCGCTGAATAGGAAGATTCCGACCCCCTGTTGATCGACTAAGAAGTAGCCAAACTGTTTTAAGTCAACTAATGCGAACAAAATTGAGTAAGAATGTTGAGACCCGATCCATTTCGACCACCCGAGCCGAAGAGAAGGAACTCTTGAGGAAGTTTGAGAAGGGCCGAAGTTCAAGGAGGAAGATGAATGAGATCAAGTGTTTCAAATGCCAAGGATTTGGATATATGGCTGCTCAGTGCCTGAACAGTCCAACAATGGTGATCTGAGGCGAGGTGTTGACTATTGAGGTCAACAGTCCTAATGAAGAAGTAGAAGAGCTGAAAGAGGATAGATAAACCAAGCTGTCTGATGAGGAAGTCATCTATAGCAAGGAGGGGAACTTCATGCCGACCACTCTAGTGTTGGGGAGGACAATGAGTGTCAATCTTATGCCTGAAGACAAGCAGAGAGAAAATCTCTTCCATATTGGGTACAAGGTAAACTAATTGCTATGCGAGCTAATCGTCGACAGTAGGAGCTTCACCAATGTAACCTTTACATTTATGGTCTAACAGTTGAAATTGTAGACATACCCCACCCGAAACTTTACATGCTTCATTGGCTCAATGATAAGGGAGCCCTATAAGTGAACAAACAAGTATCTATGCTGATATGTATTGGCAAATATCGAGATGAAGTGCTTTGTGATGTATTGGCCACGAGTGCATCTCACCTTCTACTTGGACGATCATGGATGTTTGATGGAGCAGTTATGTATGATGGTAGAAGGAATACATGTTCTATGGAGCATGAAGGAAGAAGGTTGAAATTGAGTCCCATGACTACCGAGCAAGTAAAAGTCATGTGGTCTTAGCTTAGCTGAACCCTAAAGAAGGAGGCTTCGGTATTGACCTAAGCCGAACTGAAAAGAGAAATGGAGTTGGAGGGACCGACTTTATCTGCTTGTCAGGAGGCTTCTGGAGATAAAACCTGGGGAGGAAGAGCTACCGACTAAGGTAAAATCCTTACTAAAGGAATTTGCCGACCTGTTTTCAAAAGAGTTGTTGAATGGCCTACCCCTAAATTGTAGCATTGAGCATGTGATCGACCTACAGCCAAGAGCCGCACTACCAAACAAGCCTATCTATAGGCTGAATCCTGAACAAGTCATCAAACTATAGAGTCAAGTGGATGAGTTGATGAAGGAGTATGTGCACGAGTCCCTTAGCCCCTACGCTATACCAGCCTTATTAGTGCTGAAGAAAGATGGGTCTTAGAGGATGTGTATGGATAACCGAGCGATCAATCGAATCACCATTAAATACAAGTATCATGTACCTAGGCTTGATGAGTTAAGTGAAGCAAGAGTATTCTTTAAGATCAACCTCAAATCTAGATACCATTAGATTCAAATGCATAAAGGCGATGAGTGGAAGACCGCATTCAAAACATGACATGATTTATATGAATGGCTTATAATGCCATTCAGTTTGTCCAATGCGCTGAGCACATTCGTGTAGCTTATGAGTCATGAGCTTAGAGAATTACTAGGAATGTTTGTCATAGTTTATTTTGATGACATTTTAGTATACAGTCCCAACTTGGAGACTTATCGAGAGTATCTTTGACAAGTGCTTACAAAACTCCGAACTAAACAGCTCTACGCCTATCTAAAGAAGTGTAACTTTTGTCGTTACAAGGTGATCTTCTTGGGTTTTGTTGTGAGAAAGGTGGTATCTGAGTTGATGAAGAGAAGATAAGAGTGATCATAGAATGGCCTAAGCTGACCTGTTTTGCCAATATGAGAAGTTTCTACGACTTGGTGTTGTTCTATTACTGATTCATCAAGAACTTCAATGCGATTATGGCCTTACTCACTGAACTCTCAAAGAAGAATGTTGAATTTAGATGAGATGAGGAGTTTTGAGGATGTAAAGGAGAAGCTAACTATAGTCCTCGTCTTAGCTTTGCTGAGTTTCAACAAGGTATTTGAAATAGAGTGTGACGCGTTCGGACTAAGCAGAGGTGCTATGATGATGCAAGAAGGACGACCTATTGCTTACTTCAATAAGAAACTTCGAGGAGCCACACTTAACTATTTCGTCTATGACAAGGAGTTCTACTCCTTAATTCGAGCCCTAACAGTATGACAATACTATCTATTACCCAATGAATTTGTGACCTACACTGATCATGAATCCTTGAGGTATTTAAAGAGCCAGTCGAAGTTGTCCCAGAGACAAGCCAAGTGGATTAAGTTCATGGAAGGTTTTTCTTATGTTTTAAAATGCAAGAATGGAAAGAACAATGTAATGGTTGATGCCCTATCGAGACGATATACCCTCCTGACCGAACTGCAGATAAGGCTACTTGGTTTTTCAACCATCAAGAATTTATACGTTGAGGACTTATACTTTGGTCCTATCTATGTCCATTGTGAGGAAGGACGGATGCTAGACGACTATTACAGGGAGGATAGATACTCATTCAGGAAGAGGAGGCTATATATCCTGACCTGTTCCACACGAGAACTGTTAATGTACGAGGCACATGGAAGGGGATTGACATGACACTTTGGCTAGTGCCAAACTTACGAGGTATTATCCTCCAAATTCTTTTGGCCAAGGATGAAGAGAGATGTCTAATCCATATTGGAAAAGCGTTCGACTTGCCGAAAAGCGAAGAGTCGAGTCAAGCCGAGCAAGGATACTACTAACCCTTGCTGATCCCAACCAAACCATGGTCCGAGCTGAATAAGGACTTTATGTTAGGATTGTTGAGGATGTTCCAAGGGAAGGACTCCATCATGGTGGTTGTGGATTGATTTAGCAAGATGGCACATTTTGTACTCTGTTCCAAAACTAACAACGCTTCGGCTATCTCTTTTCTTTTCTTGCAAGAAGTAATCAAGTTGCACGGAATTCCCAAGACCATCATTTCATATCGAGACCCTTAGTTCATAAGCTACTTTTAGAGGACGTTGTGGAGGCAAATGGGAACCAAGCTATTGTACAGCACAACCTACCACCTACAGACCGATGGACAAACCAAAGTTGTTAATAGAACCATGGGAATTTTGCCACGGGTTACTATTAGATGAAACACAGCCGACTGGGATCTGTGTCTATTGATCATTAAGTTCGCCTACAACAGGACCACCCATAATGTAATAAGCATGTTTCCATTCGAGGTTGCTTATGGGTTCAACCCTAAGCTTCCATTAGACCAAGCACCCCAACCAATGCTTGATGATGACCAGCTAGTCATCGAAAGAGTTGAGGCCATCAAAGCCATGCACCAGAAGGTTGTAGAGCAATTGGATCGAGCTAATATTAAGCTTGAGAAGTAAAGCCGAGGATGGAGGAAGAGGGAATTTTAACCAAGCAATGTAGTCTGGATACACCTTAGCAAGGAACAATTCTCGAACGTAAGGAAGAGCAAGTTGTCTCCTAAGGCTGGCGAACCTTTCAAAGTGCTTGAAATGATCAACCATAATGCCTATAGGATTAAGTTGCTCGAAGGATATGGAGTCTCAAACTCCTTCAACATTGCCGACCTCCAACCTTACACTCTTAAGGACGAGCAACTTGGAGTTGAGTCAAATTTGATCCCAAATCTTAAACAACCTGGAGGGGATGATAGGGATCAAGGATGAATTACACGCTCCTGAGCCCAAGGGCTCTCTCGAGTGGTTTACTGAATTATCTGAGGTAAGTTAAGTGCTGAAGAGCAGTGGTTATAGTCTAATCTATTAAGCTACTTTACTCTCTATGCTATTTAAGGTGTTGCCGAGGTAACCAACCAACGTACCAAACCGAACCCTCCACTAAGCACTAGTCCAAGCGCCAAATGTGAATACAGCAATCTCCACGATGCTAAAGCCGAGCTAATAACTATTTGGAGACGACCATTTGAGGTCGACCTTATTGTAAGCGATCCTTGAGCCAACCTCATTCTAGCCCCAGCAGTCTGAGTACTGAACTTCCGATGCCGTATGTACTTAAATAGAGGCCTACCTTAGCTTGACCCAAAATACTGTCAAAATCGTAGAGTAAAATGCGCCCTTATTGTCCTTTCTAACAACCGTGCTGTACTTTCTGACAGGGGATGTTCGTTGTATACGATTTCGTATTTTCCCTATAAATTATTTTCCTTCTTTTTAGCAAATAAGAATCCATTTTGGTAATTTTCTGTAAGGTAAAACCTTAGCAGGGTACTATAAATAATCACATAATGTAATAGCTACCATAGAATATATAGAAGAATAAACTGAATTTTTTAACCTCTCTTGAGCTAAGTATCCTTTTTTGCTTACTCTTAAGCTACTCTTATTTAACCTATTCGAGCGTAGACTAGTAGCAAGTGACCTCTGATCATACCTGTACGTCATATCAAGTGTGACCTGAGCTCGTACGAGGCGTTAGTGCATTATATCCATCGTCAGTGCACAGAAACCCTAGCTCACCCTTGACTATCATTTATTTTTCAGGCCATCTTACGGCTTAGACCCACCCCTTTGGTTACACATGATATTTGGTTCATATGTTCATCCATGAGTTCGTATCATGAGAGGCTCATGTCCAAGGAGCCCTGTCAACACCTACTATCTTGCAGTTTCATTGCGAAGGTGAAGATAAGGAGAAGGGATATATGGATCGCTCAAGCGTATAATTGATCTGACTTAGAAGCTCGAGTTAGTGCTATCATGCTGACGTAGCGAGGATGTAGGTTTGAACTGGTGGACAACTAAGGCAATGATATTAGAGGTGGTGAACCACCAAGCCAAAGGTATCTATGGTGGTGAATATCTAGGGCGAAGATGCCTAAGGTAGGAAAGGCTGAGGTGTCAGCAACTGTTTCGAAGCAAAGCACTAATAACCTGAGCAGGATAGAGCTTTGGTTAGAGTATCAGAGCAGGGTACGTTAGGTGGTTAATCCCAAAGCGAGGAGTCTAGGGCCTTAAGTAGGTGATCTAAGGCGTTGAGTAGGCCTGTCTAAACTACACTCATCATGGACTAAGCAAGCATGATTACTAGATCTAGGATGCCATGCTTCTAAGATGTCGACTAAGTGGAAGTTGAAGGGATCCTAGAGAAACTTCTTGTGGAAAATTTTTTTCAAATTCTGACCTTATTGTGTCTATTTTCAGTGCATTTAATGTGATGTGTCCTGTCATAGTAGATTAGCGTACAACTGTATAGCAAAATTATAATGAGATATTACTTTTCCGTAATTTCTCTATTCTATTACTGCGAAATTTGCTCTTTCACATCTAACTTTTTTTGAGAACTTTTCAAACTTTACTCTTCTTCATCACCTTTTGTAACCATATCGGCTAACACAAGTAAGACGAGTTCAAACTCATCACGACATAACATCTCTAACTTTGTGTCTACAAGAAGTGATCCCCCCCACCCCCTCCCTTGGGCAGGAGAGGATGAAGTCTTATCATTAGCATAACTTGACAACTTTACTAAGATGGTAGTGGAGGCATTAGATAGAGTTAAGCTCATCAATGTCATCCTTAGGGACGTATATGTATATGCTCTACTGCCCCTTCCCAAGGATTTATTCGAGGCACTTGGGATGGGCAAGGGCTCTAATGGCTAGGTGAGCAAGAGTAAACTCTCTGCCCTTAGATGGATCTTAAGTAACTTTGTTGTCAAGTCGATTCTTGAGCGGCAGATACGTTTGCCGGGTAGGGATGAATGAGTGGTTCTACTATTAAGGAGGTGCTTCGCGATGTTTGAGAAGTGTTTGGAGTTTGGGCAGCGTTCCCTCCAAGTAGCTTTGAAAAAGAGCGCTTCCACTTCCACCAGTACAATCCAATATTGGTCCCTCCCAATAGGCTGAAGGTGTTAAAGGTATTCCAAGTGCTTTGTGAGTACTTGGTGACAAGGGCTGCTCTTGAGCTTCTCAACCACTTCTATGTATGGAAAAGCATTGGGGGATGGCTGTACCTCCAACCCCGTCCTAGAAAAAAACTTTTTTGTAACCTTATAGATATGATAAAGGGTTGGCAAGATGATTACGTAGTGGTTGAGCTGCCCGGGGAGGTAGATTTTTAGATACGGTGGACCGTGCTAGTTTGGACTAGGGCTCAAAAAGGGCTTATCCCTCGTGATGTAGAGGCCATGCAAGAGATTCAGGCCTTCATGGTCCTTAGACATGGTAAGGAGATAAATACCACGAAGACCATGGAGAGATACTTTTGGTATCCGATCTCTAAGCACTTCCCTAGTATGAAGAAAGTTATGGTGAAGAAATGGACCGAAGGTACAGGTTCATTCTTTTGCAAACGTCTTCATTTGTTATGTTAGTTTAGAGATACTTTGTCTAACGTCTCTTTTCATAAAATGGGGGATCTTCCATGTCTGTACAGTTTATAGTGGGGTTAGTGAACGATAGTAGTTGTGTCTTTTGTTTTTGCTTCGTTTTTCTTTTTCCTCACTATTTTGATCATTTTTGTAGGTAAAAATTTGGCTACAAAGGTTCTTCGTCCCTCTGCGAACAAGCTAATGAGTCATCGGTAGGCTAGGTCTAAGGCATCTAACTCGAAGGCAAGGCCGTGTAACCGAAGTTAAGGGCTGGAGAGACTAACAGGGTTCAACTAGTGACTTTTCCTCGAGGAGTTCCTATCAGTCTCTAGGCAAAGCCACTGGTTACAAAGCCTATGAGTGTGCCTCTTCCTTCCTTTGCCTTTATCCTTACTATCGAGCCCATTATTATGGGGGATAAGCCCACTGCACTGAGGAGTTAGAGATATAAATGTTTACCCCTCTTAAGGGGTGGAAGGAGGAGACGGCTGAGGTTACCACACCGTCTGAAGTAGTAGGGCATAAGAGGAAGGCTCCCAAGACATATGGGGAAGCAGTACCTGAAGCCAAGAAGCAAAGGCCGTTGGTGAGGGCACCCTTAAGCCGAGCAACCTGGTTCAAGTGGTTGACGATTCATCCCTATAAGTATATAGATGAACTTAGGGATGAGTTTTTTTATGTCCTCAACAAGTTCAAGTTCTTGGAGATAAAATTGAACTCGTTCAAGGAGGTGTCGTATGTCTCCTGAAATGAAGAGCTCTTAAGCAGAGCTCTTAAGCTAAGCTCTTGAGGCTAAGATCAAGAGGGTCAAAGGAAAGCTCTTGAGGCCAAAGTGGGAGGTCTGGGCTAATGCCCTTACGTTGTGGCATCGGACTCCTAGCCACCAAGCCTCATTAGGGTCTTATACTCTTGGCGACTGGGCTATCCTCGAGGAGACGTCTAGGGTAAGTAGAGGCTATCCCATAGAGATAGCAAGCTATTGGAGCACGCTCATGTGGTAGGTAAGCCTTCGCCTCTTTATATTGATGTGCTTTACTAGTCATTGAACTAACCTTAACTTATGTTTTTTTGCAGTACCACGACCAAGTGCTGCTTTAACTAAGTAAGTATAATGCTACTTAGAAAGAGGTAAAGGGTTTTCAAGAGGCATTGTGTGGGGCTAAGAAGGACTTATGAGAGGCAGAGTCCTTTACTAATAAGTATTTGGATAAATTTGCCAAAACTAATCGGTGTTTGCATCACTCTTATATACAAGTAACTGGGCTCCAAGGCTAATTGAAGAATGCAAAACAGGAGAGAGTGGCTGCTAAAGACATTACCAAAGGGCTTGATAACCTGAGGGCTTGGCTAAAAGATGAATAGAGGACCAAAGCTCATCTCTCTTGGAGATTGGATGAGGAAAGGGAGACCAAGGCCTAACTTGAGACAGAGAACACCAAGATGAAGGTGTCGGTTGCCAAGTTACAGATCGAGCTGGCGATGAAGGTTTCTAAGTGCGATAGTGTCAAAACCACTTTATTGGAGCTGGCCAATCGAAAAGAGGCGTTGGAGTAGCAAATCCAAGAGCTACAAGGGAGAGTTTTAGAGATAGAAGAGATCATTTGCAAAATGGAGAGTAGGGGGGTCCTCAGTAATGCTATTACGAAGAAGGCCATCATTAATTATTAGGAGATAGATGAATAGGAAGACCTATCCACTAAATTTGCTCGCTTCATAAGGAGACATGTGCTCTCCCATTACCTAGACCTTGACCTGAGTTTCTTGAGTTTTCTGGATTCCCCTACTTTTAAGGAGAAGACAAAGGCTGCTTAAGTGGCTGATAAGGTCCAAGACACCCTTTCTACTGCTAGGGCCAGACAAGATGTTTCTACATCCACTTTTGCCCTAAGCAGCAAGGTAGGAGGTTACCCTTGAGGGTGCTTCTCGGGTTGATTAGGGTTGCGGTGATCCTCTTGCTAACCCCTATAAGCAACCTTAAGCCTCTATTCTAGCTCAAAGCTAGCTTCCTTAGGGGTTAGCAATGGATCGATGCTCTAAGATGATTGAGGTCTTAGATTTTTCAAAATTACTGGAGTTAGCTGATCTTAAGCGATAATTTTCCTTTCCTTCTTGTACCCTAGGTTGGGATGCCGACCTTAATTTTGTAATCTCCAAGTAATGATGAAATTTAAACTTTCTCATGTCCCCTGTTGTCCACTTTGTTTTTGTTAAGCTTGGTTTTTCACCATCTTGGTTCCTTTTTTTTTTTAAATTTAAGTCTTTTTTAAATCAATCAGTACTAAACTCTACCCATTTAATATTGACTTTTGAATATGTTTTAAAGAAAACCAAGTTTTTTTTTTTTTTATATTTGAAAATGTGTTGGAGTCGCTACCTGACTAGAATCGGGAGAAATAGTTAAGTTTTGGTTTTTTGATAAAAACCAGTTTAAAAAAAAAAAACGGTCTTAAAACAAAAGATTTGGATTTAAGGGGTTAGGAATTTTAAACTTTTACAAGTACTATTAACTTTTCAAATTTAAAATTAAACTTAAAAATTACCTTTTTAATTTCATAAAACTTGATTGTTAATTACTCTAATTGGATAACTTTTAAGTAATCTAGGAAAAAGGAAAATTAGATTTTTTTTATTTTTAACATCACCCCCTAAGTGCCTACATACTCGCTATTTAGGATCAAGCGTACTTAGTTCTTTTTGTAAACTTTTAGTAGGTTAGTCAATTTTAATTTTGAAAAAAACATAACGAGTTTATGTTTTTAGTTTAATTTTGTTTATTTAAAGAAAGTCCTAAAAAAAAAAGAGGGTCTTAAATTGGATTTGTTTACTTTTTTTTTTTAAATTCTAAAATGCCCTAAATTTGAATATGGATTAATTTATTTTTGTATTTTGGAAAAATGTTTTTTCTAAGTGATAAAAACAATTATTCATTAACCTGTTTATTTTTATTCTTATTTTTTCTTATTTACTTATTTTTTATCTATTTCTATTATACTAAAAATAAATAAACTATTTTCTTATCTTTCTTTTTTTTTTCTTCTCTTTTTCTTTTTTTACATTTGATTACATTTACATATACATAGATGGATAAATAAAAAACTTAAAATAAATAAATAAACAAATAAAGCAAAACCGAAAAAAGGAAATAAATCAAATAACAAAAAAAAGAAAAAGGGCTAGATCGAATATTGGATAGGATGTGGGTTAGACTTCGGGTTGGACTTCAGGTTAGTTCGCAGATTCGGTTTGTAGGTTGGTCTCAAGTCAATGCATGGATTCAAGTCGGGTTCGGGTTGTCTTCAAGTTCAACAATAGTAGCTAAGGTCGATTTTGCTTAGTTTAGCTAAAGAATTGAAGAGGGAACAGGAGTTTCATGAGTTTTAGATTAGGGATATGGGGGGGAGAAAGAGTGCTACGGAGTTTGGGGGTGGTTTGGATGGTGTTCAAGCGCGGTGGCTAGCGATGGTGTTTGGGTGGTGTCGTTGGAGGTTGATAGAGTTGAAAGGGAAGTGTAGTATGGGGTTTTAAGTCATAGGGAGTTCGACTGTAAGGTTGATTTAGGTTGAAGAGAGTTGGAGGTAGTAGTTCGAGAAGGAGGGGGTTCGGTGGTTAGGGTTTGGCAGCGGCTTGTTGGTGGTGTCACTAGAGGGCATAATAGCAGTCAAGGGTAGTTAGGCTTAGAAGTTTACGAGGTAAAGAAGTTAGTGAAGGTGGTGATGTGGCTTGGAGGTAGCTAGAGAGAGAGAGTAGGCTCGGTGGGTGTTAGAGAGAAAGTGGACGAAAAGAGAGAGAGAGCTCATAAGTTATTTTCTACTTGTCGTCTGTAGTTGTATTTGTGTAATGAGCTCCCTCAACACCTCTTTTATACATGAATTGATCAAACAAAAGAGGAAATAAAAAATCGGACTTGAATGAAAATGTCCGAAAATCCAGTTTTTTTTTTTTTCTAAATTTTGTAGCTTGATTTGAATGCTCTTTTAACTGAATTTAGACATGTTATTGGGTCCAATTCAGAGTAGGTTATATGGTAAACACAATCAAATCAAGGAATTGCGCATGTGTATGTGAAATTTATGCAAAAATTGGCTCCAAAGTGAAGGGGGTGGACTATTCTTGACTGGGAAAGTGGAGGGAAGTCTGGAGAAAATGAGGGAAAACTAAGAGAAAGAGGGAAAGTGTTGACGTGGTACCACGTCAGCTAACCCAACCTATCACATGTCATCACGTGATACGTGGCAGCTGACACATAGCACCACGTCAGCACGTCGTTTAATCCCAACTTACTACGTGTCAAGATACGTGACACAATTAGATCCTAATACATGGTAGTCTCTAATGTGATGAAAAAAATGAAAAAACTTTGTTTACTCTCTCTAAGATTTGAACTCAAGGCCTTTAATTGAATGCATATGTTCAAATGTTTATCTGTTAGGTCATTAGCTTGTGCCTTGTCCATATGTGCAATCAAATTATACATATGAACTAGGTTAGCTTGAGCTAGATTCAAATATAAACCCAAGTCCAATAATCCTATTTCAAAACTAAAAAAAAATCTACCTTAATAACTTAAAATCTTCAATTTTTCTATTTGTTGTGATTTTTCAATTTTTTCAAATTTTATTTTCTAAACTTTTTTTTTTCATTTTATGGGTTTCTTTCTAGATTTCCTATTTTTGATATTTTTTCAAATTTCTTATTTTTTTGTACTTTTTCTTATTTTTTCTAAATTTCCTTATTTTTTTGGGTTTTCCTTAATTTCTTTTTTTTTTTTGTATTTTTCCTAATTTAAAACCTATTGAGGAAATAAAATAAAATAAAGGGGGCAAAAATTGGGTGCCTATAATTTTTATTTATTTTATTTTTTTATGTTCTTCCTTATTTAAACATTTATGTGGATAGGAGTTTCTCCTTGTAAGGGGTGTTTCTCCTTGCTGAGGTTACCCAAAGGGGTCAGGTCGATGGCATTCCAACTTACTCGATAAACGGAAGTTCCTCTATGTAAGGGATGTTTCCCTTTACCAAGGTTACTTAAAAGGGTTAGGTCAGTAACATTCCAACCTACTTGGTAAATGAGATGTTCTCTGTATAAGTGGTGTTTCCTCTTGTCGAGGTTACTCGAACAGGTCAATTCGATGGCATTCTGACTTGCTTGGTAAGTGGGTCCATTTACCCTTTGGGGGCTGGGACAATGTAAGAGAGAGAATTGTAGAGAACAATTATAAAACGTAATTTTCATTCATTATTCTGAAATGGTTTACATAGTAATATGCTAATTAACGTAAAGTTAAAGGTTATTGGCATTCTAAGTGTGCGGGATGAGCTCGTCGTCCAATCTTTCTAGTCTATATGCTCTATTGCCTAAGTTTTCCTTAATTCTGACTAAGTCTTGCTAATTGGGGGCTAGCTTGCTCTATCCTTCTCGCGAGCCAATGGCTTCTAACTTTCGAAAAACTAGGTCGTAGACCTTGAATTTCTTATGTCTAACCTTCTGATCATAATATCAAGCAGCTTGGTGCTAGTATGCAATTACGTAAGCTGTAGTGAGGTCTTAGATTTCTTTGATAGTGTTGATGCTAACTTATAATAGGGACTCATTAAGGGTAGGATTGAAGCTTTGAGTTTAGATGTTGAGGAGTTTAAGCTCAATGGGAAGGATTGTCTTGGATCTAAATACTAAGTGAAAGGGGTTTTTGCCTGTAGAAGTGAGATATAAGATGCCATCGACCAATGTATAGTTGGTGGCGTGATATCTGAGCTTCTTCGCCTCCCTCTTCTCTTCTAGGAGCGTACCTTACTCTAAATAACTTCGGATAGGATCCATCTAGCTCAGCTTTAATGCTACTATTGTCAATTCTAGGACTTTAATCGATACTAAAGTTATGCTCTTCTCTAACAGGTACTCTATGAAGATTTTCCTATTACTTACCTCTGATTTCTATATCCCAATAAAGACAAGTTTGGATAACTAATTTGTTATTGAATTCTCAAGTCGGGGGATCTTCATAATGTTCCATAAAGGGAATTCAGTTAGAAGGCTCAAACTTGCTAGTCGGGGGATCTTCACCTTCTCTAGGTTCCTTACCATTGTATCGTCTATGGCCTTATATTCACCTCAAACTTGCTAGACGACTAGCATAGAGTCTAAGCAGATCTATAATGTAAGCTCTAAATATAAGCCATGTAACTGTAGAATCGAACTTAGTACACAAAGTTTAGGACAATTGACTAAAGGATCCAATTGGGCCTAAACTATAAAATAAAGTTAGAAATATTAGTAAAAATAACATTATAAGTTTGAATTTAAGAAAATAAGTAATAAAAATAAAAGAATATAAAATTTTCAAATTCTAAGTATATTATTTGTTATTTATCGAAAATGCAAGAAATACGTAAAATGCATTCCGATAACTAACGAATTACTAGAGATAAATTATATGTATACTAAAAATCATAGAATGACCTAAATAATATTTAGGAGTATTTATTTATACTTCATATTTATTTATGTGTAGATAAAAATATGCGAAATTACCTAAATTGCTTAGAATTTGCTAGAAAATTACTAAATAATTAAATAAAATTATAAAAAAAATCAGGGAAATAGGAAACGATCTAGATCAAGGTCGTAGAAGTTGAGGGAAGAAGAAAAAAATTTAACCAATAAAAATCAAACAACAAAAAGGCAAAAAATTGGAAGAAGATAGGCTTGTATTGTCTAATTAATACATAGAATTTGCTTTACACCTCTATAAATAGCAAAAGAATTACAAAAGCTAAGTTGTTTAGTTTGCAACTTCAAAAAATTAGCAAGAGTTGAAAACAAGAAGAAAATTAGGGTTTACAAAAAAATTACTTAAATCTGTATAGTAGGAGCTAGTGAACCGAACCCACACATCACCACTACTTAGGATCGAACCACCTCCACCACCCCACTCCAAACCAAGCGTCTGGACTGGTCAACTACCCCTAGGCTATTACTGGTAGACGGAAGCTCAAGAGTCAAGTGAGTCTAAAATTTTATTCGATTTTGCAAAATTTATTAAAATTATTAATTTTGTCCAAAAAATTATTAATTTTGTTATTATGATGTTTTGTTATATTTAGATTTAGGAAAAAATAGTGATTAAGTTTAATTATGTTTGTAATTATGGGGTGCTTAAGAAATTAAGTAAAACCGAACATATTTAGAATTAAAAATAAATAGGCTTAGGAGTGTAATTTTGAGCTCAAATTTTTTCTGTAGATTACTTAAGTGATATGGAATAGTACCATGGAGCCCTTTTTTAAAAATTAATTTTCTAAATTTTTAAGTAATTTTTAGTCCTAAAATAATGAGAAAAATGAGTAATTTTGGATTAATTAAGTAATTAAATGACTAATTATTGATTTAGAAGGTAATTAGATGTTTAAGGATGTTAATCTCTGATGTGGTAACATAATCCTAGCATTTGGAGTATTAATTGCAATTAATATGGGAATTATGTAATAAATGTGAGTAATTTAGTAATATGTGAAGTTAGAATTTTAATAAATATAAGATAATAGGTTAAGTTGGATAATATAATAATAATATAAGTCAATGTTCGGCCTATAGGTTGTAAGGTTAGGTGAGATCCTGGGCATGTTTGACACCAACTAGGCAAACCTATCTAAGTTGGTTTGCAAGAGAGTGATAATTTCATCCTTGACCTTAGGAGGAGTTTTGATCGTTACCTTCATGGTCTTGTCGAGAGAGGGACCAATTTGGACTTCTTTGATTTTTTCACCTGGCTAGACCCTTTTTGATGGGAATCAAGCTACGGGGCCCTTGACTTACAGCCGAGCTCGAAGATTAAAGGGGCTGGCACGACGAATCCTTATGCTTCAACCAACCCTTGTCGAAGTCGAGTACCTCCTTGCCGAGTTACCTCTAATGTCATGCCATATGACCACCCATTATTGTGTAGTATGCCGAGTTAACGATTACTCTCTGTTGCCAAGTTGACCAATTACTTGGCCTCTTCCTTGCCGACTGACAAAGAGCTCTTGGCACTAATCCACACACTACAAGTATGGCAGTACTATCTACTACCAAGAGAATTTGTCACATATACTGATCATGAATCATTACAGTACCTTCGAAGTCAGACGAAGCTATCCAAGCGGCAGGCAAGATGGGTTGAATTCCTTGAAAGATTCAATTTTGTGATCAAATACAAGCAAGGGAAGAGCAACGTAGTTACAGATACTCTTTCGAGAAGGCGTGCACTCTTATCAGAACTGCAAACCAGACTGTTTGGTTTTGCAAGTATTAAAGAACAGTACTCCAAGGATCCACACTTTGAACCAATAATTTCGAGATGCATGGATGGGAGAACGGTGGACGAGTATTATGTACAGGATGGCTATCTGTTTCGAGGAAGGAAACTGTGCATACCAACTTGTTCCCTACAGGAATTACTAATTAGGGAAGCTCACTAATTAGGGAACCTTACAGCTGAGGACTCTTCGGGCACTTTGGTGAAAGAAGGACTTATGAACTAGTGAATGGCCAATTCTTTTGGCCTATAATGCAAAGAGATGTGCACCGAGTGGTCGAAAGCTGTGCTATGTGCAAAAAGGCCAAGTTTTGAGTTGAACAAGGGAAGGTGATGCCCTTACATGTTCCAACGAGGCCGTAGACTAAACTAAGCATGTACTTTGTTCTCGGATTTTCTCGGATTGCTGAGAACTACCCGTGGAAAAGATTTTGTAATGGTTGTTGTGGATTGGCTCAGTAAGATAGCACACTTTGTGCCCTACACCAAAACTAACGACACTTCGGCTATTGCTTCTCTTTTCTTATAGGAGATTGTGCAGATACACAGCGTACCGAGAAGTGTAATCTCCGACGGAGACCTGAAGTTCTTAAGTTATTTCTGGAGAACCCTGTAGCGTTAGCTAGGAACCAAATTACTCTTCAATACCTCTTGTCACCCCCAAACTGATGGCCAAATAGAGGTGATTAATCATACTTTGGGTTCACTACTCCAAGTTGTAGTCGGCAAGGACTTGGTTTATTGGTACATTTGCTTGCCAGTGGTCGAGTTTGCTTACAACTGAATTGTACATGACACCACTAAGCAAACCCCCTTCGAAGTGGTCTATGGATTTAATCCCGAGTTACTCTTCAACCACGCCCTTATACCTGTACTTGTGTAAGAGGACCCCGACGCCTCGACTAGGGCACAATCCTTGCAGCACATCTATGACAAGGTCCCTCAGCACATCAACTAGGCTGCCGGAAAATGTGTGAAAAGATCAAAGGTCGGTTGGCCAAACAATTTTAGCCGGAAGACTTGGTATGGCTATACCTCAATAAGGAATGGTTCCCGAACAAAAGGAGAAACAAATTACCTGCAAGAGTGGAAGGACCTTTTAGAATCCTCTAGAAAATCGGTGACAACGCCTATAGGTTGGAACTGCCTTAAGACTATGGGGTTTGTAACGCCTTTAATATTGTCGACCTCAATCCATATCACCCTGACGGAGACTTAAGCGAACACCATCTGGATTTGATCCCAAATCTAAAACAACTTGAAGGGAATGATGGAAATTAAGCTACAGGGGCCCTTGACCCGTAACCGAGCTCAAGGATTAGAGGGGCTGCCACGACGAATACTTATGTTCCAACCAACTCTTACAGAGGTCGAGTACCTCCTTGCTAAGTCACCTCTAATGTCGTGCTGTACGACTACCCATTATTATGTAGTATGCCAAGTTAACGATTACTCTCTATTGCCGAGTCGACTAATTACTCAACCTCTTCCTTATCGAGAAGCCGAGAGAGAAAGATCAAACTGACTAGACCATCCTTGCTCCAATAAACCCATCCGTCCATACTTTTTATCCGCATCTAGTAATAACCTTACCAATGCAACATTGCCACGTGTATTGTATCATGTGTAGAATCAGTAGCACCAGTGATTATTTTCCTTGTATATTTATTTTTACTCTTTTTGTATCATGTAATACTGCTTCTTTAGGAAATATTCTTTTTGTCTTTTCCCTTTTGGGCAAGTTGCTCTAGTTTGAGGATATAAATACCCCTATACTTATAGTTGTAATGAAGAAACAAAACATATCAATAAAATACAAAAATAACAAAGAAATTAACATTGAACAAGTAGAAGAATACAACCCTGTTTTGAATTCTATTGTAGAAATTTGACAAATATACGAACAACAAATTCCCATCATCTCTCTCAGGTAATTCCGAGAAATGTACAAGGTACAACACTTAGAAGCTGTACTAAAATAAAATAATGGAAAATACAATGGGTACAAGGATGGTTGAATGGATGTATTGTTCTTGATGATGTTTTACTTTAAAAAATTGATGCTTGAAAATGATCCAATCTCCTCATTTGTCTGAAAATTGCGGCATCTTTATATTCTTCTGGTCAAAAGACTCGAAAAACACTACTTCAAGACACCTCTTGGTATTTAGATTCGTTATATGCGCTAATTCGTGCAAAACAATTTAAAAAGAATCATCATATTCACTCTCATTACGCCCATCACTCGGAGAGTGATCTTCTCGTAGTAAACATTCCACCTCATCACAATCGTGATTGAGGGCATGATCATCCTTCTAAGGTGAAGCCATGGCCGTGATGAATAGGTGAAAAAATAGCTTCAGTCTTGACCACTCCCTTGATCATGGCCATGATGGAGGGAATGACAAGCATGGAGAGAGTAACAAGCACTGAACACTTAAATTCTTTTTTATCACGCTCGTGATGAGTCTCAGTTGATTTTCCTTTATCATTATTCCTTAGTACGACCGTGATAGCTCTAAATCTCCTTATTCTTCTCGAATTGTGTCTCTTTTGCTTTTAAATAATCTGAAATTAATATATTACATAATGAATTATCAAAAACTTAAGAAATAAATACAATTATGATCAATTTATACTTAAATGTGCCTAAAAAGTGTAGAGTAATTTATGCTTATCAAACTTCCCCACACTTAAGCTTTACTTGTCCTCAAGCAAATACTTGAAAATAATCAATGAAACTTAACAACTTTTCGATTGTATATTCAACAAAGCATTCACGGTGGCGTAATTTTATGTCTACAACATTGTGTTCTCAGAATATAGCAATTAATATTCTAATAGTAATCCAAGTAAAACAAGCTTTACCTTTACTATTTAATGATAACTTCCAAAGGTATAAAGTGAACACAAAGTCAAATAGAACAAAAGAAAATTGGTTATACTTCATCTACTTCAATAACTATATAAAAACCCTTCAATTACTTCTTAAGAACACTAATCTAGAAGAAAAGTACATTGCATCCATTTTTCTCTTGTATTTCTACTTCTTTTATTGAATCTCTCCAAAAATATCTTACACATTACATTTTCAATTTTTTTCTTGTCTTTTTCTCTTCTTTTTTTTCGCTTCTTCTTTTTTATTTTTTTTTTCAGTAGAAGAATGAAAACCAAAGATTAACAGTGGAGTCAGACTTCGCTCTTTTGAGGGACTAAAGCCTGCCTTTAGTAACTCAGTTATAAGGATAAAGATTAGCAGCGGAGTCAAACAGGGATAAAAGCCCGCTTTTACCAACTTAATCCTTATACATTCTTATTGCAAAGTTATAAAGACAAAAATTAGCAGTAGGAGTCAAACTTTGCTCTTTTGAGGAACCAAAGACCACCTTTACTAATTCGTCCTTATATACTTCAATTTACTCTATTTTAAAGAGATTCTCAAGAAGTATCAACAAGTGAATTACATCATTTGCCCTTTTCATTCAATATTAAATGAGCTCTAAAAGTAATTGAGGAGTAAATATATTATCAGTAAGTTCAGAAGCACAATCAATTAACTTTGAACTAAAGACTACGACTCACTTCTAACCTCTAAATTCATTCATTAAATAGAAAATAAGTTTGCTTTACTTAGATTTGATCCTATAATTTTGATCATGTACACTAAGTTCATAAGAGGTGAGTAAGGCACAAAATTAACACACAAAATTGACTGCTATTTTGTCAAATCTACGATCTATTAAGTCAATTCATAACTTAAAATAAACAAACTTAAGTGGGTTTTGATAAGTAAAGTTAACCTTTCCTCACACTTAAAGAGAGATGTTGTCCTCAATGTCTGAGGAGGGCAAACACCAAACATGCATAAGAAAAGGGAAACTACAAAATAAACAAAAAATAAGAATAGGACTCCCTTGTGTGAAGTTCGATCAATGTGTTGGATCTTAAACCTTCAAACAATATGTCCTTCAAACACCATGAAAAATGGAACAACAAAGGAGACTTGGCCCTTAAGACAAAATGAAAACAAAATATAACAAACACATGATATGAGAGCCTCCAATAAAAATACATCATTGAGGTTTAGCTCTCAAATAATTAATAAGTTTGAAAAAGAAAACGAACAAAACAAAACAAAACAAAATAAAATAAAGAAAACAAGTAAGTCATCATCGGCTTTGGTCTCCTCATCCAAGTCATCATCGTCTCCCCCAAATGACCCTTCACTTTCCTTCCTAGCCCCTTTTCTTATTGCTTCTTACTAGGTTCTTTGGGTTTCCTCCTCATCGTCACTATCTTCATGTTTAGACCCATCATCTTCATCACTAAAGTCTTCTTCTTCTGTCCTAGCACCTTCTGCTTGTTGGGCAACACTTGTTAGTGGGGGAATTAGAGGCTTATTAAGGACCATATTCTTCTAAGTTGAGGGGTAAGAAAAGCAGGAAGGGATGGTTGCTCCTACATGTAAGTGCTACAACCAGTTTCTCAAGGTTTCAATCGGTTGAAAGATCCGATCAAGCCTAAATTATAAAGTAAAGCTAAAAATATTAGTAAAAATGACCTCGTAAGTTTGAATTTACGAAAATAAGCAATAAAATAAAAGATTATAAAAATTTCAAATTTTAAGTATATAACTCGTTATTTATCGAAAATGCGAAAAATGCGTAAAATGCATTTCGATAATTAATGAATCCCTAGAGATAAATTATATGTATACTAAAAATCATAAAATGACCTAAATAATATTTAGGAATATTTATTTGTACTATATATGAATTTGCATATAGGTATAAATACGCGTAATTACTTAAAATAAGCGAAATGTGCTAAAATAATACAAAATACTTAAAGAAAATTCATAATTAATTAAGGAAAAATCAAGAAAAGTTAGGAATGATCCAGAATTAGGTTGTAGCAGCTGGGAAAAATAAGGAAAAAATTAGCCAATTAAATTAGAACAACACAAAAGCAAAAAATTAAGGGATAAGGCAATTGTCTTGTCCAATTTAATGCACAATAATTACCTTAAAGCTCTATAAATAGCAAGAAAAATTCGAGTTAAAAAAAAATAAGAAAAACTGTGCAATTAGGACTTTTAAAGGGAACCCATACCAGATGAGCAGCTGGGAGTGGACGGCTACCACCACCACCACACGGTGGTGGTAGCGCCCAGACCGGTCGACAAGGCCACGGCGGTAGGCAGTGGTCGAAGCCATCTAGATTGGTGAGTCCGATTTCCAGCCCAATTCTTGTATAATTTTGTAAAAATAGTAAATATTCTTAGAAAATTATGAATTTTGTTATTCTAGAATATTTTTGTATGTAGTTTTTAGGAAAAATATTATTTTGATAAAAATATGTCTTGTAATATATGGTCCTTAAGAAATTGTGCAAAACCGAGCATGTTTCGGTTTAGAAATAAAAGATCTTAGGAGTGTAGTTTTGAACCCAAAATTTTTGTGTAGACCGCTTAGATGACATAGAATAGTGCTATGAAGCCCGTTTTCAAAAATTAATTTTCAAAATTTTTAGATAATTTTTAAGCCTTAAAATAAGGCATAAAATGGGTAATTTAGGGTTAATAAAGTAATTAGATGGTTAATTACTGATTTAGTGAATAAGTACATGTTTTAGGATGTTGAAATCTGATGGAGTATGATATTTGTAGCATTTAGGGTGTTAGATGTAATTATTAGGTTAATTATGTAGTAAATGAGTAATAGGGAATAATAGCAAATTTTAAGTTAATTTTGTAAATTAGGGTAATTAGGAGTAAAATCTGATTTAGGATAAATTTAGACATTTTAAAATGATAATTGATGTTTAGAGATGATAATTAGAGTGATAGAAATATTAGAAGTGTATTATATACATAATAGGTAATAATACAAATATGTAATTATTGGAAATATAATAAATAGAAAATACTAGGATGAAAATTGATATTATATAAATAATAGGGATATATAATAAAACCGATAGAAGACTTGAATATGTAATTATATGAAAAATGTAAAAATTTCTCACATTAGGAGTGAATTCGGTACACTAATACGAATTTAAGTGTATCGGGTAAAATAAATACTGACTAGGGGTAATGATGGTATTTAGGAGATCGGGAAGTAATGTGATTAATTTCACATTATGGGTTGAAACGAATTTCTAGGGTTAGAATATAAAACACTACTTAGAAATCGAACTAGAACCTAATTTAGAAATCGATGCGGAAACCGAACCCGAACCTAACTCCAAACCTAGAATAATTATAAAAGACTTTAGACCTAGATAATTATGCATATTAAACCCTAAACAAAACATAACAATAATCGTTATAGGATAAAGTGAACCTGTAATAGTTATATGAAAAACTGAAACCACGTTTGTGTTATACGGATGATCGGCGATGGCTTGAGCAAGTCGGACCTCGAGTGAGTGAACGAGGAGTCGAGGTAAGTTGGGATTAATACGATGCTGTATTTTGGAGGCTTAAGATTATGCTTAGTTATGCTTGTTAGATAGTTGGATGTGTGCATGTGCTTGATTATGGGTGATGCTATAATTCTGTTTGTTGCTCTAACATGTATTGTATGATTTGTATGAAATGATTGATCACCCTAAACTGGACTTAATCAAATATATGACCGGTAATCATAATCGGACATGCATAGTAACCCGTTAGGGGAACTTAGGACTTTCCGGCCAAATACCGACCCCTTCGAAAGGGATAGCGCATAATTATATAATGGTCTCTTCTTCATCCTTAGTCGAACTAAGTGATAGGAGAGGAGGTCACGGCGAGGGTGAAGTTAGTGGTTCGAAGGTAGTTGCGGGAGAAGCAAGGTCTCCATTGCACAAGCTTGGGTTTGGTCGTGAGCTGTTGCATTAATGGCAACTCCTTAACTTGAATTAGAGCGGGTGTAATTTTTCTAATCTCACAACGGGCCGGACAATGTCGTGCGATGGCATTTGCTTGCACATGCATTGCACCTAATAAGTTGATTGAAAACCTTATAGACGTGGTTTTAAGTCCTCCATCCTAACTTACTAAGTTGTGGTTGCTCACATCCCTATAGACGTCGTGTAGGTGCTAGCTAAAAAGCAGCAAACAACTACTTTGAAGCTAGTAACTGCTGGATCTTGGGGAGTGAGGAAAAATATTGAAGAATAAACACATATTTTTAAGGTCTAAGTTTTTATTTTAGAATTATTTTTTATTTCTGAATAATGTAATAACTAGGAAATATATTATAGAGAAATATTGTAAACTTTGACTACAATAACTGAATTATAGCATATATATATTATTCTTCACTTTTATAGGTAAATGATTTATTTAAATTACAAACTGTTTACTTCAAAGCGGGTTAGTCGTGGACGCCTTGTGTAGATCAGGTCCAAGATAGTGGTTGTAAGGCTAACTTCTATCTTAGGATGGTTTACATGGTGGGGCTGTTACGACTCTACCGCTTCGGGGCGTGACACTACAGTTATGGCAATATTCTTTAAGAATTCGATGAAAACTTAACTACAAAAGATTTTTTAAATAGCAAAACAGTAACAAACACAAGCTAGATGCATAGAAATTTTAATTTTCCTAATGATGCCGATCCCCCATAACAATGCCAAAAACTTGATTACCTCTAAACAAAGCTTCCAAGTTTTTCAAATTAAATTCCTATATTCTATCCTTAACTTAGTTTAATAGGTAAGTGTACCTATCGTTTTATAGTACGGATGAGTATAGGGTCATCTCCACTGGGAATGGCTATAAACACTAGTAATAATTAATCTTCCTATTATTTAGTAATCCAATTTATCAAGTGATTAATTATTAAAACTCTAAATTGCCGACTAAACTACACTAATCTACAAATTAATGCCATTAACACAATGGTTATAAAATAATTACTAACAACACATTTAACATACAGTCTTGCTTCACCACTTAGCATGATACTATCAAAATACTTTTTGACCTAATACTTGCTATCTGCGGAAAATTACAGTATGTAAGTATTCTTCTTGAAACTACTTACTTCTAATCATAATTATGTCTATTGGAATCTCTTCCTAATTAACAACCAACTAGGATCGCATTAATGTTATGTTAATGTATTGATTCCCTTAAGGATGCGGCGACTTTCCTAATAATATCTCTATTATCAAGAGTAAATTATTCTAATAAACTAGATCTATTTTATAAAATTATCTCTTGACATATTTTATTGAAATCCGCCCTAAATCAATGTTATGCACAACACCATACTTAGATTCATTAAGTGCAACTCATCAAAATTAACATTTATTAAGAAACCATTATTTCATGCACTTGATCATACTAAGTGATGTAGCAAGTCCTAACGTACTACTCACATATAGTGAAAAAACAAAACATATCAATAAAATACAGAAATAACAAAGAAATTAACATTGAATAAGTAGAAGAATACAACCTTGATTTGAATTATATTGTATAAATCTGACAAATATACGAATAACGAATTCCCTTCATCTCTCTCGAGTAATTTTGGGAAAGGTATAAGGTACAACACTTAGAAGTTGTACTAAAATAAAATAATGGAAAATACAATGGGTACAAGGATAGGTGAATGGATGTATTATTCTTTATGATGTTCTACTTTAAAAAATTGATGTTTGAAAATGACTATATTCTTCTCGTCAAAAGGCTCGAAAAACACCACTTCAAGACACCTCCTGGTATTTAGACTCGTTATACGCACTAATTCGTACGAAACAATTTAAAAAGAATAATTGTGTCCACTCCCATCACGCCCGTAACTTAAGGAGTGATCTTCTCATCGTAAACATTCCACCTTATTACGATCGTAATTGAGGGCGTGATCATCCTTCTAAGGTGAAGTCATAGCCGTGATGAACATATGGAAAAATAGCTGTAGTCTTGGTTACTCCCTTGATTACGGCCGTGATGTAGGGAGTGACGAGCATTGAACACTCAAATTCTTTTTTATCATACTCATGATGAGTCTCAGTTGATCTTCCTTTATTATTATTACTTTATTATTATTCCTTTATCATGGCCATGATAGCTCTAAATCTCCTTGTTCTTGTCGAATTACATCTCTTTTGCTTTTGAATCATCTGAAATTAATATATTACACAATGAATTACCAAGAACTTAAGAAATAAATACAATTATGGTCAATTTATACCTAAATGTGCTTAAAAAGTATAGAGTGATTTATACTTATCATGGGGGTTGGGAATTTAGCCTTTAGGTGAAGGGAGGATGTGATGACCTTGAATGCATTTAGACTTGTTCTTCCCAAGAGAGTGTTATAAAGAGAGGGGCAATCGATCATGACAAACTCCACTAGTCGTTGTGTCATGTAGTTGTCATCACTAAGCTCAATGTCTAGAGTGATGATCCCCTTGGCTCAGACAGTACCTCTATCGAAGTTGATTAAGTTATGGCGGTACAACTTTATCTTGACTAATAGCTTCTTTCTCATCATCTCATATGTATGGAGGAGAGGGATATCAGAGGAGTTGCCAATGTCTACCATTATTTTTAATACCTCAAAATTCACGATCTCCGCCCCTATGACTAAGGCATTTTGATAGGGGGTGTCTACCTCCTCCATATCTTTATCAAAGAAGGAGATTGAAGTATCTAACTTCTGCCTCTTCTACTTTACTACCAACACCTTGGATGAGGTGTTAATCGAGCTACTAGTGCTTGATTAGCTCTTAAGGCGCACCCCTATAATGATTGTATTGATGATGCCATTGGGGGCATGGTTATTGCGGTGGTCATCATTCTGCTTTACTCGGGCACCTTCAATCTGCCACCTCTGAGGTGCTCCGTCTTCATCGTCATCGAAATAGTCATCATTCCTCGGTTAGTCTATGTACTCATTAAAGAAGCCTTGCTTAATAACATATTCGATTGCATTTTTCAGTTGGAAGCATTCATCAGTGATATGGCCATAGTCGCTATGGAACTAATAATACTTATCCAAGTTCCGATGGCTAGGGTTCCTCTTCATTTTCAGGGGTTTCTATAGTAGCTTCCTATACTTCATTTCGAAATAGACTTGAGTTATGGGTCTTTTTAAAGGGGTATGTTGAATGTAAATAGGGGGTGAGGGGAGTGGGTCTCGCTTGGCATAATGCTTCTTCTTTCCCAAACCCTCTCCCTCTGATCTGTCTGGCTCCCTTTCACTGAGATGATCTTTTACGGACAATCTTTCCTTGTCCTGCTTTCCACCTAACCTCTCTTAGTTAGTGTCGAGCCTGGTGTGAATATTGACCTCTTAATTGATGTACTTCTAGGCCTTATTCCAGAAGTCAACCAAGGTCTTTGGCTTGCTCTTTGCAAGTGATTAGAAGAAGTCTCCTAATGGTTGAATGCTAAGTTAAGCGACATGAACAGTAACTCCCTCATCTAACTAAGGGATCTCGATTATAGCATTGTTGAATTGGGCTACGTAATCACATAAAAATTCTCCTTCACTCTGCCTTATCAGATACAAGGAGGATGTATCTTTGAATGGGAGATTGCTAGCCCTAAAATGGAAGCTGAACTTCTATGCCAACTCGTCAAAAAAGCTGATGGCGTTCTCGAGCAAATGGTTAAACCATGTCTGAGCTACTTTCTTTAGGGTACTCGAGAAAGCCTTGCACATTATGGCATCCCCATGACCATGGAGGTTCATGAGAATGTAGAAGTGGAAGAGGTGGTCATCAAGATCTCTTATACCATCATATTAGTTTAGGGTCGGAACCTTGCTATTAAGGGGCAACACTTCGTCCTTAACACCCCTAGTAAAGGGGTTCTGTTGCTAGCGATCAACTCGACGTTGCCATCTACTTTGCTCTCCTGCTATTTAGAGAGCTCCTTAGGATTGTGCAAAGTTCATTAAGGTTGGCATCATCTGCCTAATGAGCTTGGCATGCTGTTAAGTGAGTTGGTATTCCCTGTGAATCGGCCACTTGCTCATTACCAACCAGGGCTTAGTCGTAGGTAGCTGCAGACCTTACTGGCTATTGTTGCAATGGGTGATTAGGTTGCTAATCCCTACCATTTCGCAGTTGGTAATGGTGGTGGTTAATCTGCTTAATGCGGGCATCAAAGGCTTTGGGAGGGGGAAAAGGGAGGTTGGTGTAGAGGTGAGTTTGCATGCTACGCCTTTCGGTTTCTTTAAGGTGAGAGTGGAGTAGCCCGTTTTGAGCAATAAATTTCTTAGCTAAGTGCTCTAGGTGCTCCTTTAATATTTCCCTTGAGAGGAGCTAGTTCTTTACGGGTTGGTTATTCATCAATTGGTGGTTCTCTTGTTCATTGATATGAGACATAATGTCCAAAGATGGTGTTTAGGGAATGTGTTTAATATATTTGTGTTTTTCGAGTAAGAATTTAGTTTCCCATATATGGCACCAAATGTCGTCTCAGGGTATTTGTTAGTAGAGATTGAGCTTTGCGCATTGGGAAAGCCTACAAAAAGAATACTACAAAGGGATGTTAGGGTGTTGTTTGACGTGGCCACTTCGATATTTAAGTCAGCAAAATATTTTGGAGAATTAAGAATACTTAAGAGCAATAAACAAGCTTGAGTGCATAAGGTATCAAGTGATTTACCGTTAGGTGGTAACCTAGTATTTATAGTGGAACAACACTGGTAGTTAAAAGGTTATTAGTGGGTAGAGTTTCTTCCGCAAGTATTGGAGAGTGGGCTCGTAGTGTTCAACGTATCCCATATATTCCAAAAGTAGTTATTGACTTGGTCTCTTATTTTTATTTGGTGTCTTCTAGCCATTAAGGAGTCACTTGGGCCCAATCAAGCTGGGCCTAAGGCTTGAGCTTAGGGCAATGGATCCTAAACTGTAAGACGTATTAGATATAGACGGGCCTAAGGGGTCCATGTTCAAAGAGCCTTGTCAACAGATATGTGTAATCATTGGTAGTTAATTTTTTCTTTTTTTTTCTCAATGAGTTGCTACTGCACATCAAAATAATTGCAAGTAATATGTCTGTATTGAGCACAAATATGATGATTATATTACAAAGAAGAAATTTATTGAAATCTTAGGAGCAATTATTGTGTTACAAATTGGTAATTTTATTTTTTTGTCATTTTCTTTACATTACTTTTATAAGAGATGCTATCTTTGAGGGATATTGTATGGTATCTTGAATCAAAACACAAAGAAATCCTTAATAATTTTGGGGTTAGTTTTAAGAGATCTTGAGGATGTTTGTGGGAAAGCAAATGGCGTTAAAAACACATTTTGGGCGATTTACGCAACTTAAGCTTAACTTTTCTATTTTGTGTTTTTTTATGTTGTTTACTATAACGATGAGCAATTATCCACTAAACTTTAAGGTATTTATAATTTCATAATATTGATCTAGATAAAACCTTTTATCCACTTTTTGATTTGTATGATTAGTTATAATATTAGACAAAAGTCATAAATTAATATATTTAATGGTATAAAAATATATTTCATACAATACAAAATAAATATATCTTCAAAATTTCAAAATAAGCCTACATCAAATTTTCAAATCTCAATATTGAATTTTATCATAATTTATATTATAAATAATTAAAAATTTCATTTTTAGAATTTTTTAATCACAAAAATTTGTATTTTGTATTGTATACAATAAACATGATACAATGAGATTGAATTATCTTATATTTTTTATGCTGTGATATCCAATTCTTCTTAATTCATCCAGTTTTAGCAACAATACTTTACTCAAAAATTCCATGTGTAAACCTCAACATAGTTGCCTTTTCCTTTGCATAAATTGGACATCCCTTCCTTATTGCTCATGTAATTGACATTACGGCTTTTAGATTAGTTTTGGCCCTATAAGAACAATTATGTAAGGAATTGCTATTCTACGAAATGCTGAATTGCAATTCTTTACATGGATTCACGGATTACAATTCAGTGGAAAGATTATCCCTATTGCCTCTTCTCCTTCTTCTTCTTCTTCTTTCTATCATCTTCCACTTACAAACCACCATCAAACACCACCAACAACGATAAATCAAGGATCTTGCTCTAATTCAAATTCAAAGCCAAGGTTAATGGTTAGTTTATGCGCTGACCTCATTTTTTCCATAACCCCTCTATTCTTCACTTTTTAAGAAAGTCCTATAATAATTTTACCACATTAAACAAATTACTTTTTCAGTTCATCTTTAAGTTATTTTAATTTATCTAAGGATTTTGAAAGTCTTAAATTAATGTTACTTAGATTAATATTCTAGTGATTTAGGGAAACTAAGTAAACATAAAAGGAAGGTGAGTTGCCAAGTCGTGATGTTAACCAATTTGATTGATAAACATGGCCAACCTTCTAATAATTATGGTCATTCAAATGCTGGTCAAAAAGGACATTTCATTTTATCCTTTTTCTATGTCTAAGTACTCTTAATTTAGATTTTAGGGCTTAATTTATGATTTTGTAAATTGATTGTATTGATTTTTTTTCCAAAACTAATTTATTTTCACTATGTTTGCTAAGTTACAATCATATAAACTTGAAGAGTTTCAAATACAACTTGTTGTTTTTATTTCATTATTTTACTTATTTATTTTTTTTGAAGAAATTCAAAGTTCCTTACAACTTTGATTTTGTAATACCGCCTCGGGATCTCTTCTTTAAACCGGGTCGAATAGGTCTATCAACTTCAACTTTAGTTCATTTTGCCAAAATTATACACCTTGATCAACTTTAATGCCATTAGTAGCACTTCAATTCAAAAATAGATTATAATAAAGCTAATAGGTGAGGGACGATTTCAACTAGTCGACTCAAAGATTTTTATATAGTATTGAGTTGGTTTGGATTAACTACCTTTTAGTTACAATGTTATATTGGCAACAAATGATTAGAGAAAAGATGAGTAAAAACATCATGTGTAGACATGAAATAAATGTTCATGTGAGTATACTTGTTATCATTATTTTTTATATATTAAGAAACTCTTAATTATATATATGTGTATATATGTGCAAAGTGTGTGTATATATGTATATATGTATTATTGTTCTCATTATTTGTGATATATTAAGAAACTTTTAACTCAAATGCCTAGAAAATTGGTTAAAGATAAAGATATAACATAGCAATCTAGTTATTGGGATAGAGAATATAGATACGTGAACAAAATTTTCATTGATTTAATATTCATCGGGCCCTAGAATCTTAAGCAGCCGTTATAGGAAACCTTTGGGCTTTCTAGCTCTTTAATATTCGAATTGCATCTTTTCCTTTTCTTTCTTTCACCAGAATTAGGGAGCTTTTCATACTACTGTGATTTGATCCCTCTAAGCAGTGCAATTTGAAACTTATTCTTTGATAGGAAAAGAAGGCATGATTTATAAATTTTCTATTAGAATATTAGAAATATGGGTTTAAAGTATTATCAATCGTAGCTAAATCATAAACTAGTGGTATCAATATCCATCTATGAATAATGATTCATGGTGATGAAAGCGCCAAATGACCGTCATTTTAATAGGAAATATGACGTATTACATTATCTATATGGGTTCAAATATAAATTATATATTCTTACTCAAATTATATATCTATTAATATTTTATTGATATAGATTTATAGCAGTTTAAAACCTATAAAATCATTTACTTGAATTGTTCTAAAACTAAACAAAAATAAAAATTCAATTGGGATGGCATATATTTGTCCTTTAACTTTGTCTACTTTCCTTTTGAGTATTTTAAAGTTTTATAAACTTTTCTGCTTGAATCATTTTGTCAACTCCATTAAAATAATTGATGAGTGTTAACTTTTATAACTCACAATAATTAATTTGATAAAATCACATCGCTAAATGTATTAAATTCAATAATAAAATAATAATTTAAAAAATGAAAAAGTAAAAAAACCCTTTGAAAAATTACCATGGTTGCTAACACATGGCTAGGCAAACAGTCATCACACTGATCTTTACATTGATCTTAGATTGCTGGCGCAACAATAAATGAATGGGATTGCTACCTACCTTCTTCAATAGAAAAATAATAAATTGTGTAAAGTCACGATTCAACCATGTAACCATGACTTGACTACAAGTTCACGGTAAGGATCTTTTGCATTTTCTTTATTTAGTTTTGTTATGGATAATGTAGACTCATCTCTTGGTGAATGCCCTAAGTATTTTCTACTTTTTTAATTATTAATATTTTTATTATATTATTTGATTTAATATATTTAGTAATATTATTTTATTGAATTAATTATGTGAGTTTTTCATAGTTGATATATGCTAACTCTCAATGAATTTTTTAAACGGAGTTAAAGGACCTCAATTAAATTAGTTTTAAAAGGTCAAAGACTTAAATAAAAAAAATAAAAATTGAAAAAAAAGTAGGAAAAATTAAGAACTAAATATGCATTTCATGAATAATGATATCTCCTCACTCCATAAACATAATCTTATATACATATATAGATACATATGTATACAAACATACATCTATATAAAATAAGAGAATATAAAATCAATAAAAATACAGATCACAAAAACTAAACTCTAAGAGATCAAAATTGATGAACTAGTTCTCATAACATAGTTATTAACATCAACATATGATATTAACATCTCACATGTCTTACATTTGTCAATAATAAGAGTAACATGCCAATTCACTTAACATAATGAGAAAAAGTTTGTTGGATCAATTAGTTAAAATGAAATATAAAACAAAATTTCAAAAAGAGAATAACAAGAATCTCAATCTCTCTCCTTTGTTCCTAAAGAATTGCATAAAGTAAAGCTTTGATTTAAAAATATTCTTATGTAATACTTAACAATAGAAGGAACACAAATTCTTGATCTAATGTATGGGAAAGAGCTACACTACATAAAGATGTTTAGTTCAAGGAACTTTACACAAAGATGTTAAGAAGCTAACTATTCATGATAGTTGGAAATTAGAAACTTGATAGCATGATGATCGAATTGGTTTTTGTATTTTAGAGCTACTGTTACAAGAGATGAGGGCAAATATGCTTGATAGGTATAATCTTAACCAAAAAAGCAATGAGTGATAACATGCAACATAATCCTTCAGTCAAGGATATCCATAATGTCATCTTGCAAACTCCTAATTTTATGAAGAATTATGTCACTACTCTCTTCATACTATAATAGAGCTTAAGAACAAAGGCATCCTTATTAATGGAGCTTGTCCAAGGTGTGGTATATTAGATAAAACAATCTAACATGCTTTGAAAGATTATAGGGATGTTATGCTTGTTGTAAGGGAATGGCAAATTGGGTAGTTGTGGATAACTATGGAGATCAAATTTTTTTCAAACAAATTAGGTCAAATTATTTAATAAAAAAGAACGATCTTTATAATATTCACTTACTCAACAAGTTGGTTTTTAGAATTATGTTATGAAAGCTTTAGATGTCAGAAAACATGGGCTTCATAATTTAAATGACTTATCAAAAGCCTTGCTTCATTGCATTTGAGCTTTAGTGCATGAGCTTTGGGCGTACTATAAGAAAGGGAAACAATTGTACTATATTGAGAGCATTAATCTATCTTGGACTCTTCCAAGTGCTTATTAGGTTAAACTCAATATTGATGGATTAGTAATAACATCTTGTGGTCAGGTTGCTATAAGAGGAGTTCCATTATATTATAGTGGAAAATGGATTTTTGGTTTCACATGGAAACTTGGTCATCTTGACATCTTATCTATTAAGTTATGTGCCATTTACTGGAAGCTTTCCTATTGTTTATATAAGAATTTTTTTATCTATTTAAATTTGAATTGATTTAAGTCATGTTTTATTTGCTTCAGGATGATTTCAATCATGAATTCCCCTATCACAATGTTTTAATGGCATGCAAGGAAAAGCTCTCCCATCCATCTTAATGGAAGCTTGGAGTTGTGCTCGAAGAAGCAAATAGTGTAGCTGATACTTTGGCTGGATGGATTCAAAAAGATGATGATCGTATTGCTGAATTGTTTGCTAGACTTTTTATCTCATGACTTGTATAAGGAGAGGAAACCCCTAGATGCGTTAATGGAGTTGGTACCTCCTATGTTAATGGATCATGTGACAGTAGAGTTGTAGGCTCTAGTTTTTTGGCTTAGTAGGGACTAATTCCTTACTTGTACAAAATCTATTTTTAATATAATATCACAATCCTTATTACCCAAATATATACGTATACATACATACTTGTACACATCTATTTATCATATTAATTTAGGAAAAGTATGGAAATTTCCTTAGCATTTACTTCATGTTTTATTTCAATGCTTAACGTTTTAATTGAATTCTCATCGTTGGTTCTTTTTGTTATGTTGTTAGTATTGACACGTAGTGCAATTTGATTCTTTAAAAATAATTAATAATATATTATTTAATTAAAATTAATAAAAATATTTTAAAAAAGAAAAATAAAATGAAAATCAAGAAGATAATATTTAGTAATCTTATAAAGAAGTAGGTCGCAATCTACTTTAAATAATGGGTTGTGCAACCCATTAGTGGCCTAAGGTGGTTGCTTAAATGAATAAAAAGGAAATATGTGAAAACCCGATTGATTTGGAGTCTGTTCATGCAACCCAACTATAACTCAATCGGTTTTTCACCTTTAATTTATTTTTCTTTGGGCAACAAACCAATAACGACCACCTTCGCCTCTAGGTGGTGTGATTTTTTTTTTTTTTTTTGTGTTTACTTTTCTAGACTTCTTTTTTTTTTTTGGATTTTTGTTAAATTTTATTAATTTATTTTAAAATAAATATTAATATATATTTATATAAGTATATATTATTAAATAACATATATTATTTTCTAGGTTTTTTATTTTTATTTTTGTTATTTTTAATAATTTATAAATATTTTTTTATCAATTTTACTTAAATAATATATATTATTAATTAATTTAATTAAAACTAGTTATTTAAATGAATCAAATTATGCCATGTGTCAATACTAATGGAAGGACCTATTATAAATTTTTACAAACGTTGAGGTATCAAATGAAAAATTTAAAACGTTAAAAACTAAAATAAAAAATGAGACAAACATTTAGGACTTTTTTTGTATTTTTTTCCTATTAATTTTATAGATTTCGAAAGGCTTACTAAAAGGTTGATAAATGGGATATTAAAATATAATCTCAAAATAATATCTATCTTGTGCTGTGCAATGTTGCAAGTTGAAAAGATTTGTTATTGTTATTTAGTTTGTTATAAAAAGTTAAAACATGTCCCAACGGCCTAGCTTACCTTATAAAATACAAGAGAAAGAGTTCCCTAAATAAGGACAGTGTACTGTTTCATGGTTCTCTCTCAAGTCTCATTGGCTTGTAAGTTTGCATTTACATCACAAACCCCATCCAAGTAAATAAATCTAGTTTACCTTATGATTTCATAAAAATGACTCTATGTAGACTTCTTCAACTGTTTGTAGACTTTTGTATGTGTGAACATAATCTTCAATTATTATGCAAAAAAGACATTTTCTCTTCATTCTCAATGTTCTCAAATATGAAACCTCTTTTCTTAATGGACTTGTTAGAGCTTCATTTCCCGGTGGATATACGAATTTCATATCTAAATATTCAAAGGAAAATGATGATGTGTTTTCTACCCATGTTATGTGTTTAAAAGAGTAAATTTTTTACATTTCTATATACTTTGCTTAGATTCTGTATGGGATAAATTATGTTGACATTCTTAGAAAAGTATTGACATAACAAAAACACCTAGAACTTAAAAAGATGTAATATCTTATCCCTAATTAGAGTTGTTAAACCCGCTTCATTAGCTTGCCTATCATTTAAGTATTTGTACTTGTCTCACCTAACAACCTTAATGAGAAGTACAATGTTGTAATTCTTAAATGTAGAGAACCTCTCTATCATTTCAATACTTTTTAAAAGATGTTAGTGTGAGATACCTAAGTTTAATATCAATGACAAAAAATATGTTGATTTCGTATAGCAAATGCTCTAGAGACTCATTAGGAAATTTGTTGATGAGAGATCTTCACTTTGGTGGTAAGAGACTTATGAAAGGTAAGGAAAGATGGCACTCTAATATTTAAGTTAAAAAAATATTGGATGATGAAGATAACAAAGAAGCTATATAGAATGATGAGGTTTCGACTTTCGATTAAGGAGGCTTGATGAGGAAATGCTTCGAGATCTTCTTCTTAACCTTAGATTTAGTGGAGAGTTACAAGTTGTTAACTTGCCTTATTTGTAAAGATTTCTTACCTATCTTCATTTGAAGCATAAGTTGGACTTAGCTGACCTTGATTTAAGTTGGTTGATTTAGGCTTAGGCTTAAAGACCGATATTTTGGATAAATCATTAATACCAATCTAGCAATTCTAGGTTTGGAAGTCTACTTTCAAAATTGCCCATTAACAAACTCCTTATTCAAAATACCAAGTTAACCTTCTAGGCTCATTGAAACAATTGTAAATTATTTATTTTTAGTGGCAAATGCTAATAATTGCATTCAATCAATGAAAATGGAAAAGGAATCAAACATATTTTATTCAAATGAAGAAAATGAATGTTGATACCACACGAGATATATGATAGATATTCATGCAAATTAAGAACTAAAGCTGCCTCCGACCGTACTACTAGGTCCAAGATCCAACCGAAGGCAAGACTCTTCCCTATCCTAATGAGGCCTATTTAGGACCACCTTGTTAGGACTGACCCGATGAAATGTCTATTATAAAAGCTGAAAAGGAAAACTAGCTTATAAATTGATAGATCGATGGATATTCAATTTTATCTTTAGTAAGACCAAATCTTACCTAACCCTAACATATAGGTGGCTAAGCCCGGTGCCATAATTCGTTGGCCTAGACCTAACGAGATCCGGCCCAAGTACCGACAGATCTTTGTTCCGCCACATGTATAGCACGAGGGCCTTCGCATCAAATAATTCGAATTTAATAACCGAAGAGGAGCAAACTCTCCCTGTCGGATGCTTGATGTAAAATAATCACCAGGAAAGTTTAGTTGTGCCTTTGACTATTTGGTAATCGATCACTATAGCTGGACACTAACGTGACATTCGATAAAAGAAACAAGATACTATTCTTTTCACTGTCCACTCCTTTCCCTCATCCAATTAATTTGCCAATAACCTTGCGTACAAAACTCACTTGGAGGTCCTTTTCATTGTCCTTAATTCTCCCTTTATGGAGACTTCAATTCTCTAAAAAGCTACATATATACCAAGTACAAGAGCAAGCGGAGAATTTGATATATAAATTCAGGGTCTTCTGGTTCTACATATTTTCTTGCTAGAGAATACTATTCCAAGAAGATGGGGTTTCTCACGCTGTTCCAAGTTGCTTCCATGCCAGTTTTACAAGTGCTGCTGATCGGTGGATTAGGAGCTTATATGGCAACGGGATATTGCAACATTCTAACATCCGATGCTCGAAAATCCCTGAACAAGGTAATCGATTTCTATTCCATAGTAGAAAATATACTTGAGCTTTTATATTCTTTCCCCTTTTTTATACATACTCATGCTTGTTTTAACATTTTATACCTATATTTAGTTAGAAGATGAAAATATTATAATGTTATGATATTAGCACCAATCCTACAGTAACTGGCTTTTATGGTTTGATTGTCGCATTATTTTTATACAAATTTATTGCAACCTTATTTCCTTCTATTTTAAGGATGAAAATCGTGAAAATAACACGATTTTAGTACATATGTTTGTGTTTGCGTGTCTTTTTGCAGATTGTTTTTGTGGTGTTTACTCCATCCCTTATGTTTGCTAGCCTTGCCAAGACGGTCACGCTTCAGGACATGATCTCATGGTATAATTTCTGTTAATCTTCTGTATGAGATTTCGGATTTTAGCTAATTTCTTTTTTTTTTTTAAATAATAATCGTAAGAGATGCTATTTTTAATTTTTAATTTTTTTTAGCAAATCTTGCACAACATAGAAAGACAAAATCTATGATTATGACAAGATGTATAAAGCCAAAAACAGAGCCTACTAAAGTACAAAAATTACTCAATAGTGAATAACAAGATTAACAATAAGTGGCACTATTAGCACAATTAATCATACAACTAAATAACTAAAAATAAAACACTAACAAAAATGGAAGCTAAGTATATGTCTTTACGACTTAAGGGTATGTGCACGTTATCAAAACTTAACAAATTGAAATTGCACCATTCACCTCAGATAATAATTGCTTTAAATTTTGTCCTAATAAGCTTTTTCTTGCAATTGACCTGCTGTAGGTGGTTTATGCCTATCAACATTGGCCTTACTTTCCTGATTGGAGGAATTCTTGGATGGATAGTGGTGAAGGTTTTAAGGCCACCACCTCATCTGGAAGGTCTAGTTGTTGCTGGATGTTCAACAGGTATATCAAGGATATGATATAACAATTCCAAATGTAAGGGTGTATTCATTTCCTGATTAACGTAACTGTTTATAACTTTTACAATTATCAAATATGATAACAAATTCACAATAATATCAACAAATTTCAGTTTTATTACTATTAATCGTTTTCAGCAACAAGTGATGGATGAGAGTAAAGGTAGCAATCAATAAACGCCGGTGGTGATTGACTATCACATGAAAACCACAAATGAAGAACCGAGAAAATTATTTATTATTTGCAAAAAAATTCTATTAGCATTTTCTATAATTGTAAAACCACCAACATTAATAGTCAGCTACTATCTTCGCCTTCCACTACCACATACTAATAATAGCTACTCATATATCCAATCTTTTAACACTAATATAATAGAATATGACAACTTTACAAGCTTTGATTATAAAAAAATTGTCTGGATGATAGCGGGAAAACCTTTTTTGCAAAATGAACACGTCCTAAAGTGTATATTGACCTTTTATGATTTATTTATCGTGATTTTTAATTCACTAGGAAATTTGGGAAACCTACTGCTGATTGTTCTGCCAGCAATATGTGGTGAGAAAGGAAGCCCTTTCGGCAGTGATCCGAGTGCTTGCACCTCTGCCGGATTCTCATATACATCCTTCTCCGCAGCGGTAACAATAGCTCTGACCAGACCTGCCTCTTGTTTGTCTATAATCTACCCTACTTGGAACCATATCCAAAACAACAAATCTATGGGAAACCTTAGGTTCAGCTAAATTTATTAAACATGGTCACGTTTTTTGGTAGTTCCAATTTACAATTAACTTAAAATTTTCATTTTCAACAGGTAGATGATACCGTTCATCTATTATGGACTTTCGAAATTATAACAGCACTCCTAAATTTTTCCTTTTAGATTGTGCACTTACTACCTTACATGCAATGGACATATCTTTATGGAAATTATTTTGGGATGTGCTTAAAATTATAAAACTTATATGGTGTCATTTGTGTGTTCTTGAATTTTGCAATAGCAAGATGTAGATGTATAAGCAATGACAAAAAAAATAAATAAATAAAAATACTGATGTAATCTCAAAAGTTTTAAGGAGTGATAAATGTACCTGTCCATTTCAAAAAGATATTGGAACCGTGGGGTTTTCAAATTTTCAACAGTGATGGAGTCCCTTCCAAGTTTAACTGTTGAAGTAAAAGATCTCATCCTGTTCTTATATAAATTCCTTTTGTTAGAGAAAAAAAAAAACAAAAAAAAACTAAATGATCCATAAGAAGTAGGAAAATGGGTTACCTTATCAATAATATATTAGGATAATATTTTTCAAAGGTAATAAATAATTTTATTTAGGTAAAAAAAAAATCAAATTAGGTTCTGGAACTTAGACGATATCACAATTTGAACCTAAACTATATTTCGGCCCATTTGAAGACCTCAACTTTTTCTATTTGATTGTATAAGAATATGTAAACCATTCGAAAAAGCATTTGAAGAGAGCCAAATGAATCATCAATTTTCATCAAGTTCCAAATATCCCATAAAGGTTTTCAATGGGCCAAATAGAAAATCGTTATATATATATATATATATATATATCAAATAACCTACACAAAGGCAGGTCAAAGGTAGTAGGGCTCGTACTCGCCAGTAGAATTAACACTCTAAACCAAATGTCTTACCTGTAGACGCACCCTCATAAGTTTAGGAAAACAATGCCGCTAATTGAGATGGCAAAGCATTTGAATTCAGTATATGCTAAGTATTTTTTCTTGTTTGGTCGCTAACAGGTTGGTGGATTTTACATCTTTACGTATACTTATAACTTAATACGTACGTCTTCCATCAAATACAAAGCACTTCAAGCAAATGAGGAAGCTTCAAAAGTGCAAAACATGGCTTTGGATGCTGATGCTGAAAGTCTTCTTCTCAAAGGAGATGGTATACAAGACGCTGATGATGCAAATGATGTGCAATCAACAAAGCCCCACAAGGATGTGGAAAATCAAGATGTGAGTATATATATATACACCCATTATTTAAGTTTTTGCACATTCTTGGCTCTATGGATTTTCAAAAATTTGAAGCATCTCTTATTTAATGACTGTAATTTTTCATAGTTACTAGTATAGATGATGAATAATTTTCTAGGGTAATGTCATCGTTAGTATATAAAATTTAGATTCTTTTTTTTTTTTTAATTTCATACTTTAATATAGCTAAATAAATACCTAAGTAAACTATTGCTTATTTGCATTTCTACTTTCATTAATTTTTTTCCCGATTTTATCATCTCATGCTTGCATTTTTGTAAGTTGTGTTACCATAAAAGGAAAAAAAAAAGACATACACAATATACCCACTTACCTAGATCAAATTTCAATATAACAAAGTTCGTCAAATTATAAATCCTACAGCCATAATCAAATACATATTATACCTATTTTCCTAGATTAATCTTATAGAATTCGTCTTAATCACCCGATAAAATTATATGTAAAAGGTTTATGACTTAGGTACTAATCATGCTCAAACAACACTTTCTTAAGTCCCTATTTGCCCAACAAACAGACATGGTTGATCAAAAGTCAAAATGGTCCATCATAGTCTACAAGAAAAAGGATGATTAACCACTAAGAGGAAGTGATTGATTGCAGCATTTGGGATGGTCAACTCCCCATATGATGAGGGATTGACTACCTCAATGGCCAAATACCAAAATCATCCTCAAATATAGGAAATTTGACCCAATGCACCCTAATTGAGTCCCCTTTCTCAATTCTACCCCAAAGCTTAATTTTTTAACAAATTAATCTCTTTTGTTCATCCAGATTCAATCAAAGTGAACAAAGTCTCTCATTTCCACAAAATAAGATTTTCCAAAAATCAGGGATAAAAAATTCCTAAGTTGAAATCTTTAAACTTTAATTAATGGAATATGAAGCTTAAATTCGGATAAAACTTAATTTTCAAGAATCTCTAATTTTAGGATTAAGGGGGTAATAATCTTGGAAGTGCGGGTAACGGGCCAAGGAACACCCACTTGGCTATAGAAAACGCCAAGACATGACACCCACACATAGACAAGTGGAAATGATCATTTCTTTATTATTCATTTCCGTTTATCATCTCTTTCATGGATTTATTTTTATATATTTTACCGTTATTTATTTATATTCAAATTGAAATTTTAGCTTTTTAATTTTTTCCCTATCATCTCTTACAATAATTATGTTATATGAACAGTCCTTTGCTTTTAAAAGATTAGACACTAAATGAAAAGGGAGATATAAGCATTGTTGCATCCAATTTGGCACTATGTAATTGTAACTTGGCTATTTCTTTATACATCAGGTGTCACCCAACAAAATGGATAACAATAAGATGCAATTTTGGAGAAAGATAGCAGCATCCCTCAATCAAGTTTTGAAGGAAATAATGTCACCTCCTACCATTATGTCAGTAAGTTCTTTTTTCAGAAAATCTTACAACTGTTTATCTGCCAAGACTATCGCTATTTAATTTATCTTATTTTCTTTATTTGTCTTATAGAATAACAAAATTAATTATAAAGATACATAATGGAAATATCTCTGTGATTTAGATTTTCGGGATGATTTTTGGGGCAGTTCCATGGTTGAAAAATCTTCTAATTGGTGATGTTGCTCCTTTGCGGGTGATGCAAGATTCGATCAAGCTCCTTGGGTAAGTCTAGTTAATCGACCACAACTATAATTTGTTCATTATCATTTAAATTTATTCTTATAACGTTGTTACATATTTTAGACGAGGTTAATATGCTTATTCTTGTCATGCTTAGCGGTTTTACCTTCCAACCCATTAGACATCCTCAATGGGAGTTACTTCTCCCAAATTCCCACGCCTAAGCAACCAACATGGTGTTGCTTGTCCATCGTGGGGAATTACTTAACCAAGTAAAGTTGCTTTGACAAGCAACTCTATTTTCTTTGCTTTTTTTTTTTTTTTTTTTTTGAGGTTTTGAATTTTGATTGGTTGGATGTACTATTTGGACCCATAAAGAAGAAACTTAAGGATGAAATAAGAAGTTTTTTGAGGTTGGATGTTGCTATGGCATCTATAAACAAAAGCAAGTTACTATTAAGGATGATCTTAGTATAATCTACATCTTTAAGTGCAATGTTAACATCATTAGTATGAATAAGCAAGTCCTAATAAGTTTAATCAAGCTTCGCTTGGTTAAAAGCCTTGTAGAGTGTATTTGTTGAGGAGAATTACATTTCTATAGAAATATAATAGTACCATAATCGTTTTATCTAAAAGTTTAAATTTATATGTATAGTATCAATTATTATATTTATTTATATAATACCTCTCTTACTTGTAAGTTGGAAATAATCAGTTTAATTATATGAGATTAACAGATAATGCAGAAATTTTATATGAGGCCTTCTATTTTAATACTATGTTTGAATAGTACCACAAATGTCATTTTTTCTTTATCAGCCAATCTATTTGAAAACTTGAACTTATAAATATATTGTAGATTATTATATTTATTATATAATATGGTTGACCTCTTGCTATTCCACTCTTTTATAGGCTTCTTGAAGGTCGATTTTTAGAACCGTCTACGCTTTCTTTCCTTTCTTTCTTTTCTAAAGAGTGACAAGTACTGATAACATTCCCTAAAGCCTTTCTCCCCAAGAGAAAACTTTGCCTGTGTAATACAAATAATTTCATCAAGATTCTGCCGAAGTTCATTTACCATAGTTATTGTACCAATCTTATATAACATAGTCCATAGAATATTTGCCCTTGGATTTTTGGGACTGAGACTATAAGAGACTTATTTGTTTTATTTATATCTACTTTTATTTACATTTTCCATCTTACAATTTTGAATCAATTTTGAAGATTTACAACAATAATTTGTCAAATCTCGCTTTGTCAAGTGCAGACTTTGGTGGGTGTTTTTAAGACTAAAAATTATTCTCTTATCTTATACATATATAAAATTATAGCTTAGATGTAAATAGATCTTTCTTTCTTCTCTTCTTATGACTTAAAAGTTAGAATTTTGTCAATACTAGTATCGTGGATAATTATTTCCAACCATTTCACATTTTTAACAAAAGAACTTCTTTTTTTTTTTTTTGAAAAAAAGAAGCTCTTTCACAATTATATTATGACTCAAACCATGAGCTGAATTGGTTTTTGATGTTCGTTAAGTTTCCAAACAAAATCAGAATAGTAATAAAAAAAATTAAAATATTCTTAATGGTTCACTTGGCTTCAATTGACTTCACTTGGGTGAATGGATCTATCCAAACTCCATGTACTTGCTCCTAACTCTCACTTTCCATCACCCCGATCTCTTTCTCTCTCTCTCTCTCTCTCTCCACCCTATATATTTTTGGAAGTTGTCAACCTGAACATGGTTGCCATGCCATGATTGTGGTTTGGCATCCCAAATATGGGTCACCATTTGTATGTTGTCTCAATCGAGAGGGTTAATGGGATAGAGGCAAGGAAAGCTCAATCCTTTAAATGTAGGATTTATTTGCCCATGGATTGCTTATTCCATTTCTACCACCCAAACGTAATTTGAGGCTACTAGGTGTTAATGGGAGACCATTAGCACCCAAAAAATAGTTATTTCAAAACATAAATATTAATGGGAATTTAAAACATACATATTTTCTCACTATCATTTCCTTTTTACGACGAAGATATATATTGATGCCAAGGAATAAGAGCATAAGTAAGAAAAACTTACTTATAAATTATTTGAATTCGGTTTGATACTAACTTGAATTTAACTAAGCAATAATTGAGCCGAGTTTAAGTTTTATAATATTCGGTTTAACTAACTTGTGAATCTAATTGAATTTGAGTTGAGTTTAATGAAATAGAATTAAAATTAAGTATAGATATCAATATAATTTAGTTAGAAAAGTACTTCTTTTTTTCTAAACAATCAAGTTCAAATAAGCTTAATCAAGTCGAAATTAAGCTTAATACCACTTCAAATTGAGTTGAAGATCAATATTATCGTAGACTTCAAGTTTAAAATATTTCAAGTTGAGCAAATTCAACAGTATGTTATCTCAACTTCACTTGTTCACAACCCTATTATCACAAAGCATTGGTGTATCTCCAATTTCCCAGTATCGAAATGTTGTAACAATTACAATGATTGAATTGCAACCAACATTATGTTTATACAATCATCCCGTGAAACAAATGAACCATAATTAGAAATTTTTCATTATACATATCTCCACAATGTGTATTTTTCATTAGATTTACTAAATGCAAAGCAAATTAAATGCAATGCAGGGATGGAACTGTACCTTGTATAACACTTATACTAGGAGGAAACCTCACTCAAGGTAATCAAGATAAGAGTCAATTACAGCATATAATACAATTTTATTCACTAATTACTTCAAATTTTTTATATTAATTTAATTAATTGGCTTTCTTTTATCTTAAAAAATAAAACAGGGCTATATTCGTCCAAGATCAAACCGTGGGTCATTGGCGGGGTGATATGTGTTCGATTTGTGATACTCCCTTTGACTGGCATTGGGGTTGTTAAGGCAGCAGCCAGTCTTGGGTTCTTGCCTCCAGATCCATTGTTTAGCTTCGTATTGATGGCTCAGTTCACAATGCCGCCAGCCATGAACATTGGTAAGTACTAATTCTATGCTTTACATAAATACATACATATACATATATATATATATGTAGACACACATATATATACGAACACCTTCAATATAACTTATGATGGGGATTTTCTTCTTTTTAAAAAAAAATAAATATACTAGGATTTTTAAAAATTTGCGTATTTGGGCTAATCTATCTATGTCTCCTATTTTCGATTATTTGTAGCTTAATTTTTTAAAAATAAATTTCTTAGTTTAGTTTTCTCAAAAATTGTTCGAAAAATGATTATATTCCTATCTTATTTTGGATTATTACGGAAAATTTCTACGTAAATCTCAAAATGATATATGTTTTTCTGTATTATTCTTATCATGCAGGCACTCTAACTCAGCTATTTGATGTGGGACAAGAAGAGTGTTCTGTCCTCTTCTTATGGACATACATGGTTGCAGCTGTGGCACTCACTTTTTGGTCGATGGTGTTCATGTGGATTTTGATCTAACACTTTAGATGAGTTTTAACCTCATTCATTTTGGATCCTTAGATTTATGTGATGAATATAAGAATATAGATCGTCGATTTATGGAAGAAATTTTCCATGAGGAGCCCGTATATTAAATATGTAATAGATCTTATATGTTTGATCCACCTCAGGGATCAGAAAAAAAAAAGATGAGTCTTGTGATTCGTCGTTACATAACATAGAGGATTTTCAAGTCCCAGTTTTGTACTTTATGATGTGGCGGCTTCCATCGCTTTTCATTTTTAATAATAGTCAACTAGAACATTAAAATCTTAATAGAATTGGGTTCTATTTGAAAAATTTTTATTGTCAAGATTGCTTTGTTATTTAATTTGTTATTTTCGTGTCTAATAATAATAATGATGATGATGATAAACAAAAAGTCATAAGCTTGAGACCTCAATACAAAAATGAAAGAAAAATTTGAAAGTGGAATTGACTGTTAAATTACCACTATGCCAAAGAAGGAAGAAGTTGTATGGAGTGGGGCAAAAAAGACTTTAGGTGTGGAGAAGATAAAAAATATGCACTCTTTTATGATTTTCAACTAATTACAAAAAACTCGCACTAGTTAAATAAAGATTTTTTTAATGATTTTTTTTCTTATTTTTTATGGAATTCATACTTTTCATTTCACTTTTAACTTATATTTCTTTAAATTTGGACTATCAAATAAATTATAAATTCAATAGTGTAGATTTAACTAATGTTAAAACTTATTATGCAAAAAATTCTCAAAACTAAATCACTAAGATCATTCAAGTAATGCGAATGAGATGAGAAGAAAAGCAGTATAGAGGAGGAATATGTTTGCTCAAAAGCTTACAAATGAGTTGTGATAAATAGAGAAACTCAATAATATTAATTCTATTATAAATAATAAACAGAATAATATTCTTGAGATAATTTAAGCATTTGATACTTTAAGGTAAGAATCCGGTAGCTAACATCGTTCGTGCTAGATTCTATTTTGTCCAAACGAGGGAGAGAGTAGAATATTTATAAAAGTTGGTTACAGATCTCATACAAGATTTTTTTTATAATAATGATCAATGGGCAAAATAGATTCATTCTTTCAATGGATCTTAATAAGCTCTTATTTGACTATATTTATTATAAAGATTTTTGGTTCTATTTATTTCCTTTTCCGGTTCTTCTCGTGTTCCTCTGCAGATTACTTGGTAAAATTATTGTATTTCTACCTTTAACTATTGGCATTAACAACTGCAGGAGCAACAAATGGTGATGCCCGGTCATCGCGAGTCCGACTTGCAGAAGGAACTTAACCGCTATATCCTCACTGTTGCCTGCATTTGGAGGCATGTGCATTGGTGCATTGACAGTGTTGGTTGATTTCTAATGGGACCAGTTGGTTCTGGGACTGGAATTCTCCTTGCAGTCACCATCATTTACCAGTACTTTGAGACATTCGAGAAGGAAAAAGCCAGTGAACACTTTTGGTGAATTTTTGAGAGAGAGAGATAGATAGTTTTTTAAATATAATTAAGGGTTCCTACATTTATGGTGGCGACAGAATCTATAACGAGACTCAAGCTGTTGAAGTGTATAATTTTTTAATAGTCTTTAAATACGTAACAGTGGTAATAATGGATAATTTCTAAAAATACTATTACCTATATTATATTGTATTTTACAGTGGGTAATAGCTATCTGAATATTTTTCGGCTTTAGGGAGAGGAGTTGAAAAAAATTGCAGTAGACATGGGATGAAAGGGAAGCCAGGTTTTTAATTTTCACTTTGTGGTGCTGCCTTTTTTATTGGAGACAAGACATTGGGCCGCCAATGTTCCATTGTTACAATTTACAGTTAGTACCACAGGCCTCCGGCATCAATCATTAGCCGAGTTATGTATTCTTTTAACTTTTGCACATGATCTTTAATATCTTATTTGACAACTTCTTTTTTCCCGATTAAGCAATTCTAACTTATAAATCTTTATTTTGAAATCATCTCAATTGATCTATCGTATAATTTAAAGATTAAATAACCATTAAATGGCGTTCTCGATAGGGTTTTTATTAAATAAAATTTTTCATCATCTACGATCCATTTACCTATAACAATTAACATTAACTAACTCATCTATAAAACATGGACTGTGGTGCTTTGGTATGTTGCATGTATATACATACATAATAATAATGTATTTACGTTTCAATTAATATATTTATTAACAATATAAATAATTGGCTTTTTTTTTTTGAGTAATCACAAATAATTGCAATGCTTGAAAATGTATACAACATTAGTCAAGGGGGGGTACTAATTAGTTGTATGTAATCCTCTTACGCTTGGTTTATTTGACTATTATATGATAATACCATTACTTAGTTAAAAATATACTATTTGATTAAATTTAAATTGGTCAATGTGTACTCATGATGTGTGTGCAAAAAATAAATAAAGTGATTCAATATAATCTATAAGATACTTATATTTGAATTGAAATCTAAACACAAATAATGATTTTACAAAAGGAAAGAAAAATAACAATATGGAAAGCACACAAGAAAAAACCTATACACTAAGAACATGCTAATGCTTCATTGAAGTAGTTCGCTATTTGCCTACAAAATAATAATTGCGAAACTCCTTGTAATCAATCAAGAGTGAACTTTTTAATTCTAAAAAATTACACATAAACTATGAAATGTTAATTATGCTAAAGAATATTATGGTAATATGGAATTTGGAAAAAGAAAATAAAAAACCATTTATTTTACACAACCTTGGTGGAAGTGTAAGCCTTGACTTTGTAATGAAAATTAAAAACATTATTTAAAGAGTGAATCATAAAACAATTGAAGAAATAATAATTGAGAATTTCATACTATAATAGCAATCAAGTTTTACAATTATAATTAATGTTTCTTACCATAAAGAAAAAAAATAGAGTACAAACTTTTTATAAACTAAAATTTAAACAGTGATAGCATTCCATATAACCAAACAATGGATGGTTGATTAAATCCCATGACAACATATGCTTGAAATTGGATTTTTAGGAATTAGAAATATGCATTCTTGTTTTCACTCACAAACTTATCAAAATTCATCATAAAATCAGGTGATTAAAAAAATTTGCCACTAAGAATTTCGTTCTGTTCAAGCATAAAAGACCAAAGTGAAAATTTGCCGAGTCTAAGCAGTTGTTTTCTCTAATAATATATCATAATTGCATTCACATGTAAGCAACTCTAAATTGTACAGTATAAAGGATACTAGTCGCACTCAATAGACGTAGCCTTCAATTAACTCTTCTAACATCTTCGTTTTGCCGAACCGAGATGGCTAATGTGCCCTTTTAATGTAAGCCTTAGGATACACATTGTAATTGTAAGGATCGGATCCAGTTCATGAAAGAGGTGTCATCCGTAGTCCCAGCCAGCCAGCCAGCAGTGGTAGCTCCTCTAATGCTGTCCGTCAAGATTAAAGAATGGATTGCCCGATGATTGACCCAAGTAGTAATATACTTGTATTGTCATCTGGCTGCCATACGGCTGTAGGAATCTATACAGCCCGTGTCGCATATTCAATCTAGTGGATAAGCTTTGGACATTTCAATCTGTAAAGTACAGCCCGCGTAGCATCCAAGGGAAACAAAGTTAATAGTAATAAAAATTCATTGAAAAAGAAGCATGGCTTTGACAAGAAGAGAGTTATGGTTCGTATACATGGTTCTTCCCATCACGATATATATATATATATATATAATATATTTGTATGTTTATATATCTTTTTTTTTTCTCTTGGGTTATCAGCTACCGGAGAATTAATTATTTCTTATAAAACTAATTTATTTAATTATTAATTTTTAGAATGAATAATCAAAATATATAAATAAAACTTGAGTATTTAAATTGATCAAAGAATTAATAACATATATATATATATGTATGTATGTATGTATTCACTTCTCTCTTTTTGAAAATTACGATGCATCTTTTCTTCAAATCTAACCGAATAAAATGATTTCTCTCTCTCTCTCTTGAAAAACAATAACATAATAACAGTTTGTGTGCTCTTTCAAGAAACAAGGAAATAGATATGGGGAATTTGCTCAAATACTAAGAAAATTTGTCGACAGATTAGAGAGAAGGGATAAGAATGACAAGAATCAGCGTGTTTATTAAAAAAGTGCACTACCAGACAGACTAGAATGATGTTGACGAATGTTGTAGAGGATGGGTTGTCCTTTCCGATTCCCAGTAAACAAAGAAAATGATGAAGGCATTGATCATAGTAAGTCTCTTTATTATTTTATTTATTTATTTTATAAAGACTTGTGTGCTCTAATAAAGTTTTATTTTTTTCTAACTTATTCAATGAAAAGAAAGTTTACCGGAATAAAAATTCATCGAAAAAGAAGAATGACATTGACAAGAAGAGAGTGACGAATCATATGCATGGTTCTTTCCATTACGATAGCTATATATATATATATATATATACATATATATTTACATATTTTTGTATGCGTATATATCTTTTTTATTTTTTATTTTTTCCCCTTGGGTTATCAAGACCCCGGAGAGTGGGCGAGGAAAGCAGAATCATAAGTCTTGTCTCGATACAATAAATGCAATTCACATGATGAGATATTAATACAGTGACTTTAGTATACAGCTTTCTATTTTAAGTATGCATTAATATTGTTATTATATTGCTTGGCTTTGGAGATATTAGAAATGTTAAAATTGATGTTGTAAAAGATCATAAATAATTTCTACTATAAAAGAGAAAAATATTAAGCTGCAGAATTAATTGCCGTTTAAGCACTAAATTTTGCAGCCTGGTATGATAAGCGGCAAAACTCATCAATTAAAAAATTTCTTTCTAATGTCTCGCCAAGTTTTGGACTAAGTGGCACAATTTCGCTGTTTTTTAATCGGAGTCTTTTATTTTCAAAGTTTTTTTTTATAACGATTATGCTTATTTCTTGTAAAATTTTGTTTCATTCACCTACCTGTTTCCATAAAAATAAGGATTCAACAAAAGTGGCATGTTAATAATGAAGTCGTTCCAGCAATAATAAACCCAAGATAGTGAAAGGGGATATCAGTCAAACGATCAATATAGCTTGAATTATCTTTGCTAAGAAAAACTTATTTTGTCAAGCCATTAGATGGACACTTTTACAAAACCTCATATCATAATAAAAACAGAACCTAAAATACAAATATAAATCTAAATTGCCAAAAATGTATCATTAATGCATAACTCCAAATATGTAATACCTTAAAACCTGAAACATTATAGTTCAATATGTGTATTTATTATACAAATATTCTCAATCAAATATAATCCTCAAATGAATCAAGATAACCGCTAAATAAAAATTATACAAACCTTGAAGAAGGATTTACTAATTATAAAACAAAACTTTAACTATCTTAACTCAATTATTTCCATACAATTGATATTCTAGTCTTCAATATCCAACCTGGTAAACTTAATGATCAAATCCATAAAGCATCAAACTTTATAATTTCTATTGAAGTACCTATAAATGTAAAATGGAGTAAGCCACAAAATGAAATATAACATAAACATGTGTATGAATGTACAATCTTCCAATCATACACTACGAGTGTAGAATGCAATAATGATTATTTATTATATTTATTTTAAGCCAACAAGCAACATAGAAGTATTTATGACCTTAGCATGCGTATATATTAATACCATATACTATTAGTACCATATCCTCCTTGATTCCTAGAAGCCAAGAAACATCATCAATCTACCTAAACCATTTTCACAAAGGACTCAACTTAAGACATTGTCGTGCAACGATCATTACAATGCTACCCTAAGATTACAGGTCCTCTTGATCTCTTGGGCGCAGCTAAGCATACGCAACACAGTATAGTTAAGGCCAATAATGATTTAATCCAATTTTATCATCTAAACTAGCAACCATAAAAAAATAAGCAAGTATCCCATACTTGAATCAACTACAACACTAGAATCCAACCTTACAACATTCCTACTACCTATCAACAAATTAAACACCAAATTCAAAATTTCCTCTAATAACCTATTACTCTCTCACACTAGTCTCCTAAGCATATAGATATACTCTTAACATAGATAGATTTTAATTAGGATTAAAAGTAGTTAATGAAGTGTTAATTATTAATAAAATAATGCAAATGGTTGTAACAAATTGTTGGAGTAAGTTTTGCAAAATAAGGGTTTAAAATGAAAAGAAAACGAAAGGTTTTCTATGCGGAAGAGAACACTAACCCTGCTTTAGGCTATGCTTCGTAGCACGAGTTGGAACCCACTTTTGCAAAGTCATATATACCACCCCAGATCCATCGACCCTTCATGATCTGCCACTTTGAAACAACCCTTCCTGTAGTAGAACTTCATCATCAATACTCTAAAAATCTCTTTTAATCACCATCCTAATACGTTAACTAATCTTCTCTTTAATTTATCCTTCAATAATCCAAACACATAACAATGGATTTTCATCTTCATACAAACGCTTCCTCAACCATTAATACTCAATTATAAAAATTTAAACTTAATCCAAATTAAGGAGATTAGGGTTGAACTCACCTTTTAATCAACAAAGGATGCAACTTTCGAAGAGATTTCCAACTAGATATGCCTTGAAACCTAAAATTTAGTACGTATGTTTTTGCAAAGCCTTAAGGAGAGTAATGAATTTGGAATTCAATACGGAATGAAACTTGTCATGAGATCACTATATAGGGACTTACCTTCGTTCTATCTCTCAACCTTATGGACATGGATCTAGTCCTTGATCTAGATTAAATTCGTATAGAAAATTTGCCTAATAAGTCATGTATACGAGAGTTGTGAGGAGAATAATGAGGAGTGCCCTTACTTTTGTTTTTTTTTTGGAATAAAGAGGTGAGAGGGTTTATTAATTTCTCCTTTTGTGCCTTAGGCCATCAATTTCCCTTTTATTTATTTTATTTTTCAAGGATTTTACATATCCCCCCTCAAAGAACTTTCATCCTCGAAAGTCCCCCACCTTTCAATCTCATATCTTGATTATTTTATAACTCTTACCTCTTCAAATGTTCCAACTCCATTTCTTCTATCTCTTTAGTCACATCCTTACTCCTTCTTCTTATTTTACACATTTGTAATTGCTCTTCTTATCCAGATAAAAGACCCTGTTCTTTTTATCATCTATTTTTAGAATCATTCCAACTTGCTATTAGCTAGGCATTCTCGAATTCTCTATGAGCTTCCTAGCTAATATTTCCATGTAACTTTCTTTTAATAGGTGTCACCTTTTTAGACCTTATCATCCTTTATCGTTTCTACTCCTTGAAATTTGTCTTTTCATTTTGAAATATATATCCTGTTATAAGCTTAAATTGTTAGGTCTCCTATTAGTATCTTAAATTAAATAGTCACTTTATCTCTTCATCCACTTTGATATAAGGAAATCAAGCTTGGGTGGTTACTTTCCTAATTCCACCAAGTTTTACTAGTATCTCCCATAGTAACATTTATAGATTTGTGTTTATGCAACTTTTATCTGCAAAATTTTCTTCGTTCTCCTTGTTTCTATTATTTTACAATCTTTCAATTAAAATTTGAGTCTCCATGTTTCTGTTACAATATAGACCTCCAATTTAAATCCTTAGATTTTTCCTCCACAACTATCTTCAAATTTTTCCCTCCAAATTATACACCTAAAATAAACTCTTTCCATATATATACATATAAGTAACAACTTAGTTTATCGTTCTCCAACCACTTCCATCAAAACTTCTTCCTACTACCATTGATTCATGCAACTCTACTACTTCTCTTTATTGCATTAAAGTATTCTCATGCTCATTTTTACCTTTTTATTTATTTTACTTCTCATTCACTTATAACCTGATTACAACACCGCTACCTCTTGTTTTAGCATCCAAATATTGGTACACTCCACTTCATCACCTTGAGTTTCAGCCTCTCATTACTGCAGTGAAACAATATATCTGACAATAACATCCTTTTAGCAACTTCCTTCTCATCTCCAATTTTATACCTTAACATATTAGTAGCACGTTTCTTTATCAAGGGAAACAATCTATTAGACCTTGTAAGTTCTTAAGCAATTCTTTGACTTTAAGGTGGAAAACATACACTCCTTTCTCCTTTACTCAATAACTGTTATCAACCATACCATTGTCAACGATCATTTCTCCATGTCACTTATCTTTCTTACTTATCCCAAGCTCATTATTATTAGCAGGTTATTGTTATTCTTATACACTTATATTCATGCTTGTATTAATTGTTTTAATTTGTTTATTTAGATTTATAGGTCATGCTGTCACTATGATGGCTACCCATAGTAAATGAAATGTTCACTAAGAGCTTGTATACCATTTATATAGTTCAATTGAGTTCATTAAATTTTGTTAAGTTCAACATTATCTTATTATTTTTCCATCATTCATATATTTGGTACTATCCCTCCTTATTATCTTTGATATAGTTGATTTTGAAGGGGCAAACTTGTTTTGATTTCTTATTTGTTCAACTGATACATATTATTTGTTGAACAACGTTTCTTACTTTCATTGTCTTTAATTAGCGTTGGGAAGTATATATATTTTACAACTCAACATTAATAAATATATGAACTAGGCTAATAAATATCAACACAACACTGACTTTACTCGTCATGACTATAGCGATGCCTGAATTCAACACACAAATAGACTAACTACACCTATGCTAACTCAACTAAATTGACACAACACGCCATAGCATTAGAAGGAAGGAATATTCATAGCTCCCATACAAGCATACATATGTTAAGATTCCATAAATCTTTTATTGAAGACCCTTTTTGAATTAGTTTAATGTTCCATACTCCAATTATTTATTTTGTTGTCTTTATTAATTTGCGATTAACTATGTGTGCATCATACTATTTTATATCGTAATTGATTTTGATGTATTACCATTCACCTTGTATGGTCTAGTGAAGTCGTTTAGTATTTGGGATCTTCTATGTATTTATCAAGGTTTTGCTATTTTTAATAGTGGTGTCATTATGGTTGCCAAGATTTCCGTAGACCTATTTGTTTACATTTCAGATCAACGCTTTATCTTGTTCATTTTAGATTGTTAACATCCTCTTATCTTTTACGCCAATGTACTTTTATGATAATTGTAATTAACGTATTAGGCAACTAGGAAGGTACCTTAATTTACTTAAGAAGGTATCTTATTTGGTTTTCCAAGCCTTTTCAATCATTACGTTGCTAAGGGTTGGAAGTTGAATATGGAATTTTGTATGTAATATATTTAATTATATTGATGTGTATTTAGACATAAATTCGTTGATGGCTTCTTAGTTAATTTTTTTTTCTATATCACTTATACAGATTAAATCTTCCCATTTTTTTTTACTCGTTAATATTTAAAGTCATTTTGTGCATATGTTTGGCTTTTCAATTGTTATGTTAAACTTTTTGGGAACAATCTAAACCAAGTTTTATCATTTCCATCTAGAAGATGACTCTTCCAACTTCACATATTCAACACTTAACAACTCCAAGAAGATAAAATTTTAGAGAAAAGCAACTCTAAAAGAAACTTGTGATAAAGCTAGGTATATGAATAGATAAATATATTACAAAACATAGTAATAAGACTAATGAAATACAAAGGAAAGATGTAAAAATAAAATCATGTATGTAAGGTAAAATAGTTAAAGTAAGTATTTACTTTGCTTCTAATCAACCCCTCTACTTTACCCTCTATTGCTATTGCTCCACTATACACAGATCATTTCCTAAGTTTTGTCTAAAGATTCATAACCTACGCTTTTTTGTGATCAATAAGCCTAAGTTGTTTTACAATTCATTAACTCTAACTTTTCTATGATTCAAACATAATTGTCAAAAATGGGATTCTACCTAGAATTACTAGAGCTTTAGTAGAATCGTATCTTAGAATTGAATCGTAGGATTTATAAATTTGCTTTAAAAAGATAATAAATATGTATGTAATAATCAATAGAAAACTTAAAATGCATGGTAGAAATAAAGAAATTCATCGTAAATTCTAGGCACAATATGAGTTTAATATAAATAACTAAGCGTAAATGATAAATGATTATGCAAACCGATAAAACATTAATAGAAGTACAAAACAAATATAAATCATTATCAAAACTATCATCCCTCTCATCACCATCATCATCATTATCATCATCATCATCACCAACGTCTTTATTAATGATACTAGTAATTTTATCCATACCTTCTAAGTCTTTTGAAATACTAATTTGTACTTAATCTTTGATAAAATTAATATGATGAAGTCGCAGTTGCAGTGTTGAAATGAAAGAAGAACAGAAAGTTGAAAGCATGATTTTCTAAATTGAAATATAAATAAGGGGCTAAGGACGATGAGCTTGTTAAGTTGCAAAAATAATGTGCTAGTCTAAAAGCCCATCAAGTTAAAGTATCATATATTTCTATCCAGTTATGTAGAATCGGTAAAATCAAGAGTAGAATTAAGATTCTAATGATTTTAAAGATTCTAACTGGGATTCTTCTGGATTTTGCTCAAAAAAGATTTTCTATGAGTTTTAACTAGCAAGCAACTTATAAAATTGTAAAACCATTGAATCATAGGAGTTGAATTGGGATTTTAACAACCATGGATTTAGAACCTATACTTCGATACTATTTTAATTGTAACGCCTAAAACTTAGAACATTACAGCCCACCACATGCCTCTATTGTTTACTTGCACATTAGGCGTATTTATTACTAAAATCTTCAAAATACCTAATGTAACCTCCATATATTCTTAATTAAATTTAGTCCTTAAATGAATCAAGATAACTACTAAAAAAAGGTTATACAAATCTTGAATAAGGATTTATTAATTATACAAGGAAATTTTAACCATCGTGACTCAATTATTTTCTAAACAATTGAAATCCTAGACTCCACTCCCTAACTTGGTAAACTTGATGATTGAATCTATAACCATCAAAATTTATAATTTTTACTTAAGTACCTACAACTGAAAAATATAAAACGAATTGAGTTGAAACTCAATATGAAATACGATATACATATACATATGAACATATAATCATCATCATCATCATCATCATATATATATATATAAGAGACAATAAATGAATGGTTGCTGTATTATTGCATTATACACTTATATATTTATATATATATATCCAACAACCAACATAAGGGTACTTATGACCTCAACAAACATATATAATAATACCATAGAGTATTGGTATTAGGTCCTTCTTAATACCTTAGAAACCAAGAAACTTCTTAAATCTACCCATATCATTTTTATACGAGACTAGGCCTAGCCAAGCATATGCAATACAATACAGTTAAGATTGAATAATTATTTAATCCAATTTTGTCATCATCTAACCTAGCAACCACAAATAAACAAGCAAGTGTCCTGTACCTAGATCAACTGCAGTACTGGAATCCAACCCTATAATATAACACTCCTACAACTTGACAAAAAGCAAACACTAAATTCAAAGTTTCCCCTAACAACCTATTACTCTCTCACACCAACCTCCTAAACACTAAACAATAGATATACTCTTAAAATAAACAAATTTTAATCTAGATTAAAAATAGTTAATGAAGTATTAATTATTAATAAACTAATACAAATAGGTGTATCAAATTGTTGGAGTAAATTTTCCAGAATAAAGGTTCAAAATAAAGAGAGAATGAAAGGTTCTATATAAAGAAGAGAACATTGGTTGTGCTCCCCAACATAACCATGCTCGAAGCTATGCTCCCTAGTACGTGTTAGAACTTACTCTTACATGGTCATGCACACCACCCTAAATCCATTAACCCTTTGCGATTCACCACTTAAAAATATCTCTTCCTGTACTAGAACATCATTATTAATACTCCAAAAATCTCTTTTAAGCATCATCCCAACACATAAACTTATCTCCTCTTCCATTCATCCTTTAGTAATCTAAATACATAACAATGGATTTTCATCTTCATATCAAATGCTTCCTCAACCATCAATACTCAATTATAAAAACTTAAACTTGATCAAAATTAAGGAGATTAAGGTTGAACTCAGCTTTTAGTCTTCAAGGGATACAACCACGAAGATATGTCTTGAAACCCAAAATTTGGTACTTTCTTACAAAGCCTTAAGTAGAAAAATGAATTTGAAATTTAATATGAAATGGAACTTGTCATTACATCACCAAATAGGAACTCACCTTCAATTCTATCCCTCAACCTTATGGAAATAGATGTAGTCCTTGATCCAGATTGAATTCATACGAAAATTTATCCTATAGGGTCATAGCATAAGAAGTGTAAGGAGAAGAATCTCCCTTAGTTTTGTTTTTATAGAATAGAGAGATGAGAGAGTTTATTATCTGTAAAAAGAAAACTAGGATGATGAGATGAGGGGTTTCTAACTTTCTATATAGCCATATTGCCCCCTACTAATTATAGTCAATTACATACAGTACCAACCTTAATGCCCAATAATATGTTCTTAATCATCCTCTTTCCTTTTTTAAAAAAAAAAAAAAAAAATGAATTTCCCCTTTTATGTCTTAGTCCACCAATTTTCCTTCTATTTATATTATCTTTTTGGAGTTTTACAAAATCATTATTAGGTTATAAATGAGTGGAAATATGAACTATAGATTTAGATGATATGGAATTGTGTGGAATAATTCTAAAAAATTTCATGATTATATAGGTCTTTAAAATTTTTAAAATTTAGCACTTTCCTATTATAAAATGCATGTGTCTTATGCTCTTTTTTCTTTTTATTCATTTATTTAAACTTTTGCTCCAATCAAATGGAGATCTGATGTAAACCTAAGCACTATCGATCAAGGCCTTCATAGTCTAATAGATAATTACTGAACACTCAACCAATGGATTAATTTGATTCCCTCTTTTCATAGTTGTAGTACATATAATATTTGAAAAAAAAAATTAAACATTATGAAATCATAAGCTTGCATGGTATGTAATTGTATAAAACTTTTAAAATCATAAACTTGCTTAAATATCTAAGTGATACATACTAATGATCATATGACTAGCACCTATGAGTTTCCTTTCACTTTCTTAGAATCTATGGTTCTAAATTCAATACTAACAATGCACATATAGTAATCCATGCAAAGACAAAGAATTTAAGACTACAAAGACAAAGAATTTAAGACTAGAACTTTATCAAGAAAAGTAAATAGTATCTTCTTTTATCTACTTGCTATTGCAAGCGAAATGTTAACATTCTATTTATGCCAATTCTACTTATGAGTTTATAGCGAGATTTTCCATTCGATCTACTATTCTTGATAGCACAGTGAATGATTCTTTCTCTTTCATGATGGCTTTCTTTCTTTCTTTCTTTCTTTTTTGACATAGTTGTAATGATGCTTCAAAAAAAAAACTATAGACTTTTTTTTAGTTTAGTTGTATTTTATCTTTGGTTAGTGGATGAACTTGTTTTTACATAATTTTTTTTGGGGGGAGAATTTAAAAAGTTAATAAAGAAATAGAAAGGATAAGGAATTTTGTTTTAATTATCAACTATATAATTCTTGCTTCTTTTCTCTATATAGTTACTAGTTAATTCCTATGGAAAAAAGGTATGAAATAGCTAAATCAGCAAATGCTTCATAGTAAAATTATCTTTTGCCCAATCACAATTTATTTGGTATGTACACTTATATTTTTTAGCATGTATTTATTTTCTGAAAAATGTTATTCAAAAACATTTTTTATATTTGTTATAATTACAATTTTGAAGTTACCAAATAATATTGTAGTAATCACTAGAGGTTATATACATTAGTGGTATTTAATGGCAAGTAAAGACAGGAGATCAATGCAATAGTAGTAGATAGAATTGGTCAACAATCAAAGAAAAAAAAATATTTTTTTTAAAAAAGAGAGAATGAATTGCTTCATGGAATACAAATAATTCTCTTCAACAATTTAGCACAATAACTCTTTGTCATGATGTTGGAAAATTATTTAGCTCATAATCACTTCTTGTTGTGTATTGAATATTGACAAATTATTCAATTTACTCATGTGATAACGCCGAATAGAGATATTAGCTAAGATCATATTGTACTAACTCTTTCTCTCTCTTCTCTCAAACTCTCTTTTACTCTCTCCCAAACATACTCTCTTAGTGTTTTACCAACCTTATGTTGTGTAAAACCCTATTGCCTTACAGTTCTATTCGTATATGTATTACTCTCTTTGTTTACTTCCCTCTTGATATTGAACAGGATACTAATAGTGATCTTTCTTTTATTGTGTTATAAGGGTTTGGTGATTCAAGTTCACTAGGGACTCTAGAAGGTCGAGGAAGGAGAAAGAAGACAGATTGCTCAAGAGGTTTCATACCCTTCTCTTCTCTTTTACTTTCTCTTTTATACTTGTTACAAATTTTGTTGCTGTTTCATTATTTCTGTTTGTTTGTTCTAGTAGTAGTTATAATATTAGATCTAGTTAGATATTTTATATATATTATGATTTTAATAATAAAGTATACATTTACATGCTAAATTTGTTTAACCACCTTAGTTGTTTTACTAGTCTTCCTTTGACTGTAACAACTTCCCCCATCCTTTGAAAAGTGACCATGTGCCCAAGGTCATAAGTCAAGTAGATCTGTTGAAATACATCCAAATCTTCATAGGAAGTGTCTTCTAGAGGTAAACCATTCTATTGAACCAAAAGTTAAGACACCCATTGACCCTATTTTTGTATGTGTCTAGTTCCTAATATTAAGAGTGGCTTAAGAATTGGATATCCCAATGACACAATTGGAGGAAGGGCCAAAGAGTGAATAGTAGAACCCTTTGTCGCTTTCAATAGTGAAACATAAAAAACATTGTGTATTTTAACCATGTCTAATAGGGCTAGTTCATAAGCATAAAGCCCTACTTTCTTAACAATCTGGAAAGGGTTATAATACCTCTAAGAAAGGTTGTGAAACCCCTGAGAAAGAGAAATTTGCTTATAGGGTTGAAGCTTCACATAAACCATGTTGCCCACTACAAAAGAAACATCAATCCTATGTTTGTCAACATAAGAGTTTATATGTTGTTGTGCCTTTAACAAATTGTCCTTTAACAATTAAAGTACTTCATCTCAATCCAATAACTCCTACTCCATTACTTCCACTTTCGTAGTGCCTTTAATATATATAGGAATGCTAGGAGCTTTCCTCCCATATACCACCTCAAATGGTATGACCAGAGCACCTTGATGAAAAGAAGAGTTGTAGGCAAATTCAACTGATGGTAAAAAATGAACCCAATCTTGAGGATGTTCCATCACATACCCACTCAAGTACTATTGAATCACTCAATTAATCACCTCGATTTACCCATCGAATTGAGGATGATAAGCAGTACTAAAAGATAAGTTAATGCCACTCAATTGAAACAATTCCTTTCAAAATTGACTAACAAAAATAGGGTCTCAATCAGAAACCACTAAACTAGGAAACCTATGTAACTTGACAACCATACGAAGGAATAATAAGGCTACTTTTGAGGCAATAAAGTTAGTCTCTAAGGTACTAAGATGACAATACTTAGAGAGTTGGTCCACAACCACTAAAATAACTAAGTATCCTTATGACTTAGGTAATGAAGTCATAAAATCCATGGAAATGTCTTCCTATATTTGTTTAGGCACCAACAAAGGGGATAATAAATCCTATGGACTCTTTGTACTGTATTTAATTTACGAACATATAGTATAAGTTTGAACATAAGCTTCAATGTCATATTTCATTCCCTCCCAATAGAACTCAAAAGCAAGACATTTATATGTCTCAAGTACCTTAAAATGACCTACTACTGGTATAGCATGACACTCATAAACAAGCTTCGATACAAGCTTCGAAGTAGGCACCAAAAAACCCTTGTCCTTGAAGAACAAAATCCCATTCTTCCACTATAACTCCCACTTCATTCTTTTCACACTTTGCAAATCAGTAAGCATTTGCTTAAAAGCAAGTAAATGATGATATTCCTCTTTTAGCTCCTTTAACAAATGAAAATGAGGAAAAGAATAAGCCATATCATGCTGCCTTGAAAGGGAATTAGCAACTTTGTTATCTTGGCCGGACTTATAAACTATAGTATAGTCATAGCCAAGCAATTCAGCCAAATATTTATGCTGCTCTAAAGTTGGAATAACCTACTTTAGGAATTCTTTTAAACTTAGGTGGTTTGTTTTTACAATGAAATGTGACCCTAATAGATATTGTCTCCACTTCCTTATGGCCTCAATCATAACATGCAACTCTCTAACATAAGCTGAAGCTTTTGTTAGATGAGAAGGCATCTTTTTACTAAAATACGCAATAGGTCGGTTTTCTTATAGTAAAACAACCCTTATACCCATGGATAATGCATCTATCTCTGCTATAAACTCCTTAGAAAAATCAGGCAATGTAAGAATTGGAGTAGATATTAAGGATTGTTTTAGCTTCTCAAAAGCTTCCTTAGCTTGATCAATCTACATAAAATTATCTCACTGTAACATATTTGTAAGTGAAGAAGCAATGGTAGCATACTCTCTAATAAACCTTCTATAATAGGTAGAAAGTCCTGAGAAAGCCCTCAATTGCTTCAAATTCTATGATAATTGCCACTCACTAACAGCTTTCACCTTGGAAGGGTCTGGTTGCACTCCTTTCTTAGGAACTACGTGCCCTAAGTAATCTGTAGTAGTTTGACCAAAAGTATACTTGCTTCTTTTCAAATACATGCGATTATAAGCAAATATTTATAGCAACACAGTCAAATGGTTTACATGTTGGTCAAGTGACTTACTATAAACCAATATATCATTGAAAAACACAATCACAAACTTTCACAAATATGGTTAAAAAATCCTATTCATAATAGCTTAGAAAGGAGCAGGGGCAATCAATCCAAAGGGCATGACTAAAAATTCATAATGCCCCTCCTAAGTACAAAAAGCAGTCTTCTCAACATCACTAAGGTGCATTCAAATTTGATGATACCTTGCTCTTAAGTCTAATTTTGAAAAAATAGAGGCACCATACAACTCATCAAGTAATTCATCAATAGTAGAGATGAGAAACTCATCTTAATAGTGGCATGATTTAAAGCTTGATAATTTACACAAAAGCGCCATGAACTGTCCTTCTTCTTGACCAATAGTACTGGAGAAGAGTATGGACTAGTACTATACCGAATAACCCGTTGCTTTAACATATCAGCTACTTATTGCTCAATCTCCTTTTTCTGAAAATGAAGGTATCGTAAGGCTTGATGTTGATGGGTTTATTATCCTTAAGATGAATCTGATGTTGGATATCACAAAGGAGGCAATGATGAAGTGCCTCAAAAATATGAAAAAATTCACCTAATGGGTATTCTAAAGTTGTATTGCAAGTGGATTGATATGAGCTAGAAGTCACCATCTAAGCTTTCAATTGAAAACAAGATGCAATAGCATCTGTTCTAAGTGAACGCTTAAATTAACTTGGAGAAATAAGAGAATTCTTAAGGACATGATCTCCATTTAACATTATAGGACAACCATGTTTCTAAAATTGTAAAAACAACTTAGAACAATCAATGGTAATAGGACCCTAACTGTTGAAGCCACTGAACCCCCAAAACCAAATCTGCTCCCCAAATAGGTAAAACATAAAAAATTTTGATAAATTCCACTCATTGAATGAGTAGTGGCACATCTGTACAATATCCCTCACAAACCAACTTTTGCCCATTGCCAATCATCACTTGAAATTTTAGAGAAGACTCAATAGTTAGACCTAGATGTTTCATTAACCTTAGTTGCACAAAATTGTGGGTGTTACCAGAGTCAACCAATATATGAACTTCTTGTCTATTAGTAAGACCTTGAAATTTCAAAGTCTTAAGGACCATGTCACCAGAAAGAGCGTGGTAACAGATGGAAAGAGATTCCTATCCTTCGGTAATCTCCTAATTCTTAACTTCAGTTGAATCATCATGTACAATTTCTAAATCATTATCTTCTTCTTAAATAAGTAACAAGAATTTAGCTTTGCACTTGTATCCCCTATGGTACTTGATACGCAGTGGGTCTTGAACCAAGAATGAAGCAATCGAGGTTCAGATGAGAACAAGGAGCAGAAAGTTAAAATGGGGGTTTTGATGGTGAATGTGTATAGATATCACACACCAAGATACAAACACAATCAAGGGTAGAGTTCGATACAATCGAATAATCAAGGGTAGAGTTCGATTCACTTGGATTTCAAATGAGAGATTAGATATGACTCACTAACTCGCTCAAATGAAGGATTCATCACAATCTTAAGGACAAGATTGATAAGAATGCAAGAAAGATTAAAGAGTTAATCAACACTTAATAATCTGGTAATGCAAGCTTTAAGAGCTTAAGAATAATCTTGCTCGAAAGAGGAAAGTTCTAAGTATAGGTATATTCTTCATTGTCTGATGATCTCTCCACTGCTAATTACAAATGTTGCTATTTATAGCAAGTCTTAAACCTTAGTGGCAAAACATTAAATAATGTATAAGGCCTTAAGCCCTAAAGATTGGGCCCATAATTAAAAATAAAGAAAATATGTAAAAGAATATAAAAATGTGTGTTTAACAGAAGAAGTCACCCTATAGTCATTCAGCCAGTCTTAAAAAGAGCAGGATCCGAACTAGATGGGGTCAACAGTTGAATATCCGAGTTCTTGAGGAAGAGTCCTTGAAGTCTCATAGTGCTTGGTCGAGATACTTAAAAGGTCAGCCCACAATTATTGAGTACTAGAATTAGTTGACACTAGCCTCTCCATACCGTATTGAATGGATCTTTGACCTTGAATCCTCGATTGTGTGGTCTCTTAGCTTTTCAGCAGACAACAGACTTGATGCCGAGTGGCTCCTTTTCTTCCTCTCGGTCTTCTGGTATTATCTCAGCCTTGGTAAGAGTTGTTCGGCTTTGGCTTCAAATAGTTCAACCTAGGCTTAAAGCAGGTCAGCTTCAGCTTCAGGTAAGTCAGCATCAACATAGGACAGGTCAGCCTCGACTTGAAGATAGTCACAGGCTAATTCCTATAAGTACTTCTCATCACAGTTATAGCATAAGCCTTTATCACGTTGTGCTTGTAGTTCCTCTTTTGTCATTCTTTTAATAGGTAAAGTAGGTTTAGGTGAAGGTAACGGTGATGGTAGAATAGAAGGTTAAGGTGTAGATGATGTAAGTGAGGTTGAAGGAAACAAAGGTTTAGAAAATTGCAAAGGATAAGGTTTAGAAGTGGAAGGAAATGGTTTCTTAAAGGAAAAATTGTCGAAAAGTTTGGCTTCAAGCATTTTGGCTATTGATACAGCTTAAATTAGTGATTTAGGCCTAGCTAAGAGAACATCCCTATAAATATTCATCTTCAAACTAGAAATGAAACAATTAGTAATAAAGTTATCAGATAAACCAATTACCCTATTCAAGAAAGCTTCAAACTGAGACTGGTATTCCTTAACCGAAGTCTATTGAGTAAGTTTAGCCAATAAGCCTTAAAGATCCTTAAATTCCGATGGACCCAATCATCCTTCCAATGCTTCAATAAATTTCTTCCATGAACTAAGTTGGTTTTTATGGTGCATCCATTGATACCAATGTAATGCCCTATCTTCCATTGCAAAAGAGGCAATAGCAATCCTTTGCTCATTAGAAATCTGAAAAAGTTAAGAAATTGATTGGCTTTCAAGATCCAAGTAATTAGATCATCACCATTAAACTTTAACACCTCTAACTTAATCCCTTTGAGTAAATTTTCAGTAAAAAGACTATGGGAAGATGATGAAGTTGAATTAACCAATGAAGAATCTGTTGGAAGACTTTAATTCCCCTCTTGCTTCTACATGATGAAATTTTGCAATTCGTCTACTTGCTATGAAAGTGCACAAAGTTGCTCTTGCATCTCTTGTTGCGTTGTTGCTTGTTTAACATTCAAAGTTTCAATTTTTTTTTTATCAAGGATCTAATTTCTTATGGAGTTCATCATGACGAGAGCACCAATGTTAAGCCCAACCCACTACTTTATTCAATTTACTCACGTGATAGTACCAAATAGAGATATTAGCTAAGATCATACTGTACTAACTCTTTTTTCGCTCTTCCCTTAAACTCTCTATTGCTTTCTCCCCATCACCTCTCTCTCTTAGGGTTTTGCTAACTTTATGTTGTGCAAAACCCTATCACTTTACGGTTCTACTCGTGTATATATTACTCTCTTTGTTTACTTCCCTCTTGATATTGTTTGATGTTGAACAAGATACAAATAGTGATCTTTCTTTTGTTGTGTTGCGAGGGTTTGGTGATTCGAGTTCGCTAGGGACTAGGTCGATGAAAGAGAAAGAAGACAGATTGCTCAATAGGGTTAATACCCTTCCCTTCTCTTTTACTTTTTCTTTTATACTTGTTACAAATCTTGTTATTGTTTCATTATCTCTATTTGTTTGTTTGTTTTATTAGCAATTACAATACCGGATCTAGTTAGACCTATCAAGACTCTAATACTAAAATACACATTTACATGCTAAATTCATTTAACCACCTTGATTGTTTTACTACTCTTCCTTTAGTTGTAATGGAATTAGCCATTATATAATTTTCCTTCCAAGATAGTTGTCTGTTGAGCCTTTCTTATATTTCACAAGCTTCATAAGATAATACTTCTTCCATAAATAACTCTTGGCCGTAAGAGATATATCTTCATATTTGCTTCCTTAAATATCTTCATCTTCCATATAAGTTTCTCTTTGTCCGTTGCTCATAGTTGTTGTAATATTCTTTTCAATCTTATATTCTTCATTCCATAATATTCTCCTTGCGATCTTTCTGAAAATCTCATCAATTCTTCATATTTCCATTGCATTTGAAAGACATCTTTTTGTCATTTGATTAATAATGAGTATGATTAGATATATTATCAAAGTATATCTAATCGGTGTTGCTAGGCCTTCAAATAAATTTTTCTTAAATAGTCGTGAATGTCTTCAGCTTCTGGTTTTTCCTTTTATAGCGCTTTTCAATATAGTGCTCATTAGTTTCTGGTTCTCGCTTCTATTTTATGCCTGCACTTCGAACTTCTAGTTATACTTTTGGAGCTTCGCAGCTTCTGATTTACCCTTCTCGTTTTTCAGTTCTTTTCCTAATTGTGTTGCGAGCTTCCCTTACGCTACTGGCTTCTAGTTTTTCGAAGCTTCTTTTAATAATTATTGCGCTATTTCTTTCCACAACTTAAGCTTAGAATAATATTTTTTAGATTTAGTTGCATGCAAAATAGACACGTTAGTAAAAACTTAACATATTATTGGGATATACTTTTAACACCTTTCTTCTCTATTCTTCAGTTTTTTTTTTTTTTTTTACTTCACTTTTATTTTCTGCTTTGATTCAACCCTTCTTCTTTGTGTTGTTTTTTTCTTTCTTTTTTTTTTTTTTTCTCTAACTCTTGTAGTAAAGACTTTGGACAAACAGATTTGCGAGCCGCAGCAGTAATTAGCGATCATCAGTGGCAAACAGTTATCATCGATTCATGGCATTTACTTCAAATTAATCAAATGCATATTTCTCATGACTTTTGTTCCTCTAACCGTTATCTTGCAATTTTGTTGCCTTAATTTTGCCCGTTGTTGATAGGTTTGATAGCTATGCAGTTGATTCTTTCCATGCTTTCAGAATGTGATGAGCCTTCGTTCAAGTAAATTTTTTATTCGCACTTGTTACCCTACCACGGTGCCCATCTGACTTCTTCTCTTTCTTTTTTTTATTTTTTTTTTTTGTCCTCTTCAATTTATGCTTATGGTTTTGCAGCACAACGGCTAAGGTTGGAAATTTGCAATAACAACACAACAGCATTAGTATTCTTGGAAGGTTGGGAAATCGCATGGCTGCTTTTCCCTTGGTGTTCTTTTTTTTTTTTTTTTAAATTTTTATGCTGCTTCTTTGCCCGTTTTGGATGTTGCAGTGCCACATATGAGTGATGAGAAAGCTTCCAAAGGATGGTCGCATGTGACCTCTTTATTTTATTTTATTAGGCTTTATTTCAACGTGAATAGCATGCGTTGAGTTCCATAGTCCTTATTTTTTTCTCTCTCTTGTATGCTCGACATAGGTTGTACCAATCAGTGCTCACATGGGCTTCACGTGTTCTTGTATTTGGACATAGGCATGGCTTTATTTGCTTTGTTGTTGATTTGGAGCAACACTTAGACTAGGCTAAGGATAGTGACTAACATGAAGGCTTAGCGTGGAAGCTTTATGGACCAGGATGTATGAATATTATTCATCATGAGGTGACATTAGAACTTGCACTTGTCGAATGGCTTCCTTGTTTCACATGAGCTTGTTGTCTTCGTCTTGATGTGTTAGGTCGTGTAAGGCAGACTCTTGCTATGTTAAAAGAGTCCTTAAGGTTTAAACTTGCTTTGATTATTTATTTCCTCTTTTTTTTTTTTTCTTTTCAGATTATCCATTTGGATCATCTTCCTTCTAAAGTTACGCTATTACTACATAAGCGGGTTTCATGGTCAACTTAGATCCTCCAGGTTCCCTAAATTTATTCCGTTTAAAACTTTGTCTATTAATCAAGCTTCTTCAATTATTTTACAGCAATAAATAGTGGGCAAAGCTCCCCCAACTCAGGCCACTGAAGCTAGGTGAAAGAAAGGAGTGTTGGCTCACAATAGAGGGTGAGTATATACAGTTTAGTTTCTTTATGACAACCGGATTGACAAAGCCTTTCAAGAGGGCTCCTTTTGGATGAATGCTAAGACTCCAAGATCGCACATATCTATCTATGCAACTGATTCTTATAAATACATCCTCCCATAGGCTAATTCTAAGCCTAAAACACCGGTGAATGCGGGGTCAGTACTCTTTAAAAATGAGAGAAAAGAGCTTCCTATGTCTCTCACTCAATTTACTATTCCAATGCATACGATCTCTGATTGGAACTTGTAGGTGAATATATTATAAAGAATGCAGACTACATCTTGATATTAAAACAGGCTAGGGTTCTTAATGTTGTACATTTGACTTCATAGTTCAACTTCCATAAGATGGAGGATATGAAGTCTTGGTGTATTCTCATATCTAGGTGGAGTACTAAGACCTGCACCTTCATAGCCTCTTGGGATGAATCACACCTACGATATGGAACATATTTCTTCTTAAGCTTCACAACTTTTGGAAAACGGGCATTATAGTAGCATTGAGTATACTATAGGATGAAACTGCTCATAGCATTCTACAAGGTACTATTGCATTAAGTAAAGCTTCATAAAAAAGATCTACCTTCTTGGAATGGATTGAATACATCGTGACACAATAGGAAAGAATGGGCTCTTGATACGAGGTCCAACTATGAAAGTGAGTAAGCATCAATTTTTTTTTGTGTTCATGAATTTAATTGTCTAATATTCATAATAGTGACTTATCATAAAACTTGGTATAGGTGTGAACTTGCGGCATTCATAGCTCTTTGGTTATCTACATACACCGTTCCTAGTGGGCCCAAAGAAGGGGTTATTCCAAGGCTCCACTAGAGATTCATACGGCTAAAGGAGAATGTTTCACCCTAGCCCCATTTTACTTCAGGTTATTGTATCATTGCCTGGATTTATACCATCATGCTATTGCTTGCTTCATGGGTCGCTATACAGCTTTATGCTTCATAAACATAGTTTTCCTTTAAATCTTTTTTTGCAAAAGATTTAAGGGGCATTTCGCTTCTCCTAAATAAATAAGAACTAAAATTGAATTTACCATGACCATGGGCATAGATGGAAAGACATCATAAGCATTCTCTACTTAAACTCTTTGATGCTGCTATGGCCATAGTTGTTAAAATCACAAGTTAATTGTGCGATTTTACTAGTCTATGGTTTTGTAATTTTTTTTTTTAGTTAAAATAGATATAAAATCATTTCAATATAGATTTTTTGTAGAATTATGAATTTTGATGTACGATTCTATAAGTTTATGATTTTACCGATTTCGTATAATTTTATATGATTTTATAGGTTTAAATGAACAGTAAAATTAGGATTTTGATAACCACTATGAAGTTTACATTTAATCCATATGTAGAGAAAATCCCTAGATATCAGATGTATAGCAACAACTGCCCACTTAACACTCCTGATTTTGTGTCTTTAGAGAATTGCGAAAACAGGTTTAAATGAGCAATAAAATTAGGATTTTGACAACCACTATGAAGTTTACATTTCACCTATGTATAGAGAAAATCCCCAGATATCAGATGTACAACGGCAACAGCCTACTTAACACTCCTGATTTTGTCTCTTTGGAGAATCACAGAGACTTGTGGTACTTTAAGGCTAGCTTCCTCCAATAGCTATCTTCCTTCAATGGTGTAATCTAGGAAGCCTTCCCTTAATACTGGATTGTAAGGGCTCAAATGGTAATATTTTAGACCTTAAAGTCATGGTATATTCTCCGCATAGATTTGCACTACAATTTGGATTTGATCAAGATATTCCTTATATGGCGATTCTTTCAGCAAACTCCGATACTTGTTGTAAACTTATTTCACCTGAAGATATCAAAATGATTCAATTGAGCATGCACCAATTGTATTTTCCTCCTTTGAACTGCAATTAGGCGATATCCCCTAATTGGTCATCTTACTAAGCCGAGTACTTAAAGGGGTTTCTAACTTATACTTTTTCATAAAATGTGAAGCCTTTGAGCAAGCTTATTATTTATCGTGAATTATATCTTCAACTTCCAAGGCCGAAAAATAAAAAGTAAGGTGATCACTCTAATGAAAAAGCAAGAGCTTTTGGAGAAACAAAGATGGGAGTGAATCCATCTAAGCGTTCTCGTCCTCCTTTAAGCAATGACTAAGGCACTGCCAAACTATTGTCCCGATAAACAATCAAGAAAGGATATTGAATTGATTATTGCAGAAGTAAACTATTTAATCAATTTTTACTTCTTGATGTTTAAGATCACTTTAACTACACTAAACTTGTTATTTATCTCCAATGTATTAGAAATATTAACAAATTTAGATAAGAGATTTACATGGAAAAACCTAATTGACACTTACTAATATGATCTTTAATCACAATATTAATCAATCTATTAAGCTTGTAATCTTCATACTTAGTTAACATGATCTATATGATTCTAATAAATTTGTAATGTGTAAACAAATAATAAATCACACAAACAGTAAATAAATAACTATTAAATAAAGAGATTAAAGTTCAGAAGATTAGGTAAGCACATATAGTAGTTTCGCTTATATGTTAGTCCACTCTTTCAGCTTGTTGCTAAGGATATGGTTATCTATACCATATTTTCTACTATTTGAAAAAAACTTATTATAGATGTCAGCAGTTCCCATGATCCTATCTTGCCACTACAATCGCAAGTTTATAAAATCTTCCTCTTAAGTTTTCTCCAACAATGCCCATTAATTTTGAAGAGATTAGTTAGCTTCTTTGAGAATTACAATAGGTTCCTCACCATTTCACACAATGTTCAGCAATTGCGAACCTCACTTAAAGGTGTCTCTCAGATAACAGAAACATATATAAGCTCCCAAAAATAGTTTTATCACAAAAACTTATGTTACTTAGTAAACTTTGTATATTCTCTTAAGTGTGTCTTCTCTAGCTTCAATCGCTTCAACTTAAATAGATGTTGCTTGCAACATTTAAATGTTCCTTGTCAGGTAACAACCGTTGTGTAGCTATTGTATCATCAAAATCTTTGTGATATTTAATCTATGTTGTCGTTATTGATATGCTTCATTGTCATGCCATACTTTTCAATTTTTATAGCTTCATATACTTACAAATTTGCATTACTCCATTGTATCACATGCTTTTAGTATCTTCGATTTGTATCGCCTTACCTCATAATGATTTTGCTTTCATATCTCTTGGCTTAATCAAATATATTACCCAAATATATCTCTATAGTACTGGGTTTTAACCAATAAGTCAATTCTTTCTTTTCTTTTCGTAGATTGGTTCTTGTCTTGTCTTGCTTCTAACTTCTCAAGCACCTCTTGAAGTTTTAGTCTACATTGCACTTCTAACTAGTCTCGTATTATACTTAATATTTTTCTTTTCTTCCTTCATCTTATTATATCTTCTGTCATAACTTGTCTTCATTAGCTTTTGATGATTGAAACTTCATTATTCAGTATGATGGATATATATCTTATTGTTTTTACTTCAATTAGCTTCTAGTAGTAATCGATTCTAATTCATCATTCTTTTCTGATACTTATTCATCGATTCTGGTTTACTAAATCACTTGTGATCTCATCATCCATTTCATTGTTCTCAAGTACCTTTCAAGAATATTTTCTCTTATGCTACATACTAGGTAACATGATTACTAATAACAAAATTTATCTTTCTCTAATATATCAATGATGAGTTACCAACCACTAATCTTCTTACTCACGCACAGCTTTGAGGCCTCTAATCCCTTACCCGAAGAATTCTCTCTCATTAACTTGTCAATGACAAGAAACTTTATGCAGAAGAAGGATGGCTGAATCCTTGAAACCTTCAAAAAGTTACATCCTACTCTATTTTCTCCCTCTTGTGCCAAGTGATCTAACCTCCATTTGCCGAAAGATTCTTACTGAATGACGAGACATTCTCCTTTATTCCAAGGACTTTCCTTTCAACCTTTGACTAATACTTATTACATCCCTTTCTCGTCTTGGCAATCCCTGATGCTGCCGTACCTTGGTTCAACTTAATTGTTGTGCCCAAAGAATCTTTGTACGAAACAAAAGTTATACTGCAACATGTCCTTTTCATCTAACATGGTACTATATTTCCATTTTTGTCTTTTGTCTTCTATCCTTTTTATCTCTTTTCATATGTACTAGGAATCCCTTTTTTATGTATGCCTTTTTGTAATTTCTTTATTTGTGATGTTGCCCTAGGGACTTATTATAAATAATCCCTTTTCCTTATAGCCAAAATGATCTTACTTGACAAATAGACATTTAATATATTGTTCTTGTGAGATACCCCTCTCCAAGTCCATTTTCATACACTCTTATCTAATCTTATCGAGTAGCTCAAGGTTAGCAGTGAGTGGACCTTAACATTAACTTATATGTCATATCAAGTGAAGTGTCAAGTCGTGTTGTATTCGTAGGTGATTCATATCCTCTAAGCAGCTTTACATCGGCTACTTTAGTCAATCTGTCGACCCATCCATTCTAAGTTTCTTTTATATTCCGAAGGACCCATTGGTTCTAATCTGCTACGGTAAGTCCTGGTAATAATTAAGCTCTTATGCACATCAATCAATATATATATTGTTATCATCAAAATACTTGTCATCGGGGTTAATGTCCAAACAGTTTTTCATGTAGTTCTTGCTCTAAAAGAAATGACCTTGTACTAGACTCGAGAGGTAACGATCATGTCTTTAAAATTTGGTTCTTTTTTATTATTTTGATTTACTCTTCTCATGACTATCTTTGTAGGGCTCTACTCAATCCAACTCCCATCCTAAAGAGCAACCATCAATCCGCCATAATTCTAGTGAAGATGATGATGATTAGGAGTTAGTAGATTATAACGATTATCCTAAAGAATACAAATAGGTTGATGATGGTGGTGATTTATACAATCGGCTGATTATGTTAAGGTTATCGAATTTGATAGTGAGATAAGCCTAGATAGAGTAACTACTAATGGAACTCAAGTACCAATGCTTATACCAACCATAAATGTTAGGACTCACGTTAAAGCTTTACTTACCAAGGAGCCGCTTTAGCTTGACACAACTATGATTTCTTCAATCTCCTTATGAGAAGTCCTAGAAAGGCCATAATCGCTACCTACTTAAAAGCAATTATAGCTACCTTGGCATGATTGCATCGATCATCCATGATTAAGGTTACTTCAACCTTACATCCTATGAGAGGTGTTATGGGACTAAGCCTTCTGTAAGGTTGCTGCAACCTTTTATAACTTGAAATCGCTTGGACTCTCAATATTCGAATAGTGTGGAAGGACATTATGTCCGTTACTTGCTTAAAATTGAGATTACTACCAAGCAACAATGACTATTGTGATGAGATCACTTTAATCTCTCACAGCTAAGGTTACTTAAACCTCAATGTTTGTGTTATGGCGTTATGGTTGCTAAGCTTGTTGTAAGATCACTTTGATTTGTCATAATTAGGATGGCGTTAATCTTATTAGAGAAACAACTTTGCAAGAAAAAATTGGACAATGAACATAGAAGATGATGAAATTCATTATTACTTCATTTCATTAATGAGGAATTACATAAATGATTACAAATGAAACTTCTTAATATAGTAAAAATTAATGGGTGCAATCATGGTATTTGTTCGAGGATTGAGGAAATTGCAATAATCTACTATTGTGGACTTCTTGTACAACAAAAGGGCCTTCCCATTTTGGAGTGACTTTTAAAGCTAGAAGTCCTTCCTTTACATTCTTAACTACACAAAGAACAATGCCACCTTATTTGAATGAGCACTTCCTAACAAGTTGGTCATACATAATACTTAACATTTGGAGGTAGTTAGCCAGGTTATGTTTGGCCATATCATGTCTCTCATCTAGTGCCTTATATTTAGCATTCTAAAAGTATCGAATTCTAATTCAGCATTTAGAGCTAGACAAGCTAATGGTACAAGGACCTCAATTGGTATAAGGCCTTTGTGGCATACATCAAAGAAAATGGTGTTACTGTAGTAAGCGTACATTTTGAAGTGCGATAAGCCTATAATGCCAATGGCAGCTTATCATGCCACTCTTTCTTGTTATTATGTACCATTCGACTAAGGACTTTCAGTAGTGTTTTGCTCGTCACTTCAGCTTAGCCATTTCCTTTTGATTAATACGGCGAAGACTTTATGTGGTTGATATTATAAGATTCCCACAACTGCCTGGCATATGAATTGATAAATAGAATCTCATTGTTCATTAGTATACACCTTAGGATTCTAAATCAACAAATGATACACTCCTTCATGAAGGCAGCCATTTCCTGTCTAGTTGCCTTCTTTAGGGGAATAGCTTCAACCAACTTCATGAAACACTTGGTATTCACTAGTATCCATATGTACTGTCATGCTCTAAACCAAAGAGTTATAACAACCCCGCCATATAAACCAGCCTAAGTTAGAAGCTAGCCATCTTAGCCATTAACAAAGGTATAGTTTATACAAAGCATTTATCACTCTACGGCTTTGAGCCATCCAATTCAATACGTGTTTAGTGTTAACCTGTGATGTAACTTTTCAAAATAACTTCTGAAAGTGATTTTGTAGTATAAAAGCTTAAGAAGAAATCAAGTTTTATAATCATATGGAATTTGAAATCTTGAATTTCACAAAAAAAGTTTCATGAATTAAATGGATATGAAAGATAAAACAAGTAAATAAGGATTTGCAAAAGTCCTTAGATTTATAAAGCATAGTATAAGTATAAATGATTGAGAACTAGAGGGTCGCATAAGAAGACCCTATTAGTTTTCTTTAGAGTTAGTATAGGTGATAAGTAAAGTAGATATCTAGCCAATTAGTAGTATCGGCGATAAGTAAAATAGATATCTAGCCAATTAGTCTTGAATCTCACTCCCCAACCTCATTCTCTATTCTTCTATGACTTGAAGTGTTGCTTAGTAAATCTATCAGAAATCTACAAAACAACTATAGGGGAATATGATAGGAACCAAGCTATTGAACCTCTAAACTGCAGTCGAACCTAAGGCCTAAAAGCACTAACGAGGCAAATCTTCATGTTCCAACAAATTCTTGCTGAGGCCAAGTTGATCCTTACTACCAACTAACTTCTTATGCTAAGCTGAGTAACCACAAATCTCTCGAAAGTCGTATGCCGACTAGTTAAATGCTCTGCTGATTACCCAACCCCATACGTACACTTACTGGACTCTAACCGAGCCGACCTTTAGATCGGTAACATTGGTGCCGAGAAGTTGAGAACTCCAACACATACCCGCAGTTACTCCTTCTTGGGTAAGCCCAAGTCTGCCCAGTACCTCTATTCAATACCTCTACTCGGCCCTCTATCTTGATCATACTATTTTTTTTGTTTCTACTAAAAGCATCCCCAATATGTTGTTACTACATATCCCAGACTTATGTAAAGGAATCTATAGTGCTAATCATTAATTTACTTGAATTAACATTTGTATCCTTTATTACTCTTTATACGTTACTTCTTTTAGACATTACCTTTTTAGTCTTTTCTGTTTTAAGTAAGTTACCCTAGTTTTTTAGGTATAAATACCTGTTGTACATGTAACCACAATCATTGGATCATCAATAACTGAATATTCTTCCTTTCATGAACACTACTCTTGTTAGCTTGTTTACTTACTTTACTCTTATCCTAACCCTTAAGTAAGGCTAGATGGCTAGTAACCTTACTGGACCACCTCATGCGTTATATCAAGTTATGCTACAAATCCTTTAAAGTTCCATTGGTGCATCATATCCTTTAAGCTATTTGTAGGTTTGCTCATCTTACCTTTTTCCATTCTTTCATATAACTTCCATCTCGTTCTTCAAGCTTTTTGCAAGCTTGGACCCATCCCAACTACTGGCTTTGTCTATTCTTGGTCTCGATCTGCATCATCTTAGTATCAAAGCGGAGGTTTCATTTGGGTAAATTGTGTTTAAATCTCCTTGAGTAGTGGTGATTGTTGTGGTAATGTATTGTAGTTGTGTAAAAGTCAACTGTGAGTGTTTGAGTAAGTATAAGGAGTAGTAGTTCGCTTTAGTTAGATACTCTGTTTTAGCCTATTTCAAGAATACGAAAACAGAGCAAGTTTTGGTTGATTTTATTGTTCATTGGTGTAGTTGTGTTTACAAATTCATTATACATTTGTGTATGTTGGAATAGTAACTATTGTACCTTAGATTTGAAGTTTATTTACTAAGTTTTGTCAAGAAGAAACGGATCCCAATGTTAATGCTAGTATTAAAGATGATAATAGTGATGTTATTTACCATAGACGACAACCCCAGGGCACCCCCAGGAATACGAACGAATGACCTGATGAAATGGCTAATCTCTTAGTCAATCTGACTAGAATTGTTCCTGCATTAGCTTATCGACCTACTGAAACCGTACAAAATACCTCACAAGTTGCCCAACTTACTAAAGGACAAAACCTAACTCGATAAGATTGAGGTAGAGGAGTAGGAAGATGAGTACGGCAAAGGATTGACTTAGGAGATATGGATGATGATGAAGAAGAGGAGTATAATGAAGAAGAGTAAGCTAAAGCACCCTAAGCTACCGACCATGTGAAGATTCAGATTCCGAGCTTCAGTGGTTTTGGGAGTACAAATGATTATTTGAATTAGAAAGATAAGGTTGAACTTGTTTTTTTATTATTACCAATATGAGGACTAAGAGAAGGTAAGGACTATTGTTGTTGAGTTATTAATATTGCCACGATGTGGTGGAAGAACTTTCAAGTCATGAGAAGACAAAAAGGATATAGAGAGATAAATACTTGGCTTGAGATGAAAAAGATACTTAGAAACAAATTTATGCTGGATACTTATTTGCAAGATACTTTTGCTCAGCTTTAAGAGCTAAAGCAAGGATATCAAACTATTGATGAATACGTTCAAGAATTTCAAATACTCACGATTCGCTGTGAAGTTGATAAGCCATTAGCTAAGACATTGTCTAGATTCCTTACTAAATTAAGAAGTGATATCCAAGACATTATGGAACTTCAATAGTTCACCACATTAGATGAGGTTATAAGGATAGCCTAACAAGTGGAAAGGTAGAGAAAGAGCAGGATGCCAACCTAACCCCTGACAAGCTGGCATGGTCAATCCAGTCAACCTATTTAGGGAAGCTACTGAGCTCAACTAAGCATCGAGTTGACCAAACGAATAGATGTTAGGACTAAACAGAAGGTAATGCATACCATGACCAAGAATAGACAAGACTAGTCGCTAAATGGGTCCAAGTTTGTTAAAAGCTTGAAAAAGTAATGGGGAAACACGTGAAAGAATGGAAATGAAAAGAAAGTAAGCAAACTCATGAATAGCTCCAAAGCATATGAAACACCAATGAAATTTTCGAGGACTTATGACACAACTCGATATGGCGCAAGAATTGGTCAAGCAATGTTACTCGCCACCTAGCCTTACTTAAGGGTTAAGATAAAAATGAAATGAAAGTAAACAATCAGTGTTTATGAGAAGAAGAATATTTAATGTATTAGTGGTAATTTGATTCCAACTATAAGTACAAGGGTATTTAATAGGAAATAGGCTACTAGGCCTTTGACTTGTAGCTGAACCTAAGGACTGAAAGGCTTGGCAAGGCCAATTCTTCTACTTCAGCCAACTCATGTTGAAACCGAGTACTTCTTTACCGAGCTACTCTTTATACCAAGTCGAATGACTGCCTATTTCTCACAAATAATGTACCGAGAAGTGGAAGGCCGAGAGAGAAGCCAATCCTCATTCTCACTCCTGCTTGGCTAATTACGAGGCATCACCCTTACAAAAATAACAAAAGAGAGACTTCAAACTGACTCAGCCACCTCTGCTTAAACAAGCAAGCTAACCGTACTTTTTGTCCACATCTTCCAACGGCCTCACCAATACAACATCGCCATGTATATAGGATCATGTGTAAAATCCGTTACACTAATTATTGTTTTTCTGAAATATTTATTTTACCCTTTTGTATTCTTGTACATTACTTTTTTAGGATAATACCCTTTTTTTTTTCTTTTCCCTTTTAGGCATGTTGCTTTAAATTCTCAGGAATAAATACCACTTTTTCTAGCAATTGTAATCATCAAATTATCATTAATACACTTGAGTATTTTTCCTTCATTGCATAAATACTACCCATTTACTCTCGGCATCACTCTTATCTTAACCTTTAAGTAAGGCTAGGTGGCAAGTAACCTCACCGGACCATCTTGTATGTCATATCGAGTTGTGTTGTAAATCCTCAGAAGTTACATTAGTGCATTATATCCATTGAAGCTATTCATGGGTTTTTGCTTACTCTTCATTCAGGTTTTTGCCCATTCCTCATCACTTTCCTTTTCGAGCTTTCTATAAACTTGGACCCATCCAGTGACCAGCTTGTCTGTCCTTAGTCATGGTTTGTACTATCTTGATATTAAAGTGGAGGTTTCATGTGAGCTGTAGTTGGTTCTTTTTTTGAAGTTTTGTTATATTCTGTTCTATGTGTATGAAACAGAGTAAGTTACTATGTTCATTTTAGCTGTTGTGTTTACTAGCTGTTAATTTCCTGAAGTGTTTGTTTGAACTTTGAATATGTGGAGAAAATGATAGATCGAATGTGAATGTTAGTATGGGAGATGACAATAGTGGAATTGTCCACCATAAACAATAGTCTCAAGGAACCCCGAGAAACACTAACGAAAGACTTGATGAGGTGGTCAATCTCTTAGTAGATCTAACCCGAGCTGTTCATGCGTTGGCTTACTGACCCACTGATGCCATGTAAAACACCCCATAAGTTGCTCAACCTATTAGAGGTCAGAACCTAGCTCGATAAGTTCAACGTAGAGGAGTAAGTAGATGGGTGAGGAGAAGGATTGGTTTGGTAGACATGGGAGACAAGGAAGAAGAGGAATATTTTGAAGAAGAGCGCGTACAAGTCCCTAAAGCATCTAACCATGTGAAGCTTCAGATTCTGAGCTTCAATGGATTTGGGAATGCTGATAAGTATTTGCAGTGGGAGGAGAAGGTAGAGCATGTTTTTTATTATTATCAAAACGAAGATTACAAGAAAGTAAGAACTGCTGATATTAAGTTCTCCGAATATGCCCTTATGTGATGAAATAATTTTTAGGCTATGAGGAGACGAGAGGGCTACCGAGAGATTAGTACTTAGCTTGAGATGAAGAGAGTATTGGGGAACAGATTCATATTGGAAACTTATCTTCAAGATATTTTCACTTAGCTTCAAGAATTGAAGAAAGGAGGTTGGACTGTTGATGAATATGTTCAAGAATTTCAAATGCTTATGATTCGTTGCGAAGTAGAGGAGCTACTAGCTCAAACAGTTTTAAGATTCATTACTGAGTTAAGAGGTGACATTCAAGACATTGTGAAACTCCAACAATTTACAACAATGGATGAGGCCATTAGAATAGCCTAATGAGTAGAGAGACAAAGAAGGAGTTGAGTACCACCCAAGATGCGGACTAGCCGACCTAGACAGGCAATTCACCAAGCTTAGTTAAGTACCGAGCGTAGCCGAGCCGAAAGATAGATGTTTAAGCTAATTAGAAGGATCGACCTGACGCTGAAGTGTCAACTCAAACTTATGAAAAGGGGTAAGGATTAAGCAGGAAGACGAGCCAAATCAAGTGCTTCAAGTGCTAAGGGTTATGACACATGGCTTATCAGTACCCGAACCAACAAAAAATGGTTATCAAGGGAGATATCCCGAAGTTAGAGATAGACAGTACAAATGACGAATCCGAGGAGAAGGAGATCCCTGCTAAGAAAGAAATGATTAAAGAAGATGTGTTCGCCGAGGACTTAGACCAGTTGATCATGGTTGTCTAACGTACAATGAATATGGAACCCTCATAAGAGGAGGAGTAGAGAAAAAATCTATTTCATACCACCTGTAGAGTGAACGATCAAGTGAGCACACTTATCATTAATAGTAGAAGTTGTACCAATGTGGCATCGACCAATTTAGTCACAAGGTTAAAATTGCTAGCTATTATACACCTAAGACCATACAAGCTATATTGATTGAGTGAGAAGAGAGCACTACATATCACTTGGCAAGTACTACTATCAATTAGCATCGGACATTACTCTAACAAGATTTTATGTGATGTGCTGCCCATGTGTGTTTCATACATGCTACTTGGCCAATCATGGATGTTTAATAGGAAGGTCTCCATGATGGGTACAAGGACACATACATGTTTGAGAAGAATGGCTAAAAGATCACACTGAATCCGATGTCACAAAGGGAAGTTAATAAACTACAGGCTAAACTTACTCACAAATTAAAGAAGGCTTTGGTGATGAGTAAAGCAGAGCTTTGAGAGACCCTTAAAGCTGATGTGACAACCCTCATGCTAGTCAAGCGACTGTTAGAGTTAAAGGAGCGGGGTGAACCACCTCAAGAAGTGAAGGAGTTGCTAGATGAATATGCTGATCTATTCCCAAAACAATTACTTGAGGGGTTGGCCCCTACTCGAGGCATAGAGTATTGCATTGACTTAGTACCTAGTGCTGTACTGCCGAATAAGCTGGCATATCGAATGAATCCTGAGCAAGCTACTGAGCTCTAATGACAAGTTAATGAGTTACTAGAGAGAAGATATGTTAGGGAAAGCCTCAACCCTTATGCTATACCAATGCTTCTAATGCCGAAGAAGGATGGAAACTAGCAAATGTGTGTTGATAACCGAGCTATGAACAAGATTACAATCAAATATAGGTATCATATCTCAAGGTTGAAAGCTATGCTAGATGAATTGAGTAGAGCCAAGATTTTCAGCAAAATTAACCTCAAGTCTAGCTACCATTAGATTCGTATGAGGCTACAAGACGAGTGGAAAATAGTGTTCAAGACTCAACATAGATTATATGAATAGATTGTTACACCCTTCGGCTTGTCGAATGCCTCAAGCACTTTTATGAGACTAATGAATCATATGTTGAGACATCTGATTGAGAAGTGTGTCATAGTGTACTTTAACGACATCCTGGTCTATAATACCAATATGATAAGTCACTGTGAACATCTCTGTGCCGTTCTAGATATCCTCCGTGCTGAGAGATTATTCAATAATCTCAAGGAGTGTTGCTTTTGCCAGGAGGAAGTGGTATTCTTGGGCTATGTAATCAGTAGGAGAGGCTTATGAGTAAATGATAAGAAAATCCAAGCAATTGTAGAGTGGCTGACTCCTACTACTTGTGGTGATGTAAGAAGTTTCCATGGACTGGCTTTGTTTTATAGATAATTCATCAAGAATTTCAACACCTTCGTTGTGCCATTTACTAAGCTAACGAAGAAAAACACTGACTTCCGATGGAGAGAAAAGGAGGAGAGGAGCTTTGCCAAGATAAAAGAGAGATTGACCATCGCCCCAATATTAGTTCTACTTAACTTCAAGAAAATATATGAGCTGGAATGTAACGCCTCAAGCATTGGGATAGGCGTTGTCCTAATGTAGAAAGGCTAAAAAATTGCCTTCCATAGTGAAAAGCTTAGAGGACCATAGTTAAATTACTCAGTGTATGACAAAGAACTCTTGGCGCTGATCCAAGCACTGCAAGTATGGTAGCATTATCGACTGTCGAGAGAGTTTTTCATCTACACTGACCATGAGTCTTTGAGGTACCTCCGAAGTTAAACCAAGCTATTGAAACGACATGTGAGATGAGTTGAATTCATTGAGGGATTCGATTTTGTAATAAAATATAAACAAGGAAAGAGCAATGTAGTTGTCAATGCTCTCTCAAGAAGACATCCACTCCTAACTAAACTACATACCAAATTATTTAGGTTTGCCAGCATCAAGGATTAGTATTCCAGGGATCTACATTTTGGACCCATACTTGCACGATGTATTGATGGAAGAATAGTGGACGAATATCATGTGGAAGATGGCTACTTATTCCAAGGTAGAAAATTATGCGTGCCGACTTATTCACTACGAGAGCTATTGATCAGGGAAGCCCATAGTAAAGGGTTGTCCGGACATTTCGAGGAGAATAGGACGTATGAACTATTGAGTAGTCGACTCTTTTGGCTGAGAATGCGGCGAGATGTGTACCGAATTATTAAAAGCTGTATCATGTGCAAAAGGGTAAGTGCCGAGCTGAAAAAGGGAAAGAAATGCCTTTGCTTGTTCTAATGAAGCCATAAACTAAGCTAAGCATGGACTTTGTCCTCGAATTACCACGAACTACCCGAAGCAAAGATTCTATAATGGTTGTGGTAGATTGATTCAGCAAGATGGTGCACTTTTTGCCTTAAGCCAAAAACTAACGATGCTTTGGCTATTGCTTCTCTTTTCATGTAGGATATATGGCGTGCTGAGCAATGTAGTCTCTGACAAAGACCCAAAGTTCTTGAGCCATTTTTAGAGAACCTTGTGGCATCAAATTAGGACCAAAATACTATTTAGTACTTCCTGTCACCCTCAAACTAATAACCAAACAGAGGTGGTTAATCGCACTTTGGGATCACTACTCCAAGCTGCAGTGGCTGAGAACTTAGCTAATTAGGATATTTGCTTAATAGTGGTTAAGTTCACCTCCAACCGGACAGTACATGACAACACCAAACAAACTTCTTTTGAAGTGGTCTATGGATTTAATCCCGAGTTACCCCTCATCACATCCCTGTATCCGTACCCACACAAAAGGACCCTAATGTCTCGATTAGAGCACAATCCCTTCAACACATATATGACAAAGTCACTCAGCACATTGATCAAGCTGCTAAAAGAATGCGAGAGAAGACCAAGGATAAGACGACTAAGCAATTCCAATAAAGAGACTTGGTATGGCTGCACCTCAGTAAGGAACGGTTTTCAAGCAAGAGAAGGAACAAATTATCTGCCAGAGCTAAAGGACCATTCAAAATCCTCCAGAAGATTAATGATAACGCCTACAGATTAGAGCTGCCTAAGGACTATGGGGTTTCTAACACCTTCAACGTTGCTAACCTCAATCCATATCACCCCAACAAAGAGCTGATTGAAGATCATTTGGATTTGATCCCAAATCCAAAATCAACCCAGAGGGAATGATAAGAATCAAGCTACTAGGCCTTTGACCCATAGCCGAGCTCGAGGATTGGAATGCCTAGCAAGGCAAATTCTTCTACTCTATCCAACTGCTATCAAAACCAAGTACTTCTTTGCCAAGCCATTCTTCATGCTGAGTCGCATGACTACCTATTTCTCATAGATAATGTGTCGAGAAGTGGAAGGCTAAGAGAGTAGCCAATCCTCATTCTCACTCACGCCTAGTTAATTACTTACTCGGTATCACCCTTGCCGAGATGATGAAAGAGAGACTCTAGACTGACTCAGCCACCCCTGCTTAGATAAGCAAGCTAACCATACTTTTTGTCTACATCTTCCAACGGCCTCACCAATACAGCATCGCCACATGTATAAGATCATGTATAGAATCCGTTACACTAATTATTGTTTTTCTAAAATATTCATTTTATCCTTTTGTATTCTTGTACATTATATTTTTAGGATAATACCTTTTTTTTTTTTCTTTTCCCTTTTGGGCATGTTGCCCTAAATTCTCAGGTATAAATACCTATTATACTAACAGCTGTAATCATCAAATTATCATTAATACACCTGAGTATTTTTCCTTCTTTGCATAAACACTACCTGTTTATTATCGGCATCACTCTTATCCTAACTCTTAAGCAAGGCTAGGTAGCGAGTAACCTCATTAGACCATCTTATACGTCATATCGAGTTGTGTTGTAAATCCTCGGAAGTTCCATTAGTGTATTATATCCATTAAAGCTACTCGTAGGTTATTACTTACTCTTCATTCGCATTTCTCCTTTCACCCATTCCTCATCACTTTCCTTTTTAAGCTTTTTGCAAGCTTGAACCCATCCAGTGACCAGCCTTGTTTGTCTTTGGTCACGGTTCGCATCAGGTATTTATACCTAATAGGTTAGGGTAACTTGCCTAAAAAGGGAAAAGACAAAAAGGGTATTTCCCAAAGAAGTAATGTACAAATAATACAAAGGATAAAAATGAATATTCAAGAAAATAATAATTAGTGTAATAGATTCTACACGTGATCCTATACACGTGGTGAAGATATATTGGTGAGGCTATTAGAGGATGCAGATAAAAGAGTACAATTAAATTACTTGTTCGAGTAAGGGTGACTGAGGATTAGTCTAGGATCTCTCTCTTAGCCTCTTAGCAAGGGTGATGCCGAGAAAGTGGTTGACTCAAGCATGAGTGAGTAAGCGCATGAGGCTTAGTAAATATCTCGACATTCTGCTATTCGGCTCACAATCTCCAAGAGATGGCAGTCATTTGGCTTAGTATGCAGAGTAAATCAATGGAGAGATACTCAGCTTCGGTAGGAATCAGCTGGAGTAAGAGGATTTGCCTTGCTAGTCCCTCTAATCCTTGGGCTTGGCTGTGGGTCAAAGGCCTAGTAACTTAATTCCTATCAAAAGGGTCGACCTAACGATGATGTATCAACCTAAACATATGAGATGGGGTAAGGATTCAAAAGGAAGACGAGCCAAATCAAGTGCTAAAGGTTTGGGCACATTATTGCCCTGTATCCGAATCGAAGGACCATGATTATCAAGGGGGATACCCCAAAGATTGAAGTAGATAATACAAATGAGGAACTAGAGGAAGAGAGAGAAGTGAGAGATGAGGCTGATATTAATGCTAAACTCATTGAAGAAGATGTGTTCACCAAGGACTTAGATAAGTTGAATCTAATTGTCCGACATGCAATGAGTTTAGAACCCTCACCCAAGGGGAGTAGAAGGAGAACTTATTCCACATCACTTGCAAAGTGGGTGATCAAGTGTATGCACTCATAGTGGATAGTAGCAGCTACGTGAATGTAGCATCCACCGACTTAGTTAAGAAACTGAAGCTATCGACTATCTCACGTCCGAAGCTATACAAGTTGCAATGGCTGAACAAGAAAGGAGCATTACATGTTACTCAACAAGTCTTATTGCCAATCTCTATTGAAAATTATTCTAATGATATTCTCTGTAACATGTTACCCATGTTTACATCTCATGTTCTACTAGGTCGACCTTAGCTTTTTGATCAAAGAGTTATCCGTAACGGTTATAAGAATACTTATGTGTTTGAAAAGGATGGGAGGAAGGTTACTTTGAACCCTATGATGTTAAGTCAAGTTAGCAAACTGCAAGCTAAACTTGCTTAAGGATTTAAGAAGACTTTAATTTTGAGTAGAGCCGAGCTCTAAGAAGCTATAAAGGCTAATATGCCGACTTTTATATTAGTCAAAAGGCTATTAGAGTTGAAGGAGCAAATTGAGCCACCCCTTGAGGTGAAATAGCTACTGGATGAATATGCCAGCCTGTTTTCAAAATAGTCACCTAAAGGATTACCCCTATTTAAAGGCATTAAACATTGCATTGACTTAATACCCGACGTTGCCTTACCAAATAAGCCAACTTATCAAATGAATCCCAAGCAAGATTTTGAGCTTCAAAGAAAAGTTAATGAACTAATGGAGAAAGGATATGTGAGAGAGATCCTCAACCCCTGTACTGTGTCGGTGCTCCTTGTGTTAAAAAAGGATGGTACCTAACGAACATGCATTGATAACCGAGCCATGAATAAGATCACCATCAAGTACTAATATCTTATCCCTAGGTTAGATGACATGTTAGATGAACTAAGTAGAGCTAAGGTCTTCAACAAGATTGATCTAAAGTCTAGCTACCATCGAATCCAAATGAGGCCAGGAGATAAGTAGAAAACTGCATTTAAAACTCGACATAGACTTTACGAGTGGATGGTAATGCCTTTTGGCTTATCAAATGCCCCGATCACTTTCATGCGACTAATGAACCATGTATTGAGAAATCTGATCGAGAAGTGTGTTGTAATGTACTTTGACAACATCCTTATGTATAATGTCGACCTTGCGAGCCATTGTAAACATCTCTTAACCGTACTTAATATACTTCGAACTAAGAGATTATTTGACAATTTAAAGAAGTGTTGCTTTTACTAAGAGGAAGTGGTATTTCTAGGTTATGTAATAGGTAGAGGAAGCTTGTGAGTGGATGATGAGAAGATTTAAGCTATTGTTGAGTGGCTGACTCCAACTACTTATGCTGAAGTGAGAAGTTTAAGCGGACTAGCATCCTTTTATCGAATGTTCATTAGAAATTTCAGTACCATTGTTGTACCCCTTACTAAGCTGACAAAAAAAAACATTGAATTGAACTGAGGAGAAAGAGAGGAAGGAAGTTTTGTTGAAGTGAAGGCAAGGTAGACTTCTGCACTTGTATTAGCCTTACCCAACTTCGAAAAGATTTTTGAGTTAGAATGTGAAGCATTAAGCATTAGTATAGGTACTTCTTAATGCAAAAAGGCCGACCAATTGCCTACTACAACGAAAAGCTTAAAGGACCTCAATTGAACTACTCAATATATGACAAAAAACTCTTAGTCCTTATTCAAGGCCTCCAAGTGTGGTAGCCCTATCTATTGTCAAGAGAGTTTGTCATCTATATTGATTATGAGTCTTTAAGGCACCTCAAAAGTTAAACCAAACTGTCAAAACAACAAGCAAGGTAAGTTAAATTCCTAAAAAGATTCAACTTTGTGATAAAGTACAAATAAGGTAAGAATAACGTCATTGCCGATGCTCTATCAAGATGATGTACCCTCTTGACTAAGCTGTAGACCAGATTGTTGGGGTTTGCAAACATCAAAGAACAATACCTTAAGGACCTACATTTCGGACCTATACTTGGGCATTATGCGAATGGAAGAACAATAAATGAATACCATGTGGAGGATGGTTATCTGTTCCGAGGTAGAAAGTTGTATATGCCGACCTATTCATTAAGGGAGTTGCTTATCAAGGAAGCCCATAGTGGAGGACTCCCCAACCATTTTGGAGAGAGAAGAACATATAAGTTGTTAAATAGACAGTTCTTTTGGCTAAGAATGAGATGAGAAATGCACTGAATTGTTGAGAGCTACACTACATGCAAAAGGGCCAAATGCTGAGCTAAACAAGGGAAAGCAATGCCTTTGCTTGTCCTGACCCGACCCTAGATTGAGTTGAGCATAAACTTTTTCCTTGAATTACAAGGACAGCCCAAGGCAAAGATTTTGTGATGGTCATTGTAGACAGATTTAATAAGATGACACACTTGTGCCAAGCTTTAAAACTAATGGTGCTTTGGCTATTGCTTCTCTCTTTTTGTAAGAAGTTGTTCAGTTGCACGACGTATCAAGGAGTATAGTCCTAGAGGGATCCAAAGTTTCTAAGCCATTTTTAGAGGACTCTATAGCGACGGATGGAGACTAAACTGTTATTCAGCATTTCCTGTCATCCCCAAACTGATGGTCAAACAAAAGTGGTCGATCGTACCTTGGGATCACTACTTTGAGTTGTAGTGGAGAAGAACTTAACCTTTTGGAATGTCTATTTGCCCATAATAGAATTCGCTTACAACTGTACAATGCATGACACCACCAAGCAGACCCCCTTCAAAGTTGTTTATGGCTTCAATCTTGAGCTGCCCCTTGATTACACCCTTGTACCCATGTCCAAGCAAGAAAACCTTAACACAAGAGCCTGAACATAGTCCCTCCAACACATCTATAAGAAGGTTACTTTGTGGATTGATTAAGTTGCCAAAAAATTGTAAGAAAGTGTCAAGGGAAGGAAGTTAGTATAGTTTTAACCTGGAGACTTAATATGACTGTACTTGTGTAAGGAGAGGTTCTTAAGCAAGAGGTAGAACAAGCTATCCGCCCAAGCTGAAGGCCCCTCTAAAATCTTCTAGAAGATAAACAACAATGCTTACAGATTGGAACTACTCGAAGATTATAGGGTCTTAGACGCTTTTAACATTGCCAACCTTAATCCCTATCACCTTGAAGGAACATTGGGTGAAGACTAGCTGAATAGGATCCTAAATCCAAATCAACCAAGAAGGAATAACAAGAATCAGGCTACTGGACCTCTAACCCACAATTAAGCCCAAGGCTTAGAAGGACTAATGAAGCAAATCATCTTTTTCCAACCGACTCCTGCTAAGGCCAAGCTGATCTTTCTTACCGATCAACTTCTTATACCCAGCCTAATAACCATAAATCTCTCGGAAGTCGTGTGCCAACTAATTGAATGCTTTGCTGACTACCTAGCCTCCCATACATACCTGCTTAACTCTAATCGAGCCAACCTCCAGATTGGCAACATTGGTGCCGAAAAGCTGAGAGCTCTAACGCATATCTGTAGCCTCTCCTTTTCGGACAAGCTTAAGTCTACTCGGCACCTCTACTCGATACCCCTGCTCAACCCTCTATCCTAACCATACTATTTTGTATGTTTCTACTAGAAGCATCCCCATGCCACATATCCCAAACTTACATGAAGGAATCTACAGTGCTAATCATTAATTTACTTGAATTAACATTTGTACCCTTTATTGTTCTTTGTATATTACTTCATTTAGATATTACCCTTTTAGTCTTTTTTGTTTTAGGTAGGTTGCCTTAGTGTTTCAGGTATAAATACCCACTGTACATGTAGCTACAATCATTGGATCATCAATATACTAAATATTCTTCCTTTCATGAACGCTGCTCTTGTTAGCTTGTTTATTTACTCCACTCTTCTCCTAACTCTTAACCAAGATTAGGTGGCAAGTAACTTCATCAGACTACCTCAAGCGTTATATCAAGTTATACCATGAGTCCTTAGAAGTTCTACTAGTGCGTCATATCCTTTAGAGTTGTTCATGGGTTTGCTGGGTTTGCTTATCTTTCCTTTTTTCTATTCTTTTACATGACTTCCATCTTGTTCTTTAAGCTTTCTACAAGCTTGGACCAATCCCAATAACTGGTCTTATCTATTCTTGGTCTCGATCCGCATTAAAATAAGCAACAACTTGCTCAATAAATAGGACGAAGACAATGGAACGTATTTAACATAGAGCAATCAGGGTTTTCAAACAATTTAGTTAGATGCTATGCATATACAAACAAATGCCATTGTACAACATTATTCGATCCATTGTGAGATTAGAGAAATTGCGCCCACTTTAAGCCGAGTTGAAAAGTTTGATGTCTCACATATGAAATAGGAACCAAATCGAGGCTTATGCAACGGATGTCACGCCCCAAAGCGTAGAGTCGAAACAGTCTCGCTATGTAAACTATTCTAAGATAGAAGCTAACCTTACAGCTGCTATTTTAGACCCCATCTACACAAAGCGTCCACGACTAACTCACTTTGAAGTAAACAGTTCATAAATTAAATAAGTTATTTATTTAAGAAAGTATGAAAATATATATAGACACTAAGGTTTAAGTATTACAAATAATGTTTACTGGGTTTCATTGCCTTATACTTCCTAAATAATACATTATTTGAAAATGAAATATTCTAAATAAAAGCTAAGACCTTAACAATATATATCTATTTTTTAGATGTATTTCCTCACTCCTCAGGATCCAGCAGTTGCTAGTTTCAAGGTAATTGAAATTCGTTTCCTAGCTAACACCTATAACAAAGTCTATAGGGATGTGAGTAACTATAGCTCAGTAAGTTAAGATAGAGACTCAAAACCATATAGTAAACACAAACGGGGTTATTGACCAAATTATTAGGTGCAATGCATGCTCAAGCAAATGCCATTGCACGACGTTATCCAACCCGTTGTGAGATTAGAGAAATTGCATCCACTCTAATCTGGGTTAAGGAGTTTCCGTTAATGTAACAGCTCACGATCAAACCCAGGCTTGTGTAATGGAGACATCACCCCTCCCGCAACTAGTTTCAAACCATTGACTTCACCCTTGCCGCGACCTCCTCATCTATCATGTAGTTCGACTAAATATGTAAAAGGGACCAATTATGCCATCCAGCTCTATTCCTTTCGAAGGGATTCGTATTTAGCCGGAGAATCCTAATGTTTCCCTAATGGGTTGCTATGTATGTCCGATTTAGAATTTATGAGTCAAATATTTGGTTAAGTTCATTTTAGGATGATCAATCGTTTCATACAACTCACATAATATAAGTCAAAGTAACACATCAACATCATATCATCAACTCAAAATAAGCACATGCGCATAGTCAACTATCTAACAAGCACAATCAAGTACAATTTCAAGCCTCCGAGTATTACAAATTAATACTCTGACATACAACAATGTATTAATCTCAACTTACCGAGACTCCTCACTTGCTCATTCGAGGTAAGACTTACTCAATCCATCGCTAATGATCCCTATAATACCAACGTTGTCTTAATTTTCATATAATTATTATAAATTAGTTTTATCCGATAACACTTATTTTTATCTTTGGTTTAGGGTTTAATATGCCCAATTATCTAGGTTCTTCAGTCTTTTACAATTATTCTTGGTTGGGGTTAGGTTCAGGTTCAGTTTCTGCATTAATTTTTAAATTACGTTTTAATTCTGTTTTTAAGTACAATTTTATACACGAACCCTAAAAACCCATTTTTACCCCTAACATAAAACTAATCACATTATTTCTAAGTTTCCTAAATATCATATTTACCCCTAATTAATATATTAATTCATTCGGTATACTCCTTATCTTACTTAACTACCGAATTTACCCCTAATGTGAGAAAATTTTAAATATTTCATATAGATACCTAAATTTAAGTCTCCTACCAGATTTTATATATTTTCCTATTATTAGTATAATATCAATTTTTATTCTAATATTTTCTATTTATTATATTTCTTATTTTTCATATTATATATTATTACCTAATATGTATATAATACACATCTAATATTTCTATCACTCCAAATATCATCTCTCAATATCAATTGACATCTCAAAATATCTAAATTCATCTCAAATCAAATTTTATAGCTAATTACCCTAATTTACAAAATTAACTTAAAATTTACTATTTTTTCTATTACTTATTTACTACATAATACCCTAATAATTACATCTAACACCCTAAATACTATAAGTATCATACTTCATCAGTTTTGAACATCCTAAAACATATAATTATGTACTAAATCAGTAATTATCTATTTAATTACCTAATTAACCCAAAATTACCCATTTTATGCATCATTTTAAGACCTAAAAATTATCGAAAAATTTTGAAAATTAATTTTTGAAAAAGGGCTTCATATAACTTTTTTAAATGCTCTAACTAGCCTATACAAAAATTTTGGGCTCAAAACTACACTCCTAAAGTCATTTATTTCTAAGTAAAAGCACTTGTTATTCGTTGGTTATTAGGGATACCCCAAAAATGTCCAAGTCGAAATATGGCTTTTCAAATTAAGTTCTGAATTAATGGATGCTGCCAAAGGGAGTGGCAATGCCATACGCAAAGTGGAAGAGACTCATAGAATGGCAAAGGCAAATAATTTTTCTTTCATGGAGTTTCTCCATTATTTATATGGTGTCATTTATTTCTAAATCGAATAAAGCTCGAGTTTGCACTGTTTCTTAAGAACAGTATATTTTTATACATTAATTCATCAAAATTAATTTTTTTTCCTAATTCTGCATACTAAAATATCCCAGAATAACAAATTTCATAATTTTTTAATAATATTTAATATTTTTACAAAATTAAACAAAGTCGGGTTAGAAATTGGATTCACCTGTATGGGTGGCTTTAGCTACTAGAATCAGTTCAATGTGTGTTGGCCGGTTCAGGCGTTGGTTTTTGAGTTGGGTGGTGGTGGTGGTAGCGGCGGCAGCGGCTCGGTTCCAAGTAGTAGTGATGTGCAGATTTGGCCTACTTGCTCATATTGCACAGATTTGTGCTATTTTTTTGTAAAACCCTAATTTTCTTCTAAATTTCGGTGCTCTCCAATTTTTTTCAACTCCAAACTGACCAAATGAGCTCTTGTAATTTTTTTTTTGGCTATTTACAGAGGCGTGAAGCAATTTTTGTGCATTAATTAAGCAAAACAATTGCCTTATCTCTTCTTTTTTTTTTTTCACTTTCTATTTATTGCAATTTAATTGGTTGCTTTTGTTTCTTCAATTCCAAATTGCCACGATCACTTTTTGGATTTTTCCTCCTTTTTTCTGATTTTTCTTTAATTATTCATGCATTTTCTTTAATTAATTAACCTTATTTTAACATATTTCGTGTATTTTAAGTAATTTCGCATATTTTTGCCTATATGTAAATATATATATATGGTATAAATAAATACTTCTAAATATTATTTAAGTTATTTTATGATTTTTAGTGTGTATATAATTTATATCTAATGATTTGTTAGTTATCAGAATGCATTTTATGCATTTCTAATAAATAACGAGTAATATACTTAAAATTTCAAAATATTATATTCTCTTATTTTATTACTTATTTTCTTAAATTTAAACTTACGAGGTCACCTTTACTAATAATCCTAGCTTCATTATAAAATTGAAGCTGTATTGGACAATTTGTTTGATCGCCTTAAATTCTACAAACTCAACCCCAAGTAACTGGTTACAAGGCTTACAATGGAGATCACGCTATGCTCGAGACTTCACTTCAAACCATAGTCCCTAATCTTGCCACATCTCCTCTCTTATCACTTAGTTCGACTAAGGGTGAGGAGAGAATCATTTCAACTATCCTCATTGAAGGATCCGTATTTGGCTTGAGAATCTTAATTGTTTCCCTAATGAGTTACTATGCATGTTTGGTTAGAAGTTAAGCCGAGTTTGAGTTAGATTACTTTTAAGGTGATCAAGCAATTTCAAACAGTCTAAAGCAAGCAACATCATAAAGCAATCAATACATAAAGTCTAACACTCCAAATAGCATAACCATATTCAAGCACATACATTGCATACACTCAAGAAACTAACTTATAATCACAAAGAAGACATATACTAAGGCTTCTAAGTATTCTTAAATAATACTTCAAAGAGTGGTGAAGCACTTATCTTACTTACATGAACAAGTGATGCTCGATAATCTTATATATGGGTCTCATCCAATTAGGTTTACTCCTAAATATCTAATGCAATGGCTTTAATTTTACCAATTATTAGGTAGATGAGTTCAATTATATAATTTAAGTGTAATTATGACTTATCTTTAGCTAGTTGTGTGAGATTTGTATTCAGTTTCAACTTGCTATTGAAGTCCTTAAATAAGGTTTTAAAAGCTCGCCTAATATCAAGTTTCGATCTCAAACCTTTTGATGAAGTCTCTGAATGAGTGTCTTTAACCTTGTAACCTTTTGACCAAGGCTGAAATTATCTCAGTTATACTCCTTTGATAAGAATTGAACTATTGGTCCTTTAACCTGAGCTCGAGCCCGAGGCCTTGAAAGACTAACAAGGCGAATTCTCCTGTTTTAGCTAACTTCTACCAAGGTCGAGCTAATCTTCATTGCCAACCAACTCCACAAGCCAAGTTAAGTAACTTCGTACCTCTCGGTAGTCAAATGTCGACTTGAAGCATGCTCCACTGACAATTCTATCCCTTACAAGTCTACTCGGCCATGACTGAGCCGACCTTCAGCTCAATAATATTAATAGCAAGAACCCCAGCGCACATCTACAGCCACATCTCCTTAGAAGGATCCTTAGGTTTGCTCAACACCTTTGCTCGGCGACCTCCATGCTAATTGTACTATTAACTTATTTCTACTAAAAGCATCTCTAGAGAGCTGCTACCACATGTCCAACCCCATGTGAAAGGATTTTGTTGCACTAATCATTGTTTTCTTTGAATTTTCATTTATACCCTTTAATATTCCTTGTACATTATTTTTTTTAGACATTACATTTTTTGTCTTTTCCATTTTAGGTAGGATATCCTAGCATTTTAAGTATAAATACTATAAGCCCTCGCAATCGAGTGTTTAGGGTTTGGTTTGTAAAAGTTAGGGTAATTAGGTTAGTTGTCTAATCAAACCTAAATTTTATGATGAAATTAGAAATATTAGTAAAAATGATTCCGTGAGTATGGATTTTGGAAAATAATTGATTATTATAATATTCAATTATATATATATATTACTTGTTATTTATGGAAACACGTAAAACAAGTTTCGATAATTAAGAAATCAATAGAGATAAATTATACGCACACAAAAAATATAAAATAAATTAAATAATATTTAAGAGTATTTATTGATACCATATATATATTTAAGTGTTAATAAAAATATGTGAAATTACTTAAAAAACCAAAAATATGTTAAAAAATACTAATTAATTTTAAAAATTCATTAAAAGTTAAAGAAAAATATAGAAAAGTTCAAAATCAGGGCATGGCATGCTGTGATTTAAAGAAAAAAATACCAACCAATAAAAATATGCCAAATACAAATTGAAAAAGGATGAGATAAGGGACATGTCAATTGGAAAATTAAAAATAAAAAACCTAACTAACTCTATAAATTCAGAAAATCTCCATCAAAACTCATTTTGGTCAATTTAACATAAAAAAAAAAAAAAGGTGAGGAGAGAAGAGAGGAAAAACCAATTTTAGAAAAATTAGACAAAATTGTATACGATTAGAGCTTGTAAAGGGAAACCATATCTGACAACCACCTGGAGAGGAATAACCACCACCACCAAATAGTAGACCCCACGCTTGGAGCTGTCAACAAGGGTGGAGCCACCACTGGTAGCTATAAGCCCTTTAATCAATGAGTTTCGATTTTCCTTTCGAATTTGTTTAATTTCTTAAAAATATCAAATATATTTGGAAAATTATGAAATTTGGTATTTTAAGGTATTTTAGCATGTAGATTTAGGGAAAAATGTCAATTTGATAAATTTAGGCCTCAGGATATACTGTTTTTAAGAAATGACTAAACCCAAGCTGGTTTTCAATTTATTTTTAAATAACCTTAATGATGTAGTTTTGACTTCAAAATTTTTGTATAGATTATTTAGATAATATATATATTATAATGCTAAGAAAATTTTTTCTTAGATTTAGTTTTCTAAATTTTTACTTAATTTTTAGGCTCTAAAATCATACATAAAAGGTAATATTTGGTCTTAATTTTGTAATTTAACGTTAATTTAGTGAAAATTCTGATTTAATATAAAATTAAGTGTTTTAGGATGTTAATTATTGATTAAGTATGATATTGGTAGTACTTGGCGTTTTATAAGTATGTATTGTGTGTATTATGTGATGAATAATGGGTAAAATGGTATAATTAAGTTAATTTTGTGATTTAGAGATTAATTACATATAAATTCTGATTTAGAGAATAATTAAGTATTTTGATATATTATTGGTGGTGAAAGATAATATATATAGTGTTAGAAGTGTTAGATAGATTATATAAGTGTATAATATGTAACAATACATAATATGTGTATGTAGAAATTAAATGATTAGAAAATATTAAGTAAAAATTTATGGTATTATAATATTAGGAGTATAATAAGAATCTGATTGGGATTATGAATTTAGAAAATTATGTGAAAAATATAGGTTATTCTTACATTGGAGCTAATTCGGTAGTTAAATTAGAAATATAGTATACCGTATCGATCAAAATAATGGTTAGAAGCTAAAACAAAGATTTAAGATACCTAAGTACAGTTAAATGAATTTCACATATTCGTCTAGGAGGAATTGTTGGGGTTCACAAATGAAAATAGCAATCAGAAGCTAAAACAAAACTTAATTCAGAAACTTATTTAGAAATTGAATATGAAATTAATTTAGAATTAGTTTGGTTATAGGAGATATAAAACTTGAATAATTGAGTAAAATCATAATTTTAAACTAAAAACTAATTATTTAAACTTATATGTATAAGTGGTTACGTTAAATTGTAGATCATTTCTAGATCAAAATCTGATTTAAAAGTGTAATGAATTAGGGCTAATAGAAGTAAATTAGAGAGCAAATCAAAAACCTGAACTAAAGGTTATAATCACCAGAATAAATAGTGAGAAAAGGTTATAAGTAGTTTATAAGACTTAAGGTAATCAAAAGGTAAACTAGAATCTAATTTAGAGGTTGAATTAGAATCGATACAAGAAGCAAAATCAGAACCTGGCTAAACAAGGGAAGTAATCCCAAGAGACATAAACTAGAATAATTAAATATAATAAGACTCTAAATTAAAGATAATAATTTAAATTATAGAATAAAATCTATCCATAATAATTATGTAGAAAGTAAAACAATATTTGTATTACAGGAATCATCGGTAATGACTTGTGCGAGTCACACCTTAAGTAAGCAAGCAAAAAGTCCAGGGAAGTTAGGATCAATACGTTACTATATTTAGAAGTATTTTTTTTATAATACTCGAAGGCTTGAGATTATTATTTATTATGTTTGTTAAATAGTTAACTATACGCATGCCTGTGTATGTATGTTCTAGATTTGATTGTATGATTCTAGTTTGATGTTCTAGATTGAAATTTGTGTGGTTTGTATGAAATGCTTAAACACCTTAAATTAGATCTAACAAAATATATGACTTATAAGTCTAAAATAGACCTGTATAACAACCCATTACGGAAAACATTTAGGGTTCTCCCGCTAAATATGATCCCTTTAAAAGGGATAGTGCTTGATAGTATAATTAGTCTCTTCTTCATTCTTAATTGGACTAAGTGATAGGAGAGAAAGTCACAGCAAGGGTGAAGTCAATTGTTCAAAGGTAATCATGGAAGGAGTAGTGTCTCCATTGCATAAGCCTGAGTTTGGTCATAAGTTGTTGAAATATGCGCTAAACTCCTCAACTTAGAATAAAACAGGTGTAATTTTTTTAATCTCACGACGAACAAATTAAAATCATGCAATAGTTTTTACTTGTACATGCATTGTATCTAACTAATTTGGTTGATAACTCTGTTTGTATTTGATATATAGTTTTAATTTCCGTCACAACTTACTAAGTGATTAGCTATTTACATCCCTATAGATGTTTTTGTCGGAGCTAGCTAAGAAGTGGCTTATAATTACCTTAAAGCTAACAACCGCTAAATTCTGGAGAGTAAGGATATAGAATTGTAGATCAATCATACTATTGAAGTTTGAGTCTTAACTTTAAATTTTTGTATATCAATTATGTATTTCTTAAGTAAAGTAAGATTAGGTTCTTAAATCTTGTAAACATTACTCAAATTATTTAAATTTTAGTAAGCAATTTTTCATATTTTCGTAAGTAATTAACATGTTTAAATTATAAAATGTTTACTTCAAAGCAAATTAGCCATGGTCGTTTTATGTAAATTAGATTTAAGATAGTAGCTGTAATGTTAACATCTAGTCTAAAATGGTTTACACGGTAGAACTATTACGATTCTGCGACTTCGGGGCATAACAAATATCCTTGTAAAATATAGCCGCATCATCTAATCTTACACATTTGCATATTGAATATACCTTTGTCATGAGCATTGCTCCCAGCTCGTTTGCTTACTCTACTCTAATCCTAACCCTTAAGCAAGACTAAGTAGAGAGTACCTTCATTAAAACAGCTCATGCGTCACATCAAATTGAATCGTTAATCCTCGGAGTTTCCTTAGTACATCATATCCTTAGAATTGTTCATGGGTTACTTGTTTACTTTTCGTTTTTTGGTGCATTTCCCATCTTGTTTTCAAGCTTTCAGCAAACTTGGACCTACCCCAATACATTCACCCTTATTAGCTCATAATGCAACATATCATCTCTTAGTCTAATCAACTCTTTAAACAAGCCTCTAAAGGCATTTCCTCTAAGCATTCATGCCATTCAATCCTCCGATCAAGTCCCCAAAGCCATTTCAATTACATTTCCTTTACCAAAGACCTCCTAAACAAGTCTTTCTCTGAAGTAATTTCATTCAAGCCTTCTAAATCAACCAACCTTCTAATTAAGTCTTTAAAATCAATACAATCAATCATCTTTCACCAAACAACTCCTTAAACAAGGCTCTAACATATTTGGAGTTCGTCTTTTCATCCACCAACCTTCTGAACATGTCTCTAATGTCATCGCAACTATACTTCTTTTATCAAACATTGTCCTAACTAAGACTCTAACATAGCTATATTTAAGATCCTTGCAACAGTTAACTTCTGGGTAAGCATCTGTACCAAGATTTTAGTCACTCACTCTTTTACCAGATCAACTATCTAAAGAATCCTTCAAACTGACTCAACCTTCTAAAGAGCCCTTTGAACAAATTGAATTTACATGTTTGCTTCAAGTGACTCACTCCAGTATCTTATTCCATTTTACAAATATAATAAATCATGATTATACATCAGGTTCATCATACTTATGATCACCATATTACCCAAACTTCCAAATCCTCATATTTTCACCTTAACACATGTAATTCATAATTAATGATTTGTGCATAACTTAAATTCCAAACCATCCAACGAACTCCATATCACTCACTACAATGACATATGACACCAACAAGCTTTAGATCTATTACATGTTTTCCATAGAGTTAATGACACGTAATTTCTAGAAAATAGAATTTTTCATCAAATTTAGAGGCTTAAAAATCGAAGAAAAAAATTTTGGCCAAAAAATTTTGATGAAATTCTTACATGCAATGTAGGGTTATTTCAAAAAAAGTTTGGCTTTGAAACAACAACATACAGGTATGTAAAACAACTTCGAAAATTATTCAGATTTAAGCAATTTCTTAAGGAGGTTATATACGCATTTAAAAATTTCATAAACTTTGATATTTTTCTTAAAAAATATTCCAAAATAATTTTTTGGAATTAATTTAATATTTTTTACAAAATTTAGTAAAATTGAACCAAAATCTTGACTCACTGAAAATTGACCGTCCAACCACCCCTTTGTCGGCAACCTTGGGTATTACCACTGCTATAAGGTGGTGGTGGTGGTGGTTTGATGTTGTGATCTCACCTCCACTAATGTCACACACAATAAGAATTTACCTCTTTCTAAAAACAATGGAATACTTTACTATCAATGGACTTGCTTGCAGATAGAAATAAATAAATTTTAGTGGAAACCACGAACAAACAACAAGCGTACCAATCTATCGATAATATAAGAAGTGTAAACAAGGTTATTTTTTGTGATGAAGAATAGAAGAAAGTTTATAAAGATAACTAAGTACTAGATTATACTAATTCTACTCTAATATAGGCAACTGATTTAACAATTTTAAAGGAAAGAACATGCAAATTATTTAAATAAAAGTATAATGGAATTAAGCATAGATTTTAGCAATTTCTTAGTATTGGGATATAGATTTCTCTATAAAAAAATGTACGAGTAGCAAGTAAACAATTATCTAAGATCGTTGTCACCGTGCTATTAGAGTATTTATGATAGTTTAAACATACATTACTCACACTCACTGAATTTATCTCACTTTCATTCTATAAATTCTACCATATAATAGGAGTATTGTATCATCAATATCTCATCTACATTATCAGCTAGCTATTTGAGTCTTATCACTACTTCAATAACTATGATAAAATTGATTACTCGTTCCACCCAATTTTTAGCTATAGGTGAGTACAAAGATTTAGGCCCTAATTCTAAAAAATTACTCATTCAAATTAGGAACTTTAGGTTCCATTCCGAGGTTTTGAATCTTATTACGGTATCTAGACCCTATTAGGATAACAACGAAGAAGGCCTAACGTATGAGAATCGTTATCTAGCTCAACATTAACCCTACACTTAAGCTATACCTAATTATACCATAGAACTAAATAAAATTCTAAATTTACATTATCACAATATAAGAACATCAATAGCTACAACTACTTCATCACGTTCACACACTACTCATAAGTATAATAAGTACAATTTATCACATTCATGGAAAATAAACATTTAACACATAATACACATGACCATGAAAATAAAGATTGCATTAAACATTGAAAAAATATGAAAAACATTACAAAACCAAGCTCCTCAACCTCAACAATAGAGTTCCTCAAGATTTTCCTAACAATCTTCATTGATGCAATGAAAATCTACAAACTCAAACCTTAAAAAGAGCTAAAATCCACTAAAAGTCAATGCTATGAGCATGAAAATATGAGAAAACACTCTGGAAATCATAAAGCTACCTTAAATGTAACCTAAAATAACTTAAAGAAGAGAGAGTGGCAGAAACTAAAACCCTAAACCCTAGAAGATGCAAAGCAAAATCTATAAAAAAAATGAAGAAAGATGAGTTTTTATATAAGATAATTACCAGCATGACGATAAGCAAGAGTACCGTCATGACGATAGACACGTGTCAAGTACTTCTTTTCTTTCCTTTTAATGAAACAACATGTTTTTGCTTCAAGGGTCAAGTATATTCTCATGACAGTAACTAGGTAACATCATGTCGATGAACTCTTCTACTTTTACAACTTGATTCGATTCAGTTCAAGATACCAACTTAATAGGTAGCTAGGCTTACCGTCATGTTAGTAGTTCAGACTCTAATTTTCCTTCTTTTTCTTCGTTTTTGGCTTCTTGAATTGGGGTTACCATTACATGGTAACCCTAAGACCTGCAAGATCAACACCGAAAGCTTAAATTCTTTAAATTATATAATACTCTTGAGCACTAAAACACAAAAAATATGAATTAAACTTGTGTTGAAAAATTATATACGATTTCAATGAAAATTCATACACTTTTGCTCAAAAATTTATTAAATCATATATAATTGTTACAGAAATGCTCATTTAATTCCTAGGATTCACACGTAAAATTTCACCTCAATAGGCTAGCTTTCATATACACCCTAAATCACCCGCTCGGAATGACTACGCGAAATCATAAGGCGCACATGTACCCTTTGGATGGTAGATGTATGCAAACGATGAAATCAAACGACCAGGAGTAGAATGGTCGAGGAGTTGTAAGACTATATAGTTCAATTGCCGGAGTATAAATAGCATTGCCACAGAGTTGGCATGAACATACTTCTTAGCAAAATTAAGTATCCATCTCCATGGTTGGCCAATAATAACCTTCTCAAGGAGCTGATGATATAGTTTCATGCAACCTTGGTGTTCACTTCATTCTTCTAAATGGAGTTCCCTTATCATCATTTTAGTTTCAAGTGGTGCCATACACTTCAAAAGTTATCCCTGGAAGGAGATCTAATACTACTCATCTTCCTGCAAGATGTAGTTCTTCACTTTTCTCTTAACCATTATGACATCTTGATTATTAGTAATTAGGATATTGTTTTTCAAGAAGTTAATGTATGGGCGTCACTATTCTCAAGTGCTTGGAATAAATTTGCATTCTGCCTCATCAAGCATTAAGGAACAATTCCGATAACTCAACTGGAGTTGAGATGCATCTTTACATATTGAGGGCCAATAATATCTTATGCAATGGGTTTGACAATACAAAGGTGGCCCGTCCCTGCTAAACCATAGGTCATGAAATTTCTTAAGTTTCATTTAGGCTTCTTCCAATGAGATACATCGAGATAGAATCCCTTCAGCTTCTTTATAATACAAAGCACCATAGATGGACACAAAATTCTTCAACGTTGTTATAAAAGCTACTTCATGACTTGCTAACCATACCTTTTAAGGGTACACCAACCGTCCTATTAGTATAAAGTATAGTCTTTTTAGTTACTTAGATGCCTAGCTCATCATCTGAATCCTACATTGAGACTTTAGAAGCCATAGTTACTAAAGCGTTAACATAACGGCTTGTAGATTGTTTAGCATGCTCATATCTCATTGATTTGAACTTAGTGACTAATGTTTGTACTGCAGCTTTATACAGGGTAAGTATAGGTTCTTTCAACCCGAACTCCCCATTAGCTTATTTGATTATTAGATTAAAGTCGCCTTTAATACATAAGTAAGTCATACTTACTTATTGAGCTAAAAGCATTATAAGTAAAAGGGTCTCATATTCAGCTTAGTTATTCATGCAGCAAAAGTCCAATTGGTATGTTAAGGGTGTTACCTAGCCAACTAGGGATGTCAACACAAGCCTAAGCCCCCATCTAGCACTTTCAGATGAACCATCAAATTACAATGACCATTTCTAACTAATGTTTATCATAAGTGAGTTTTCACAAAAATCTTTAAGAGTACAGCCAACATTATTGGTATTAGTTCTTGGGAACTACGCTAGTAAGTCTACCAATGCTTGTGACTTAATTGCCTTTGGAGATGACACGGTAATGTCAAATTCTCCAAGGAGCAACATCCATTTCACAATCCTTTGAGATAATTCTGAATATGATAGTAACTACTTAATGGGGTCAGAATTAGTCATAACAATGACCTTATGTGCTAGGATGTAGTGGCATAACTTTCGAGTTTCGAATATTAGTGAAAGAAAACATTTCTTGTATACAGGTCATTAACTTTACTTCCTTGAAGTGTTTAAGTCAAGCAATATATTAGATGTTCGACACCATCCACTTCTTGTACCATTAAGTCCCCAATAGACCTTTATGCAAATGTTAGATAAAGAATCATTGGCATCCCTATTATTGGCATAATTATGGTTTATGGAGAAGTCAGTATCCACTTAATCTTTTGGAATGCTTCCTCTTATTGTAGACCTCATTCAAACAAAGCTCCCTTCTTCATCATTTCATGTAAAGGAAAGAGATTTCAATAAGCATTGAGATGAATTGTTGAATGTGATATACCTTACCTTAAATCCCTTCAACTCCTTTTGATTCTTTGGAGATGACATGGATTGTATGGCTCTAAACTTTGTTGGATTGATGTCTGTCACGCCTCAAAGCGGCAGAGTCATAATAACCTCACCGTGTAAACTATTCTAAGACAGAAGTTGACCTTACAACCGCTATCTTAAACCTGATCTATACAAGGCATCCACAACTAACTTGCTTTAAAGTAAATAGTTTGTAATTTAAATAAATCATTTACCTAAGAAAGTGAGGAAATATATATATATATATATATATATACTATAATTCAGTTATTACAATTAAAGTTTATAATATTTCTCTGTAATATATTTCCTAGTTATTACATTATTCAAAAATGAGAAATTCTAAAGTAAAAGCTTAGACCTTAAAAATATATGTTTGTTCTTCAAATGTTTTTCCTTACTCCCCATGATCCAATAGTTGATAACTTCAAAGTAGTTATATGCCGCTTCTTAGCTAGTACTTGCACGACGTCTATAGGGATGTGAGCAACCACAGCTCAGTAAGTTATGATAGAGGACTTAAAACTATACCATAAACACAATAAGGTTATCAATCAACTTATTAGGTACAATGCATGTGCAAGCAAATGCTATCGCACGATGTTATCCGGCCTGTCGTGAGATTAGAGAAATTACATCTGCTCTAATCCGGGTTGAGGAGTTATCGTTAATGCAACAGCTCACGACTAAACCCACGCTTGTGCAATAGAGACCTCGCTCCTCCCGTAACTACTTTCGAACCATTGACTTCACCCTCGCCGTGACCTCCTTACCTGTCACTTAGTTCGATTAAGGATGAAGAAGGGACCCTTTGTAATCCTACGCTATCCCTTTCGAAGGGGTCAGTTTTTGGCCGGAGAATCCTAGGTTTCCCCTAATGGGTTACCTTGCAATTCCAATTATGATTACAAGTCGTATATTTGATTAAGTCCAGTTTAAGGTGATCAATCATTTCATACAACCCATACAATACAAGCTAGAACAACAAACAGAATCATAGCATCACTCATAATCAAACACATGCACACAACAAACTATCTAACAAGCATAACCAAGCATAATCTTAAGCCTCCAAAATACAGCATCGTATTAATCCCAACTTAACTTGACTCCTCGCTCACTTACTCGAGGTTTGACTCGCTCAGGCTATCGTCGATCATCCCTATAACATAAACGTAGTTTCAATTTTTTTTTTTCATATAACTATTATAGGTTCGTTTTATCCTATAACGCTTATTGTTATGTTTTGTTTAGGGTTTAATATATCTAATTATCTAGGTCTTAAGTCTTTTACAATTACTTTAGGTTTGAGGTTAGGTTCAGGTTTGGTTTTCGCATCGATTTCTAAATTAGATTCTAATTCGATTTCTAAGTACTGTTTTATACTCGAACCCTAAAAATTCGTTTCAACTCATAATGTGAAATTAATTACATTACTTTCAGATATCCTAAATACCATCACTACCCCTAGTTAGTATTTTATTCCACCCGGTACACTTAAATTCTTATTAATATACCGAATTTACTCCTAATATGAGATATTTATACGTTTTTCATATAATTACATAAATCTAAGTTTTCTATCAGTTTTATTATATATCCCTATTATTTATATAATATCAATTTTTATCCTAATATTTGCTATTTATTATATTTTCAATAATTACATATTATGTATTATCACCTATTATATATATAATACATATCTAATATTTCTTTCACTCTATTTACCACCTCTCAACATCAATTATCATTTCAAAGTGTCTAAATTCATCCTAAATCAGATTTTACACCTAATTACCCTAATTTACAAAATTAACTTAAAATTTACTATTTTTTCCTATTACTCATTTACTACATAATTAACCTAATAATTACATCTAATACCCTAAATGTTACAAGTATCATACTTCATCAGATTTTAACATCCTAAAACATATAATTATTCATTAAATCAGTAATTAATCATTTAATTACTTAATTAACCCTAAATTACCCATTTTATGCCTCATTTTAAGGCCTAAAAATTATCTAAAATTTTTTAAAATTAATTTTTGAAAACAGGCTTCATAGCACTATTCTATATCATCTAAGTAGTCTACACAAAAATTTTGAGTTTAAAATTGCACTCCTAAGGTCATTTATTTCTAAACCAAAACATGCTCGGTTTTGCATAATTTCTTAAGGACCATATATTACGAGACATATTTTCATTAAAATAATATTTTTCATAAAAACTACATACAAAAATATTTCAGAATAACAAAATTCACAATTTTCTAAGAATATTTACTATTTTTTACAAAATTACACAAAATTGGGCTGGAAATCGGACTCACCGGTCTGAGTGGCTCCGGCTACCGCCGGCCGCAGTGGCCTTTTTAGCTGGTCCAAGCACTGCTACCACCGTGTGGTGGTGGTAGCCGTTCACTCCCAAGTGCTCGTCTAGTGTGGGTTCCCTTTTAAGGCCCTAATTGTACAATTTTTCTTTTTTTTTTTTTCTAACCCTAATTTTTCTCTCAATTTCACCTCTCTCTATTTTTCTCACTCTCTAAACTACCCAAATGAGCTTTTGAAAAATTTGGAGTATTTATAGAGCTTTAGGGAAATTATCAAGACAATTGTCTTATCTTCTTCCAATTTGACTTTTGTGTTGTTCTAATTTAATTAGCTAATTTTTTCTTATTTTCCCCAACTGCTATGACCTATATCTGGATCATTCCTTATTTTTCCTAATTTTTCTTGATTTTTCCTTAATTAATTATGAATTTTCTTTAATTATTTAGTAGTATTTTAGCACATTTCACGTATTTTAAGTAATTACACGTATTTTTACCTATATATAAATTCATATATAGTACAAATAAATATTTCTAAATATTATTTAGGTCATTTTATGATTTTTTGTATACATATAATTTTTCTCTAGCAATTCGTTAATTATCGGAATGTATTTTACATATTTTTTATAAATAACGAGTTATATATTTAAAATTTGGAATTTTTATAGTCTTTTATTTTATTGCTTATTTTCTTAAATTCAAACTTACGAGATCATTTTTACTAATATTTCTGGCTTTACTTATAATTTAAGCTTAATCGAATCTTTTAGCCGATCAAAACCTTGAGTGACTGGTTATAGGGCTTACAATGTCTATCCCCTTTTTATGCACGATAAAGCCTAGAAATTGTCTAGACGATATACTTGAAAAACACACTTCAAGCGTTTCATTTGAAGCTTGTAAAGTAAGTACCTATTAAAGACTCATCTTAGGTGATCAATATGATTAAGTGCTCGCCATGATTTGATAAAGATGTCATCTACGTAGTCTTCTATGTAGGTGTGCATCATATAATAAAAGATAGCAATCATGGCCCTTTGATAAGTAGTCGTAGCATTCTTTAACCCAAAAGGTATTACAATGTAATAAAAGTTCCTAAAGGGTATATAGAAGGCTGTACATTAGGCATCTCTTGGTACCATTTTAATCTAATTATATTTAATAAAGCCATCAATGAAAGAGAATAATTTATGTCTAACCATTACATCAACCAACATATCAATATTTGGGAGTAGAAACTCATCCTTTAGACAAGCTTTTTTTAAGTTAAGAAAATCAATACACATGTATATTTGGCTACTTTTCTTTTTTGCAAGCATGACACTAGCTAACCAAGTTAGGTGCTCTATAGGCTTGATAAAGCCTACTTATAATAACTTCTCAATTTTAGTTTTCATGTACACCTTAATCTTTAAGCAAAATACACATCAATGTTGCTTAACGACTTAGCTCCCGGTGCAATATTTAACCTATGCATTGTTAAATAAGGATCTAATTCCGGCATCTCTTCGTAAATCTAAGTAAAGACATCTTAAATTCTTAAATAAGATCCACTAAGGATCTTTTATTTCTTTTACTAAACCCTTATTGATGAAAATAGGTTTAGGCTTCTCTCTTAGGGTTGTTAAGTCCAACTCCTCCATTTCTTCAATTGTGGTTTCACTTGGTCTTGTAGTGAACCCCCCGAAGTGAGGGAGGGGCATGCAAATTGGGCTTTTTATAAGTTTGAAGGGTCGAGGGATGACAATATGCCTCTTTTGACTCCGAGAATCGTTAAGAGCAATATATAGTTCATCCATATGCTTGGGTATAGCTTTTGATATTTACAGACTTATTACCTCGCTTTCTTTTCTTTCAATCTTAATGGTCAAAAGATATTTTCTTCCTCTTGGTCTCTTGTTCTTATTCTTGAAAATCTTCCCTTCATGATAGTGGAGTACTAATAGGTATGTCAATTGTTGTTTCTCCCTCATCAAAGTACTTATCAAAATACTTCACCATTGTATAGTATGACTCTCCATACTCAAATTAGCTCTTTGCAGCAAGTATAGGCATGTCTTTCCCTTTACAATTTCCTTTAATACAGTATATAAAGGACGAGACGGTGGTCATAATACCACTGCCCACTTCCAAAAAATGGTAGGAGATTGAGACTAGAGCATCTAACACATAAAACTTAGTTGCTCCTTGAACAGGATCAACCTTAAAATCGACATTAATGAACTCTAGAGATTTAGTAAGGGCCTCATTAAGTAATGAATGCCAATTGGTTGGTAGACTAGCCTCCTCATGTTTAACCCTATAGCTTTGAAGGTTTCCAAAGACTTTATTTTAAGTAAGGAACCGTTATCAATGAAGTTTCGTTGAATAGGATGACCATTAAGTTCACTCTCTATATATAATAGAAGGTAGTGATTCGAATTGCTAGTATACATATCATCATTAGTAAAAATGATTGCGTTCTCATGTGCCTTTACCATTATGCAAATTAGCTATACAATGTTGCATTGTTCAAACTATCACTCTAATATCTCTCCTTAAGCATTTGTTGTAGTAAGTCAAAATTTGTCAACAAATCTTAATAAGTAAAAAAAATTCCTAACATTAGTGGTTTTGAGCAGAGTTATTGTAGCTTAATCAGTCAAACTTGAGTCTATTGCTTTTCATTTATTTTTGGGTATCTTCCTATACAGTATGTTCTTAGGTGCATCAACCTTTAATTGGTCAACTTCTTAGGAAGTTGTTGGATCATGCAAAGTCGTATTAGTAGCTTTTTGATTGTTATGTATTGGAAGCAAGTTCCTACACACATCATTGTTGTTATCTAGCTCAAGCTCACAACTTGAACTTTGCCATTAAAAATCCTTCTCAGTATTCAACACTTTCTTGTTAGACATCTAACAGATCTATGGAACTGACAAAACTTAACATCATTCTTCTCCAAAGTAGTCGTCCAATAGATCAAGGACGACCATGCATGTCACGCCTTGAAGTGGTAAAATCGTAACAGTCTCACTATGCAAATCATTTTAAGATAAAAGTTGACCATACAATTGCTATCTTAAACTTGATTTACATAAGGTATTCACGACTAACTCGCTTTAAAGTAAACAGTTCATAAATTAAATATGTTAATTACTTAAGAACTAAAAAAAATACATACTTACAATAAAATAATCTAAGTATATTTACAAGATTTAATAACATAACATAATTTACTTGAGTAATTCGTAAATTAATACTAAAAGCTTAAAAAATAAGTCTAAACTTGAGAGTATATCGTATCTTCAATTTATATCTTTACTCTCCCAAGATCTAGCAGTTGCTAGCCTTAAAGTAATTATAGGTCGCTTTCTCACTAACACTTGCAACAGCGTCTTTAAGGACGCGAGCAACCACAACTCAATAAGTTAGGATGGAGACTTAAAATTATACAGCAAATACAAATGAGGTTATTAACTAAATTATTAGGTATAATGTATATTTAAGCAAATGTCATCACACAACGTTGTGCGGCTTGTCATGAGATTAGAGAAATTACACCCGTTCTAATCTGGATTGAGGAGTTTCCATTAATGCAACAGCTCACGACCAAACCTAGACTTATGCAATGGAAACACCACTCCTCCCGCGACTACCTTCGAACCATTGACTTCACCCTTACCGCGATCTCCTTACCTGTCACTTAGTTCAATTAAGGATGAATAAGGGACCAATTATGCTATGCAATGCTATCCCTTTTAAAGGGATCGGTATTTGGCCGAAAAACCCTAGGTTTCCCCTAATGGGTTGCTATATATGTCTGATTTATGTTTATAAGTTATATATTTGGTTAGGTATAATTTAGGATGATTAATCATTTTATACAAATCACACAATACAAACTAAAGCAGTAAACCAAATCATATCATTAACTTAGAAACAAACACATACATACAGCCAACTATTTAATAAGCACAATCAAGTACAATTTTAAGCCTTCGAGTAATACAAATTAGTACTCTGAAATACAACAACATATTAATCCCAACTTACTTGGACAATTCGCTTGCTCACTCAAGGTGCAACTTGCACAAGTTGTCACTGCTAAACCCTATAATGCAAATGTTGTTTCAGTAATTATATAATTATCTTATATAAACTCTATTCTGTAGTACTTTTATGTTATCTTTAGTTTAGGGTTTAATATACCTAATTATCCGGGTTTTTTAAGTCTTTTACAATTATTCCTAATTTAGATTGAGTTTTGATTCAATTTTTTAAGTCAGTTTCTAAATTAAGTTTTTAACTCAATTTTCGATTAGTGATTTTATACATAAACCTTAAGAATTTATTTCAACCCATAATGTGAAATTAATCACATTATTTTCGAATATCCTAAATGTTGTTTTTGGTCTCTAATAAATGTTCTAGTCTAAGCAATACATCCTAATCATAATCCTAATTTAATTACTGAATTTACACCTATTATGAGAAAATCTTATATTTTTCCTATAAACACCTAAATTTAAGTCTCCTGCCAGATTTTATATATATTCTAATTATTATTATAATATTAATTTTAACCTAATATTTTTCTACTTATTAATTTCTTATACTTATATATTTTGCATCATCACCTAATATGTACATATCATACATATCTAATATTCTCATCACTTTAAATATCATCTCTCAACTTCAATTAACATCTTAAAATACCTAAATTCACCCCAAATCAAAATTTATACCTAATTACCCTAAATTACAAAATTAACTCAAAATTTACCATTTTTACCTATTATATATTAATACCCTAATAATTACATCTAACACCCTAAATGCTACAAATAGCATACTTCATCAGATTTTAATATCTTAAAACATATAATTATGTACTAAATTAGTAATTATTTATTTAATTCTCTAATTAGCCTAAAATTACCTATTTTATACATTATTTTAAGGCTTAAAAATCATCTAAAAATTTCGAAAATTCAATTATGAAAAATGGTTTCATAGCACTATTTTAAATACTTTAACTAGCTTACACAAAAATTTTAGACTTAAAACTACACTTTTAAAGTCATTTATTTCTAAATAGAACAAAGTTCAAGTTTGTGAGATTTCTTAAGGATAGTATATTTCCATGTATCAATTCATCAAAATAAAAATTTTCCTTAAATTTACATACTTAAAAACCCTATAATACTGAATTTCATAATTTTCTATAACTATTTAATATTTTTAATAAAATAACTAAAATCAAAAAGAAAATCGAACTCACCGATGTTAGTAACTTCGGCCACCGTAACATTGTAGGCCAACTTAGGCGCTGTTGCCACCATGTGATGGTGGTAGTCGTCCACTCCTAGGTGGTCATCGAGTTGAGGATTTCCTTATAAGCTCTAACTATATAAATTTTTTTCTAATTTTGAAAAAAAAAAAAACTAACCCTCTATTTTTTTGGTTCTCTCAATTTTCCTACTCTCCAAACAGACCAAATAAGCCTTTGTTCAAGTTTAGGTATTTATAGGGCTACATAGATATTTTTCTCATTAATTTGAAGTAACATTTACCTTATCTCTTTTTCCAATTTGCTTTTTCTTTAACTAAATTTTATTGGTTGATTTTTCTTCTTTAGTTTTCTGCTTGCCACACCCTAATTCTAGAGATTTCCTCATGTTTCGATATTTTATATGATTTTTCTTAATTATTTATGAATTTTCTTTAATTAATTAGCATTATTTTGGCATATTTCGTATATTTTAAGTAATTTTGCATATTTCCACCTACATGTAAATTCATATATGGTACAATTAAATACTCCTAAATATTATTTATGTTATTTTATAATTTTTAGTGTGCATATAATTTTTCTCTATCAATTCATTAATTATCAAAACTCATTTTACGTGTTTTTGATAAATAATAGAAAATTTATATATAATTTAATATTATAATAATTAATTATTTTATTCTTTATTTTCCTAAATCCAAACTCATGAGATCACTTTTACTAATATTCCTAACTTTATCATAAAATTTGAGCTAGATCGAACGATTTATTCGATCACCCTAATTTCTACGAAACGAACCTTGAATACCTGATTGTGGGTCTTATAATGCACCTTATTCATGAGACAAGGGAATAGTAGAACATCTGCAACAGCATCTCTTTTAGGCTTCTTACTACCCTTATATCTCCCTCCTTGAGTAGTGCTAATAAACAACTACCTCTTCTTATTTAGGTCGCCCCTCTACCTAGTGACAAAATTGTTTGTTCTTTACGCATTTTCCATTAAATCCATGAAGGATTTTAGCAACAGATTCTTGAGATGCACCATATATTCGATGAACATCCCTTAGATACAGATCATGATAAGCTCCTTCTTGTCATAGATATCTAATAAACATTCTCTAAAACACTCAATGAAATCTATAAAATCTTCTTTGGTATGTTGTCTGATATGTCCCATGCCATGGTACTAACACATTATTGTGTCTCGAAAAATTTTTCCCAAATAATTTCAACATGATAACCCAAGAATCTAGAGAACCAAGGGAAAGGTTAATGTACTAGGTGTATGCTTTCTCTCCAAGAGATTTAGCAAATTCTTTCATTTTGATCTTGTAGTGAGAATTCTTAATCTCTCTCAATTCGAAAATCCAGGATTTGAGTCGATGTCCTTTCATGGAATTGGATTGATTTATCCTAAAGGTTTCATTTCAATTGGAATTTGGTTATTCACCATGTACGAGGATCCCCGCTAAGCATCCATGGCTGAATGGTTAAAGCGCCCAACTCATGATCTATATCTGTCTTAATTCCTCCCTTTATTTGAGTAGTTTTTGGGCAGTCAAACCAACTCTCATACGAGCTCCGGGAGGTTCATTCATCTGACGGTAGACTAGAGCTACTTTTGATTCTGCAATATTTTGTTCATTAATTACTCCGGATTCTTTCCAGCTGTTGTTCCCCTCCCAAGGGCAGGTTCTTACGCGTTACTCACCCGTCCGCCACTCCTGGTAGGGCATCCAGGACATACTAGGCGAGAGTAGCAGAGATCGAAGTGGTGGTCAACCATTGCTATGGGACGAAAAGAGTCTCGTTAGCGGTTTAGTTGTCGGTTTCAATTCCTCTTGTAAGCACGATAACGGTATGATAATACGATATGATGACAATGCTGCAGTTGTCATTGATCAAGAAGGAAATCCAAAGGGAACTCGAGTTTTTGGTGCGATTGCCCGAGTTTGTAGACTTTGAGTGTCTCAATGAATTTGAGAAGCTGCTCCTTAGTACTTCCCTATTTGTCATTAAACTTCATAAACTTAGGACTTGTGTAGTCCGTAGGATACAATTTCTCAACAATCCTCTAAGAGTATGGTAGCTTTAAGTTGATGATACCTATAAGAGAAGAGGTTTGAATTTTCTTTAAATACTTGTTAAGATATTTTTTCATCACATAAGATGAATAAGCATGAGTAAGAGCAATTTCATTTGAAGTGTTGGTGAAGCATTGTGTGTTGTAACTTCACCTACAATAGCAAGTTGGATATTTTACCTGGATAACAATGACCTTCCAAGTTGGGTTCTAGCATTTTCTATTGTAGGAGGATTTAGATCCACAAGATTTGGAAGCATTGTAAGCCCTAAAGCTAAGCCAAGTAACCGTAAGTTTGAGCTTAGAACCTAAGGTTTAGGGCGATCGGCTAAAAGATCCGATCAAATCCAAATTATAAACTAATGAGGGAAATACTAGTAAAAATGACCCCGTAAACTTAAATTTAAGAAAATAAATAGTAAAATAAGAGACTATAAAATTTTCAAATTTTAAGCATAATAATTGCTAATTACCGAAAAGGCAAAAAGTGTAATATAATAACTAATAAATTACTAGAGATAGATTATATGTATACTAAAAATTTTAGAATGACCAAAATAATGTTTAGGAATGTTCACATGTACCCCACATGTATTTACGTGTAGATAAAAATACGCGTAATTACCTAAATTGGTCGAAAACTAAGCAAATAATTAAAGAAAAATATAAAATAATTATGGAAAAATCAGAAAAAATTAGAAGAGGATAAACTGAAGCAAGATCAGGTCGTCGTCAGAAAAAGAAAAATTAGCCAATAAAAATTGAACAACTTAAAAGCCAAAAATCAAGGAATTTGGACAAAGTCTTGTCAAATTAATGCATATTAATTACTACAATTGTCTATAAATAAGGAAAAAATTTTAAGAAGTCATTTGGACAGTTTAGGATCTGAAAAAAATCGAAACACTGAAAAAATCGAGAGAAAATCCAGAAAAAAAAAAGAAAAAGAAAACTATGTAGATTAGGCAAGTGAACTAAAACCACCACCCCCCCCCCCCACCACCTGGGATTGAACCACCACCACCACCCTACACTAGAACCACCGCCTGGACCGGCCGACAACATTGGACCGGGTTTGGACGGCCAAAAAGCTTCGAACCGGTTAGTCATTTATTCACTCGATTTTTGTATAATTTTGTAAAATTAGTTATTTTACCTAGAAAATTATAAAACTTGTTATTCTGAGGTTTTATTGTATGTAGATTTAGGAAAAAATATTGATTTAGTTTAATTATGTCTGGAAATATAGGTTCCTTAACAAATTGTTCAAAACCGAGCATAATTAAACCGAAAAATAAATAGGCTTAGGAGTGTAGTTTAGAGTTCAAAATTTTTCTATAGGATGCTCATATGATGTAGAACAGTACTATGAAGCCATTTTTTTTAAAATTAATTTTTGAAATTTTTAAGTTAATTTTTAGCCCTAAAATGATAGAAAAATTGAGTGATTTAGGATTAATTAAGTGATTAGGATGTTAATTACTGATTTGAATCTTAATTAGATGTTTAGGGATGTTAATATCTGAGGTGGAACCTTAATCCTAGCCTTTGGGTATTAAGTATGGTTAATTAGGGAAATTAGGTAAGTAATATAGGAAATTAGTAATATGTGAAAGTGTAAATTAATAAATCTAAAAAAATAGGGTTATTTAGATAATATTATAATAAAAATCAGAAAAATAATAAATTTGAAATAATATTTAATTTTAAGTAAATATCTCAAAATGTAAGATTTTTACACATCGGGAATAAATCTGATACCTCAATTAGGGTTAGCGTGTACCGAATAGTTTAGAATACCAAATTACAATCCAATAGGATATTTAAATACCCGAGCGTAATGTGATTAATGTCACATTGGGATTCGAGCCTATTTAAGACTTCGGAATTAAAACTAGAATCTAGTTTAGGAGTCGAACCCCGAAATAGAGTACAACGAATCATTAGAGCGTTATAGGTATACATGGGGAAAATAAGTTACATTATGAATTAGAATAAGAATTCATAAAATATAAGTACTAAAAAGACCTATTTGTATTATAGGACACCTAGAGATAAATCAGCTTGCGACTAAGGGATCGAGTTATCGAGCAATTTCAAGTAAGTTGGGTTATTGCTTATTGTAATAGAGTACTAGTTTTGTAGTGCTCGGAGACTTAAGCTTGAATATGCTTGTGATTGTAAGTAGTTTACGCATGTGTTTGATGTATCTGAATTCGTGCTGAAACTTGCTTTGTGAGTGATTTGTGACTGATTGAATTGGTATGAAATTGTTTGAACACCCTAAACGGAATATAATCTTAATCGACCCTAATAACCAAAAATGTCATATATTGCAACTCATTAGGGGATCATAAGATTCTCCAACCAAATACCGACCCCTTCGAAAGGGATAGCGCAGGATTGCAAAATGGTCCCTTCTTCATCCTCAATCGAACTAAGTGACAGGAGAGGAGGTCGCGGTGGGGGTAAAGTCAATGGTTCGAAGGTAGTCGCGGGAAAAGCGAGGTCTCCATTGCACAAGCCTGGGTTTGGTTGTGAGCTGCTGCATAACATGGAACTCCTCAACCCGGATTGGAGTGAGTGAAATTTCTCTAATTTCACAACGGACCGGACTACGTTGTGCGATGACACTTGATTGTTGCATTGCATGAAAATAATTGTTTGATAACCCTGTTTGTGAGTGTATGCATTCATGAGTCTCCAATTCAACTTACTGAGCTGTAGTTGCTCATACCCTTATAGATCCTTTTGCAGGTTCTGATTTGTGATCGCTTCAAGTAACATGCCGCCCTACAATTACCTAAAGGTTAGTCCTTTTGAAGCCAGGGGTGTGAGGATCAAGTTACTTAGTATAATGTATAACAAGACTAACCTTGTAGTTAAAGGTTAAAGACTGATGGTTATTCTGTAAATTAGTAGACTGTGGTGATTATGTAAAACTTCTTGGGAAGCTCTGTGGACTTACTTATACTTATCTATGTTTATTAGAAATTGTAGTGCTTATCATAATTGTAGTATAATTATTAATCGAACTGTTTACTTCAAAGCGAGGAGTCGTCGACGCCTTGTGTAGATCATGTCTATGATAGGCACTGTGAGGCCAGTTACTATCATAGAATGGTTTACACGGCGGGACTGTTGCGACTCTGTGACTTCGGGGCGTAACAAGCATCATATGCTACAATCCTTCCTCTTATCTTATGCTATCCTCTTCTATAAGGATTAGCGATAGTTGAAGATGTTAGGTGCCTTATTGTGGAGCAGTTGGTGTAGTGGTAGAGGCAATAGGAGTGGATCTAGAAACTTATGTAAGTATTATAGGAAGAACCGTTGCAAGTTAAACATCGATAGGGTTAGTAGTAGCAGGAGTTGCCATTTAAGGAAAAAGTTGTGTAACAGCAGCTAGGAACTGATTGAGAACACAAGTATTTTCTTTCATTGTATGAACCACCAGGGATGTCTTAGTAATAGATGTTTATTGCATGATGCTAGATGTTGTATTATCTCCTGATGTTGAAGTTTGCTGAGTGATCGCGAGATTAGTCTCTTAACATTGGAAGTTTCCTTCTATCCATCAATGTGTGACATTTTTTTATTGTAAGTGATCTCTCCTTAATGAAGTCATCAAAATAATGTAGGTGAAGTGTTGTTGATGATTAATCACGTACTAAGTGCATAATAATAAATCTCCAAGACAACTCAATCTAATGACACATGTATGGATGTGATGAAGAGATAGGTGGAAGGAGGAATAAGCAAACTCAATCACTCATGCATACACGTGATAAAATATGAAGTGATGTTCTTAATCTATTGTTCATTAAGTAGCTTGTTTGATCTTTCGTGGAGTAGTTTCAATAAAGCTTCGACAATCTAACCAATGTTTTGAATTTCCCAAATGAAAGGAGGATTCTCTTATTTATAGATTTTAGAGGCAAATTTCAACCGTTAGATTACATTAAGATGGATGGTTGAGATCTAATATTGTTGGTAGCCATTGGATTCACTTAAGTGATCTAATGGTCAAGATTCACTCAGTCTTTTCTTATGGAGCATAAGCTTGAGCCTTCGGCTCTTAGATAAGCCTAATAACTTATAATAAAAGAATATAAACCTATCAATAACAAAATAAGCGTATAACTCTTATTTAAGTTCAAATAGCTCCTTTTGAAGTTGAAAAAATCCAAACAGTCCTAGAAATATTTCTTTTGAGCCTTATTTTCACATACAAGTCAATCAAGTAAGGTTAAGAGTAAAATAATTAGTTTAACGATCATTATTTCGAGCTTACTAAGCGTATCTTCTAAAACATCTCTATTTTGGCTTGGTTACTTAGGCACTGTCAAGCCTATTAAATTGGTCCTTGGCCCTTATTAAGTCTAAATTTCAGTTTTTTTTTTCTTAGTCCAATTAATATTAAACTTAACCTTTTCAAGACTAACCCTCGACTAAAAACTAAGAGAAATTTGGTATTTCTTTTAATTTGAAAATTTTGGAGTTGCAACTTAACCAAAATTGCAAGAAAAGTTAGGTTAGAACCAATTAAGTGGATTAGTCATAACCTAGTTATTGATTTGTGAGAAAAAATTACTTTTAAAAAATGATTTCTAAAAGGCCAAAGATCAATGAGTTTAGGGGTTAACCTATTTAACTCTAAGTAGGTACTACCTTAACGTTTGAAATTTAAATTTATTTTTTGTTACGCCCCGAAGTCGCAGAGTCGCAACAGTCCCACCGTGTAAACCATTCTATGGTAGTAACTGGCCTCACAGTGCCTACCATAGACATGATTTACACAAGGCGTCAACGACTCCTCGCTTTAAAGTAAACAGTTCAATTAATAATTATACTACAATTATGATAAATATTACAATTTCTAATAAACATAGATAATTATAAGTAAGTCCACAGAGCTTCCCAAGAAGTTTTACATAATCACCACAGTCTACTAATTTACAGAATAACTATCAGTCTTTAACCTTTAACTACAAGGTCAGTCTAGTTACACATTATACTAAGTAACTTGATCCTCACACTCTTGGCTTCAAAAGGACTAACCTCTGGGTAATTGTAGGGCGGCATAGTACTTGAAGTGATCACAAATCAGAACCTGCAAAAGGATCTATAAGGGTATGAGCAATTACAGCTCAGTAAGTTGAATTGGAGACTCGTGAATGCATACAAGCACAAACAGGGTTATCAAACAATTATTTTCATGCAATGCAACAATCAAGTGTCATCGCATAACGTAGTCCGGTCTGTTATGAAATCAGAGAAATTTCACCCGCTCCAATCCGGGTTGAGGAGTTCCATGTTATGCAGCAACTCACAACCAAACTCAGGCTTGTGCAATGGAGACCTCGCTCCTCCCGCGACTACCTTCGAACCATTGACTTCACCCCCGTCGCGACCTCCTCTCCCGTCACTTAGTTCGACTGAGGATGAAGAAGGGACCATTTTACAATCCTTTGCTATCCCTTTCGAAGGGGTCGGTATTTGGTTGGAGAATCCTATGATCCTCTAACGGGTTGCAATGCATGACATTTTTGGTTATTAGGGTCGACTAGGATTAAATTCCGTTTAGGGTGTTCAAACAATTTCATACCAATTCAATCAGTCACAAATCACTCACAAAGTAAGTTTCAGCACGAATTTAGATACATCAAACACATGCGTAAACTACTTACAATCATAAGCATATACAAGCCTAAGTCTCCAAACACTACAAAACTAGTACTCTATTACAATAAGCAATAACCCAACTTACTTGAAATTGCTCGATCGCTCGATCCCTTAGTCGCGAGCTGATTTGTCTCTAGGTGTCCTATAATACAAATAGGTCTTTTTAGTACTTATATTTTATAGATTCTTATTCTAATTCATAATGTAACTTATTTTCCCCATGTATACCTATAACGTACTAATGATTCGTTGTACTCTATTTCGGGGTTCGAATCCTAAACTATATTCTAGTTTTAATTCCGAAGTCTTAAATAAGCTCGAATCCCAGTGTGACATTAATCGCATTATGCTTGGGTATTCAAATATCCTATTAGGTCGTAATTTGGTATTTTAAACTATTCGGTGCACACTAACCCTAATTGAGGTATCGAATTTATTCCCGATGTGCGAAAATCTTACATTTTGAGATATTTACTTAAAATTTAATGTTATTTCAAATTTATTATTTTTTTGATTTCTATTATAATATTACCTAAATAACTCTAATTTTATAGATTTATTAATTTACAATTTCACTTATTATTAATTTCTTACATTACTTACCTAATTTTCCTAATTAATCATACTTAATACTCCAAAGGCTAGGATTAAGGTTCCACTTTAGATATTAACATCCCTAAACATCTAATTAAGATCCAAATCAGTAATTAACATCCTAATCACCTAATTAACCCCAAATCACCCAATTTTTCCATCATTTTAGGGCTAAAAATTAACTTAAAAATTTTGAAAATTAATTTTAAAAAAATGGCTTCATAGCACTGTTCTACATCATATGAGCATCTTACAGAAAAATTTTGAGTTCTAAACTACACTCCTAAGCCTATTTATTTTTCGGTTTAATCATGCTCGGTTTTGAACAATTTGTTAAGGACCTTATATTTTTAGACATAATTAAACTAAATAAATATTTTTTCCTAAATCTACATACAATAAAACCTCAGAATAACAAGTTTCATAATTTTCTAGGCAAAATAACTAATTTTACAAAATTATACAAAAATCGGGGTGAATAAATGACTAACCGGTTCGAAGCTTTCTGGCCGTCCAAACTCGGTCTAAGGTTGTCGGCCGGTCCAGGCAGTGGTTCTAGTGTAGGGTGGTGGTGGTGGTGGTGGTGGTTCGGTCCCAGGTGATGGTGGTTTTGTTCCAAGTGATGGTGAGTGGTGGTTTTAGTTCACTTGCCTAATATGCACAGTTTTCTTTTTTTTTTTGGATTTTCTCTCAATTTTTTCAATATTCCAATTTTTCTCAGATTCTAAACTGACCAAATGACTTCTGAAATTTTTTTTCCTATTTATAAACAATTGTAGTAATTAATATGCATTAATTTGACAAGACTTTGTCTAAATTCCTTAATTTTTGGCTTTTAAGTTGTTCAATTTTTATTGGCTAATTTTTCTTTTGCAGCTTTGGACCTGCCACGACCTTATCTTGATTCAGCTTATCATCTTCTAATTTTTTCTGATTTTTCCATAATTATTTTATAATTTTCTTTAATTATTTGCTTAGTTTTTGGCCAATTTAAGTAATTACGCGTATTTTTATCTACACGTAAATACATGTGGGGTACATGTGAACATTCCTAAATATTATTTTGGTCATTCTAAAATTTTTAGTATACATAAAATCTATCTCTAGTAATTTATTAATTATTATATTACACTTTTCGCCTTTTCGGTAATTAGCAATTATTATGCTTAAAATTTGAAAATTTTATAGTCTCCTATTTTACTATTTATTTTCTTAAATTTAAGTTTACGAGGTCATTTTTACTAATATTTCTCTCAATAGTTTATAATTTAGGTGTGATCGGATCCTTTAGTCGATCGCCCTAAACCTTGGGTTTTAAGCTCAAACCTACGGTTACTTGGCTTAGCTTTAGGACTTACATTTTTCAAAATGCCCTTTTCAATTCAAAAGGAAAATTATTTACAAGTGAATAAGCAAGAAAATTGTATTCATTTACAAGAAAAAAGAAATTTGAAAAATTAATCTTAATTATCTACAAAGAGGGAAAAAATAACTATTTACATGTTTTAAGTCATTCCGTAGGTGCCTATAGACCTTTCAATAGGAATCAAACTTCTAGTAATTTAGTTTTCATAAAACTTTAGTCTGTTGACTTGTATTAAATTTTAAAATGGTTTGGTTTAATTTTTTTACTCAATTAATTTTTTAAAGAAAAAAATATAAAAAAGGGTCCTTATTTAAATGTTTATTTTTAAAAAAATCCCAAAAAGAATTCTAGTTTGAAAAATGGCTCATTTCTTTATTTACTTTTTTTTTAAAACAAATTCTCTACGTACTTAAAGCATTTATTCACCTTTTTTATTTTTATTTTTTTCAAATAGAAATGATAATAAAAATTTAAAAATTTCACAAAGAGAGAATAAAATGAAAACAAATAAAAGAAAATATTCTTTTTTAGTTCTTTTTTTATTTTTTCTTTCTTTTTTTTTCTATTTTTTATTTATTGTTTTTTATAAAACTAAAAAAAAAGAGAGAGAAGAAGATAAAATAAATTAAAAACATCAACTCTATGAAAGAAGAATTGAGGGTCGAACCAAGTATGGGGCTTAGGTATGCCGTATGGGCATAGATGCGAGTTCGGGTTAGGTATGAAGCTTTAACAGGTCATAAAAGAGGTTATGAGCAAGCTCCAAGAGTAACTACAAAATTAAGTTTGCTTAATGGTCACTAATCGATGTTTTATGCAAGAAACTAAAATTTCATGAGACTCTTATTAGTAAAAGTTAGTTTGCACTACCACTTAGTTTTTCGAGGTGGTTTTAGTGGTGTTGAAAAGTGGTGAGCGTGGAGGTGTTTGAGTAGTGACAACTATTGGGTTTTAAACCAAGGGAAGGTTATGGTCTTAAGTTTTCAAGTGTGAGGAGCTTAGCAAATGTGGCGTTTTGCACCTAGGTGTAGTGGTGGTAAGGTTTTTGAAAGGTAGCTAGCGATGCTCGAACCTTAGGTGGTTCATTGAAGCTATCTTAGTTAATAAAAATGATGGGGGTGGTGGCTATCAAGAGTTGAGATTCTAGGGTAGCTCCTCGTATGGTTGGTTTTTACTCAAATTGCTAAGAGCTTGATCAAATTCCTAAAGAGGGAGAGGAGTGTTCAAGCTAAAGAAATAGATAGAGAATTTGTAGGTATGTGATTTTTTTTAGTGTAGGAATGGAAGTTGATGCTTAGAATGAGCATAGGAGCATTTATTTATACCATTCCAAGCTTGAATTGAGCTTGGAAAATGAAATGGTTAGATCCTTCATGGCCATGAAGCTCAAAGCTCAATTCAGGGATAATGCAGGATGTATGTAAATAATTCAAACTTTGGAGAATCAAATAGAAGCTTCGAAACTTCCTTTCATGTTCGGTTTGCACTATTAAATAAATGGATAGTATCTCTGATTTAAGCTATTCATGATTTTTAAGTCCTGATTTCAATGATTAAATGGATGAATCAAGTCAATTTTTTTGTCCCAATCCATGTATCCTAAGTAATCTTCATGATTCACTATTAATTTGGTGAAATCACAAAGAAAATCAAATAAAAAATAGCCTTAAACTAAGGACTCTAGGCACGTTTTGCATGAGAAAGCAAATGAAAGAGAAGAAAAGAGAGGGAAAATATGCAAGTCAACCAATTTGAGGATGATACATGTCCCATTTCAACCAAAAAATAGAAAGTGCCATGCCTTGTAGTAGGGATTGAAGTCTTAACTTATTCTGTGTGCTTATATATTCCTTCTATTAAGCTAATGGCCTATGCTTCATTTTTGTATGCAAGCAAATTGCATACATGAATTAGATTAGCCTAAACTAAATTTTAATTATAAATTTGACTTAGACCCAAACAAAATGTATACATTGACTATGCTTCATCCATGTATACAAACAAATTGCATACATAGATTAGGCTGACCTGAACTAAATTTTAATTTTAAATTTGGCTTAGGCTTAAATCAATCTTAAATTGACCTTTCATTTAAAAACCATATCCAACATGATTAAAATGTCCAAGTCCTTATTATTATTATTTCTTAATATTCTAATTTTCTTAATATTTTATTATTATGTTACTTTATTCTAATCCTAGGAATTTTCATATGTATTTTATATGTTATTATTTTTTTTCATTTTTTGGTATTTTTTTATATAATTTTTTAGTATTTTTCTTAATTTTCTAATTTTTGTTTTTTTTTTTCAATTTTCAATTTTTTGGATTTTTCTAAGTTTTACTATTTTTTTTTTACTTTTCAATTAGGATCCTTTCTTTATTCTAAAAAGTTTTGAAAAATTACAAGAGGAAAAAAAGGATGTTTACAGTATTAAATTGGACAAAAAGTTCAATTGCCAAAATAACCCTTTATAAAAATAAAATAAAAAAGGTATAATCATTTTCTTTTTTACAAAATATTATTATAATAATTACACATTAACATAATAGTATTTATGGTCCTTTTTCTTTCTTAAAAAATAAAACCCCACGTTGCGAAGGTCTTACACTTAATTATTTATTCATTTATTTTATACAATCAGATCTAATGGACGAAATTTCCACGGACCATGCAGTCCCGTAGATTCCTACTTCGATCTCTCATGTTTTCAACGCCCAAATCTCTAACCTTCTCTCTCCTCCTGATCCCAAAATTGCATATCCAGACGAAGCTTGGAATGTTCCTTGCTTGACTTATTACTTAATTCCTCTCTAAACCAAAACCCTAAAACAAAAACTCGCATCTTTTAATCCTCCAATTGTCCTTTATAATATGCTGCATCATCATTTGTAGTGTTTTGGGCAAAAAAAAAAGAAATAGAATCTTTCTGTTTCAATTGGCTCTATGAGACGAGGTGTGCGATGGTTTATTCTATGGGTCGTCGCATGGGTTTTAGGATTAAGTGATGTCATTTTGGGCAATTCAGAGGCGAATCAGGTTTTGATTCCAAGTAAAGTTTCGAGCTTGGCTCCATTGTATGGGAGGTCTCTCAAATCCCTAGATGTAGCTCCGTGAGTTATTTCTCTTTTTCTTTATATTAATTTTTTTTTCTTTCTATTTTAATTTATGATCTGTTCTGATTCTTTATTTTTCTGTAGTATTTTTTAAGTGGAAATTGTGATTACAAATAATAGTGTTTATGATGAGGTGCAACTTGATTGGTTGCAGCTGATTATGATGAGCAATTTATCATTGTATAAATGAACTAGCAGATTATTATTATTATTATTATTATTTTACATCTACTGGAAACTTGATAATTGAGAAAAGTAAGAAATTTTTTATCTATCTTACCAAAAAGGAGTATATAAGGAGGTGTAAAATCTGTTAACTTTTTTATTTGGTCCAAATTGATTATTTTAAAAGTTTAGAATTTAAATGAAAAAGAGGCATATAAAGAAGGAACTATTCAATTTATATTATAATCTGTTAGTACTAAAAGGGTCACTCAAGATTTGTTCTGGTTCATTTGCTATGTGGACAATGTGTTTTGCAAGTCGATTATGTTGAATTTACTGGGAAAAAAAAAGGAAAAATTTTGTTGTTTGCTAAATCATTGCTTGTCTATCTTTGATAGTGTTAGTTGGACATAAATTTGGCTCCATTGCATGACACATTTTTTAAGATGTTATTGCAACCAGCATTTCATTCCTATATATAATCTACGATGTCCTGGATATACTATCTAGGAGGTTGGAGTTGTTATAAATTGTGAGCAATGCCCATTCCATGTGAAGCTCAAGTCAAATATTTAGTTTTGACAATTTACCTAAAGTTAAATTTAGTGAAATTTCTATCTCTGTTTTGTACATATCACGTTTTTCAGTCTTAATCTGATGGATTTACAATTATCAGAAAAGAAGAACAAAAAGTTTTTACTTTTAGTTATTTTCTGATAATTCATTGACCCATAATTTGCTTTAGACTTACTACCATGTATTGTTGATCACTAATGTCAGCTGTTCATTTTTTCTTTCTATTTATCCTTTCTGCAGCAACAGTAATCCTGATACTGTTTTGATTGCTGCCCTTGATGGTACTATACATTTAGTGGACAAAGATTTTAGGAGAGTGATCTGGTCATTCACTTCAGGACATCCACTATACTCTTCATATCAGGCTCCAGTCAATCCAGATACTGAGAAAGAAAATTCTTCTGGATCTGGTAGTGGCTACTTCATTGATTGTGGAGAGGATTGGGAGTTATATGCTCACAATGGACGCTTTGGTAAGGTAATACAGAGAGAAGGGTGTCACCCTTTGCATAGCAAAAGAGATTAAAAAAACCCACTATTCATATGAGGGTTGTAAAAAATGCTGGACTCTGGATCAAGTTAAAGTACTGTCTAAGTTCTCCTTACATTTTACATGACAGAATATATGGAAGGCAAGAGTGCTTTCCACCTGTCTTCTTGTGCATGTTGCGGATGATGTGAGCATGTAAGAAAAATAGGTCAACCTGGCTACAACCCAAAATATGATATCGACAAGCCAAATGTTGAGAAATGATTATATTTAAAAATAGTTAGTATGTGGGAGAACATATCTCCCTTCATATTATATTAGCATAAGATATGTCAGGTCAGACAACTTTTATGTTTGTAGGATATTGTGTGAGACTTGCATGACTCATCTGTGTGCATGAGACTGGTATATTATCAGTTGGGATTGACTGAAACATTAGTTCCGCATCAATTGTGTGATTTATCTATTAACAAAATTGAAAATTTGTGGGGAAATTATTTTAATATATTAATTTTCTTTGAATAGTTACCGACAATGTGACATGATCGAAGGAAGCTTTTTTTTTTTTTTTATATTTTATTTTAACATTAGCTATATATAAAACCAGTGTGCAACTTTCAGAGAGGTAATTAGCTTTTTCCTATGCAATTACCTTTTCTCACAAGGGGAAATCACTTCTCTCAGATAATATTGATGATTCTGATATTTCAAGGGAAAGAAGTATGCTTACTCTTTACATGCTCTCATTCCAATTATAGAAGCTTTTCTTTCTGCAGTAGTGAATTAGTTGTTTCAGCTAGTAGAATGACCTCTTATTTATTTATTTACTTTGTTGAATCAGCTGCTTATCTTCCATTTTCAAATACTGGCATGTATTATTACTTCAGTAGATCTTTTACTTTGGTTTTTTTTTTTCCCTTTTTTTTTCATCATTCATCAAATAGATAATAAATTGTTTAAATCACATTGATCTTAATGGTTGGATTAGTTGTTAATGCCCAAGAGTTCTTGTGGCAATTTGCATGAATCTTGGATCCAAATCCCTTTAAGGATATTTTTGGAGTAACTTATATAGTGCAACCTATACTTAGCTAGTGCATGACTTTTTAGGGAAGGTTCAGATACCTGAAGGTAACCCATCTAATTGTGAAAAACCTTAAACAGCATTGGAGCGATGACAATGCTTGAAGATCGTCTCTAGTTTCTTCCTAGTGGCTTTTGAAGTTATAATTTGGAGGAACAATATATATACTCATTGTTATAGGTCATGTTTCACAGTTTACTTATGTGAAGGACAAAGGCAACGAGGAAATTATTTTTACTATTTTTTAGTTTGAATTATTTTTCCAGATTAGATGCCCAGAATGAAACTAGAATTTTCTTGTTGGGTGTTTTTGTTATCTTTTCTCAGTTAACTTTGTCCAGATTTGGTGGATAATTCCAGTGGATGCACTTTGATCATCAAGTAATTGAAGTTTCTTCTAGCTTAATAGTATTTCTTATTGGGAAGAGAGGTGTCATATCTTTGATATATTTTTTCAGTAGACTATTCTTATGATACATCTGATAGTCAAATGAAGTCGTCTTTTTTCTCCAAAAAAAGAAGGAAAAAAGAATTGTCTTTTCTGAAAGGGGAACTTCAATGTTCCCACCACCCCTCACTCCTTCTCTGCCCGGTTCATCTGCATCTTAAAAGATTTTCTGATGAGGGCTCTCTTTTTGTCCTGTACTTGCAGAAACTACCTTGGAATATTGAGGATTTCATCAAGGAAACACCAGTAATATTAGAAGATGGATCAACTACCCTCGGATCTCGGAAAAGCACAGTGTTTGAGGTTGATGCTTTGACTGGAAGATTGCTACGTACATACAGTTTGTCTGATTCTCCTTCTAGCATTGTAAATAATGTTGAAGAGGCTCTTGTTTCTAGTAAAAATGTGAAAGATTTGGTAGAGTCTGGATCACCAGAGACTGTTAGTGTTCGACCTTTGAAGATCATAAGGACAGATTACAAATTGCAGTCCTTTGCTCCAAACTCGAACAAGATTATGTGGAATTTGACAGTTGCTGAAATTGGGGCTGCTTTAATTTGCCAGGATGACGGTGAATCTTTAAGCGGGTCTCCATATCATTTGAAAAATGAGCCTGATTATAAGACCGGAGATTCCTTTACCATGCCATTGTCATGTCATTCGAGGGTCAGTGTTTATCGTTTCCGAAATCATGATATGTATAGATCACTTTTAAAGCCACAGCTTCATGATAGTATGCAATACCCATTACCTGGTCCCAACCAGCTGCAACCTTCACTGCCCAAGACTGAAAGGTTGTCAGAAGTCAGGCATGAGGGCTTGATGCTCCCTTCATCTGACCCGGGTGAACATGCTGCTAGAGTCTTGCCCCAACTTCCTGCACTCGATGGCAATAATTTAGGAGTTGTTTCTCAGCACAACAGGACAACTCTTCATGATGATGCTTTAAATACTTGGTTTCTGATAATATTGCTTTGGATTTCGGATCATTGGATAACATTGCTTATACTTTCCATTTTAACCTATTTCGCTGTTAAGTTTTGTGTTGGATATTGGAAAGAACAAGGTAAGCAACCTGGTGATGCTAATCAGGAAACACCTCCTAAGAAGAGGAGAATCCGCAAATCTAGTAAGGGCAATGGAAGTCTTGAGAAAATGGCCCAGTCTGTCTTTCCAGGAAGTGATAGCAGATCACCAGGTGTCGGGATTGATGATGAAACATGGATGAAGTTAAATAAAATTGTTGACCATGTTGATGAGGGGCGTAGAATTGGCAAACTAGTTGTGTCTAATAGAGAAATTGCTAAGGGAAGTAATGGCACAATTGTTTTTGAAGGTGTATATGATGGCCGACCTGTTGCTGTGAAACGTCTTGTCCAAGCACATCATGACGTGGCTTTGAAGGAAGTACAAAATCTCATCACATCGGATCAACATCCTAATATTGTTCGTATGTTTGGAGTGGAGCGGGATCTTGACTTTGTGTACCTTTCTCTAGAGCGTTGTACATGCAGCTTAGACGATCTGATTCAGATACATTCAGATGCACACCAAGATATCATCTCGCCTGATGTCCCAGAATCAATATATTTAGCAGAGTATAAAGTTCGTTTGGATTCTCTGAAAGTTACTGTGCATGATGTTAACTTATGGAAGGCAAATGGTCAACCATCTCCCTTATTATTGAAGTTGATGAGGTACTTATGAAGTTTTTATTATGCTCTCGAGTGATTAGAGCATCTTCTTTATCTTGAGAAATGAAACATTAATTGCTTAATCAGTTCTTTTTTTTTTGGGGGGGGGTTGTAAAACTTTGCTGGCTTAGTTTTACTTGAATGCAATAGAGACAGATGCCAAAAGAGATAAACCTCAGTCTCATCATTAATATGTGTTCTTGCATGTATAGTTAGGTTTCTTGTAGGATTACTAAATGATGCTCTATTTTCAACTTTAACTTGTCTATGTAATCATTTGAAGAGATGATGAATTATAAGCTTATATGCTAAAAGCTCATTGCAATTGCTTGATACTTGCATAACTAGACTAATTTGGTTTCCTTCAATTCTTGTCATTATTCATCTAGGATTGAGATTGTCTATTAGACTCTAACTTGCATTTCCTTTGGATTTTCAAACTCACTTTGTCAATAGGAAAGGGTTATTTTTGTGACTTTTTGGAGCTTCATTGATTGTTGAATTGGTTTTTATTTTGAGAGTAGCAGCACATTCTCTTGGTAGATGGAGGGGGAGTTCCAAAATGGGTCTAGGTCACACTTTTATGTATATGTGGAACTATATTTACAGGGATGTGGTCTCAGGCCTTGTTCATTTGCACGAGTTGGGAATAGTACATCGTGACCTGAAGCCTCAGAATGTGCTGATAATTAAGGATCGGTCATTATGTGCAAAACTTTCTGATATGGGCATTAGTAAGCGCTTGCAAGGTGATATGTCTTCTTTGGGTTTTCGAGCCACTGGTAAGTTTTCTTCTTGTGTATATTCAAATTCCAGCCTAGCTTACCTTTAATTCACATGAAATGTTTTGGCATGCTTCAGGAAATTAATTATATCACTTTCAATTTTCGGTGATTGTACTACAGGTTGTGGCAGTTCAGGATGGCAAGCACCTGAACAGCTTTGTCATGGCCGTCAGACACGTGCAGTGGATATGTTTAGCTTAGGTTGTGTTCTCTTTTTCTGTATCACCTGTGGAAAACATCCCTTTGGTGATCGTTTGGAACGTGATATAAATATTGTGAAGAATAAAGTGGACTTATTCTTGGTGGAGTTCATCCCAGAAGCTGTTGATCTATTCAGTCATTTGCTGCATCCAAAGCCTGAATCAAGGTGAAAGTCCTGCCATCTTTTTTGTGTATCAGCTTCCATTTAATATTTGTATACTTAAGTCTATGGTTTTTTACAACTTGCATCTTGTAGGCTTGCAGCCCCTGCATTTAAAATAAATATGTACTTGATTGATTGTGTAATTTTTTTTGGCATTTCTCACTTGTGATAAGAGTTTTTGAATGAAACACTATGCCAAAGGTGTTGTTTGGAGGGTCAGGGAACAGATTTGGTTGAATTCACATTTAAAAGGAGTGATAAAGCGAAATTTGAGATGGGGGAGATAGTGGACTGGATGGGATGTAAACTTGGTATAATAGTAAAATAGAACATAATATATTAAACAACCTCTTTTGTCTTTCCTAAGAGTAAAGAATTAGCTGAAGTACTCTTGTATGTGTATATATTCTGGGTTCCAAATGACAAGGACTGACTTTTTTAAGATTAAAACCAGACAAAGGGCATTCATATCATATCACTTCCTTGATCTATGAATAAATTATCAATTATGATGAGGCTGTTATATGTCTTTAACCCCATCCTATACGGGATGGTTTTATTCTGTTAGATAAGGCAAGAACGAAATCTCACCTTATCAATTGCAGGGACTTGCCTATCAACTGCATCTCCAATCTATTCTTATGCGCCATTCTGTATGTCCTATTCTTAGCGGCATCAAATATTGCAATATTAAGAAGATATTGAAAAGTGGTGCCGCCCACCACCCCACCCCCCCACCACACCGCCCCAACCCCACCA
>JAMXBB010000009.1:13633013-13657314 GCA_024138015.1 Lumnitzera littorea | reverse complement strand
CCCCCCAAACCCTAACCCAAAAAGGGGAAAAAAAAAAAAAATAGCTGGGTTGAAATCATGAATTCTGATAAGATGGCTTAAGGCATATGTTGCAGACATCAATTGCAGTTCATCATAGAAAGGACTTGCCCATAAATTTTTCCCTAGTTTGGAGCTAGGAGAGATGCTTCTTTGGTTTCTCACTTTCTATCATATGGTCATGTTTGATGAAAAAGAAAATGTTTTACCATAATGCTAAGATCTATTCTCGATGTGTTTACGACATGGTAATTTAGTTGTTTAAAACTTTAAATGGTTTTACATATGGGGCTCTTTACTTGCAGACTGATTTGAAGTTGCTTCAGACTTTTTGGTTGCTGATGTCCTTTTTTGCTCTTTCTTCTTTCTTAAGATAAGGACTACCTTTTTAAAAAAAAAAAATTTTTGTAACAGTAAATTAAAGATGAAATCTCAGTTCTCTTTCTAGTGAGCTGGTTCCATTTTTCTGTTGTATATTATTTTTTTGACTTCCATCTCGAGGAATCTGCTCTTAATCCATGGGGCTATGCTCAGGCTGAAGGCACTGGAGGTGCTACACCATCCATTTTTTTGGAGTCCTGAGACAAGATTATCCTTTCTTCGCGATGCAAGTGATAGGGTAGAATTAGAAGATAGGGAGGCTGGTTCTAATATTCTGAGAGCCCTTGAGAGCATTGCTTCAGTGGCCCTTGGTGGGAAATGGGATGAAAAAGTGGAACCTGCACTTCTAAATGACATTGGTAAATATCGGCGCTACAAGTATGATAGTGTCAGAGATTTGTTACGAGTCATTCGAAACAAGTTAAACCATTATAGAGAACTTTCCAAGGAAGTCAAGGTATGTTTATTGGCTAATATGAGGAATTTGGTTATGCATGTATGATTATTACCTATCTGAATGGCAAAATATCCGTGCTTTATCTGAACTTGGCTTATAGATAATTTCTGTTATGTTTATGACAGCAACTCCTAGGACAGGTTCCTGAAGGGTTCAACAATTATTTTGCACAACGATTCCCAAGGCTCCTGATCGAAGTGTATCAAGTCATCTGTGTACATTGCAGGGAAGAATTATGCTTTCAAAAGTATTTCAAAGATGACATTTATTGAATCTTCAGGATTCTCATTGTTGAATGAAATGCTCCATAGTGTAATTCTCAGAAGGCAAAAATGAGCAGATTATGGTCCATATACCTATTCCTCGATGCCTTGTAAGTTGTAACTGTTTATGTATCTAACTGTTGATGATTGTTGTATGTAATGTAATAGTTTTAGAAATTCTCTATAACAGATTTAACATAAAGAATTTAATGCTAGACTGTACTTAGGATGGTATGTATCCATAATAACTCCATGTGATTTTAGGACTAATAATACTATTAAGACGGATCAACCCTATAGGTATTGTTGATATATGTATTTACTGCAACGAAACCACTTGCGATCCACCTGTCTTTTTATTTTTCCTCATTTGCTTCAGTTTTCTTGTCTATTCTCAAATATCTTGGTTTTACATCTTAGCTGTAAATTTTTGTATCAGAGACTTTTGTATGGTGAATTCTGTATTGAAGAAGATTCCAAATGGAATACAAATATACCTTAGCAATTACTCAACTCAAAAGCTTTCGTTGGGTTTCTTTCCTTTTTTTTTTTTCCCTTTTTATTTTCCGTTTGTTTTCAAAAAATCATTAGTCCACGTGTATCAAATGGATTATAGACTTTATCCTAGATTGATGGGAATTTGGTATCTAATCTGCGAATTCGATTACGATGCAATGTGGATACAAATGGTTTGTGTCTTAAAAAATTGAAACATTATTCATAATCCTTGGAGATGGTTTACTAATGGATTGATGATATGAATAATAACGGGTCAACTTCTGTTTACTTGTGTGTCGGGTTTGTGTTTAGAACCTTGACCTAGTCATAAAGCCGTTCAATTAATCACTTCTTGTAAATAGGATCGAGTTTCACCCATGCACCCCTGTGACGCTAGTGTTTTATGTAGGAATGAGTGCGGTTCGGTTTGATATGGATTCCTTCCTCTTTTTATTGAAATGAATATAATATTATGATTTTTTTTTCTTTTTAAATTAAATATAATTATACTGTTCGGTTCATAATTTTTTTAAATCTAGAAAAATTGGTTTGGTTTTACTTGGTTTGCGGTTTGAAACACTTTTTATATATTAATTTTTTTTTAAAAAAAAATTCTAATTCCGACTTAATGTAGTTCAACAAAAAATGTTACACTTGAAAGACAGAGAGTAAGACAATCTGACCTGAAAAGGTTCTAGAAAAACGAAATAGGAACCATTCTTTAACATCGAAGGAAAAAAAAAAAAAGAAAAGAAACAGCAAAATAACATGGAAATGGCCTAGGCATTGAAAACGAGTCTCTTATATTTTACGCATTATCCTCATCTAAAACGTTTCCAGCAGCTAGCTTTGAGGGCATTCAAGCGTGCAATCAGCCTTTGCTTCCTTTCGCTGTATGTCGGTTTCTTCAAGTTGAACCTCTTCGGTTCCTTTGGTTCTGGCTTCTAAAACTTCCTTCACAATGGGGTTAGCACGCATGGCAGCATGAATGTCAGAAAGTTGCATGTAATCTTTTTCTTTTTTTCCTTTTTTCTTTTTAAATATAGCATAAGGTTCAGTTTATTAAGACTAAACTAAACCATCAATTGATTGAACTAAATTGCAAATCAAACGGCTTATCGAAAAATCAATTTTAAGTTCAGTTTGGTATGCAGTTTATGGCTTTTATGCCCAACTCTAGTATTTAGTATGTAAGAATAGTTTGGAAATTAGAATGGAATAAATTGAAATGAAATAATAACCCCAAATGGAATGGTCAATCAATTCTAATGTTTGGAAATATCATAATCTCATCCATTCCATTTCCAATATTTAGTTTTGATTGCAACATATTCAAAATAAATGGAGTATGTATATAATAATATTTATGAGAAATACTTAAATTTTTTAAAAACATGAATATAAGTTATCAAATGGCTATTTGTGTTCAGCAGCTAGCACATTGGAGGGTTTATTATGCTATGGAGCACGACTCGCAACAGAGAGTAATCGTTAACTCGACATACCACACGATAATGAGTGGTCATATAGCATAGCATTAAAGATAACTCGATAAGGATGTACTCAGTCTCGACAGAGGTTGGTTGGAACATAAGGATTCATCGTGCTAGCCTCTCTAGTTCTCGAGCTCAGCTGCAGATCAAGGGCCCCGTAACTTGATTCCTATAATTCCCTCTTGATTGTTTTGGATTTGGGATCAAATCCGGATGGTGTTCGATCAATTCTCCGTCAAGGTGATATGGACTAAGGTCGGTGATATTGAAGGCGTTAGAAACCCCATAGTCTTCAAATAGTTCAAACCAGTAGGCATTGTCATTGATTTTCTAGAGGATTCTGAAAGATCTTTTTGTTCTCATAAATAATTTGTTTCTCCTTTTATTCGAGAACTATTCCTTGTTAAGGTATAGCCATACGAAGTCTTTCAGTTGAAATTATTTTGCCGACCATTGGTCTTTTCACACATTCTTTTAGCAACTTAATCAATGTGCCGAGTGACCTTATCATAGATATGCTGAAGGGATTGTGCCCTGATCGAGGCGTCAGGGTACTCTTGTGTGGGTGCGAGTATAAGTGAATGGTCAAGGGGCAACTCGAGATTAAATCTACAGATTACTTTAAAGGAAGTTTGCTTAGTGGTATCATGTACGGTTCGGTTGTAAGCAAACTCGATTACTAGCAAGCAAATGTTCCAATCGACTAAGTTCTTATGGACTACAACTCGAAGCTATGAACCCAAAGTATGATTAACCACCTCTGTTTAGCCATCAATTTGGGGGTGACAGGAGGTACTGAAGAGTGATTTGGTCCCCAACCGACACCACAAGGTTTTCCAGAAATGATTGAAGAACTTCGGGTCTTTGTCAGAGACTTTACTTCTCAGTACGCTATCTATCCACACAATCTCCTGTAAAAAAAGAGTAATAATAGTCGAAGAGTCTTTAGTTTTGGTGCAGGGCACAAAGTGTGTCATCTTACTGAACCGATCCACAACGACCATTACAAAATCTTTTCCTTGAGTAGTTTTCGATAGTTCAAAAACAAAGTCCATGCTTAGTTTAATCCACGGCCTCGTCAAAACAGGTAAAGGCATTACCTTCCCTTATTCAGCTAAGCACTTGGCTTTTTTGCACATAGCACAACTTTCAACCACTCGGAGAACATCTCTTCGCATTCTTGGTCAAAAGAATCAGCCATTCACTGGTTCACAAGTCCTCTCTCTAAAATGTCCATAGAGTCCTCCGCTATGGGCTTCCTTGATTAATAATTCCCGTAGGGAACAAGTTGGCACATACAGTTTACCTCCTCGGAACAGATAGCCATCCTGCACATAATACTCGTCTACTGTTCTCTCATCTATGCATCTCGAAATTATTAGTCTAAAGTGTAGATTCTCGGAGTACTGTTCTTTGATATTTGCAAAACCAAACAGTCTGATCTGCAAATCTAATAAGAGCGCATGCCTCCTCGATAAAGCATCTGCAATTACGTTGCTCTTTCCTTACTTGTATTTGATTACAAAATTGAATCCTTTAAGAAATTCAACCCATCTTGCATGCTGCTTGGACAGCTTAGTCTAACTTCGAAGGTACCGTAGTGACTCGTAGTTAGTATATATGACAAATTCTCTCAAAAGTAGATAATGCTACCATACTTACAGTGTACGGATTAGTGCCAAGAGCTCTTTGTCAGATGCGGAGTAATTTAGTTGGGGTCCTCGGAGCTTCTCATTGTGGAGGGCAATTGATTGACCTTCCTATATCAGGACAGCACCTATTTTAATGCTTAACGCATCGCACTCTAGCTCAAAAATTCTATTGAAGTCAAGTAGCACTAATACCGAGGTGGAAGTTAATCTCTTCTTAATCTCAGCAAAACTCATCTCCTCCCTTTCTCCCTATCGGAAGACAATGTTTTTCTTTGTTAACTCAGTCAATGGCACGGTAAGAGTGCTAAAGTTCCTGATGAATCTTCAATAAAATGAAGCTAGTCCATGGAAACTTCTCACATCGGCACAAGTAGTAGGGGTCAGCCATTCAACAATTACTCATATCTTCTCATCATCGACTTACAAGCCTCCTCCACTGACTACATAGCCCAAGAATATTACTTCTTCTTGGCAGAAGCAACATTTCTTCAAATTGCCAAATAGTTTCTCAGCACAAAGGATATCCAGGACTATTCTGATGTGTTCACAGTAACTCGGTACGTCGGCATTGTAGATCAAGATGTCATCGAAGTAACCCACGACACACTTTCTGATAAGATCTCTCAACACATGGTTCATAAGTCTCATAAAGGTGCTCAGAGCATTCAATAAGCCGAAGGGCATGACCATCCATTCGTATAGTCCATGTCGAGTCTTGAATGCAATCTTCAACTCATCTCGAATGCAATCTTCAACTCGTCTCCTAATCTCATGTAGATTTGATGATAGCCAGATTTGAGATCAATCTTGCTAAAAATTTTGGCTTCATTTAGTTCATCTAACATGTCTTCTAGCCTTAGGATCAGATACCTACATTTGATTGTGATTTTGTTCATGGCTTGGCTGTCAACACACATCCACCAAGTTCCATCCTTCTTCGGCACTAAAAGTGCAAGCATGTCACAAGGATTGAGACTCTCTCTCACGTATCCTCTTTCCAACAACTCATTAACTTGATGTTGAAGCTTAGAAGCCTGCTCAGGATTCATGCGGTAAGCTAGCTTATTCACCAGTACAGCGCCGAATACTAAGTCAATGCAGTGCTTTATGCCTCGAGTCGGGGGCAACCCCGCTGACAACTATTCTAGAAACAAGTCAGTATATTCATCCAACTGTTCCTTCACCTCTTGAGGTAAATCATTCCGCTCTTTCATTTCTAATAGTCGCCTAACCAATAGGAGGGTCGGCTCATTGGCGTAAATGGCCTTTTGGAGCTCGGCTCTACTCATCAACAGAGCCTTCTTCAATCTACAAGCAAGTTTCATCTGTAACTTGTGAACCTCTCTCGGCGGCATCGGATTCAGCGTAATCTTCCGATTATCCTTCTCGAACATGTAGATATTCCTATAATCGTCGTGGATGACTCTCCTATCAAACTATTATAGCCTTCCTAGTAACATGTGAGAAGTGCACATGAGCAGTATGTCACAAAGAATCTGGTCAGAGCAATTGTTGATAGTGATCAGCAGTAGTACTTTCCGAGTGATGTGTAATGCTCCCTTGTCACTTAACCATTGCAACTTGCATGGCTTCAGATGCTCAATAGTCAACAACCTCAATTTCGAGACAAGGTTGGCTGATGCCATATTGATGTAGCTCCCACTATCCACGATGAGGGCACACATCTGTTCATTCACCTAACAGGTGATATAAAATAAGTTCTCTATTTGCTCCTCCTCTCATAAGGGTTCCATGCTTATAGTGCGTTAAACAACCATGAGTAGCTAATCTAAGTCCTCAGCATACACGTCTTCCTCGATCAACTCTTTCTCAGCATTCTCACTCTTGGTAAGAACCTCTTCCTCCTTAGGTTCCTCATCCATACTCTTTACATCTAACTTCAAAGTGTCTCCCTTAATGACCATTATCCTTTGGTTTGGGCATTAAGAAGCCATATGTCCAAACCTTTAACAATTGAAGCATTTGATCTAGCTAGTTTTTCTGCTAAACCCTTGCCCTTTCTCATGCATAAGGGTCGACACTACATCTTCCAACTAGCTTTCTGCTCGCTACTTGGCAGTATCCTGTTACTTGCCTGTCCAGGTCGGCTAGTTAGTACTCTAGTCGCTATTCGGCTTCTTCTTTGCCTCTCTACCCTTTGGGCAATCCTAACAGCTTCATTCATTGTGTCAAATCGTTAGAGTTCCACAATGTCTCGAATATCTCCTCTCAACCTAATGACAAACCTTGAAATTGTTCGGGCAGGTGGTTCCTCCACTTCGCATCTTATCATAAGCATTTGGAATTTTTGACATATTCATTAACAGTTTTGCTTACTTATCTCAGCTCCTGAAGTCGTGTGAAAGTATCTTAGAGGTATGTTTTTAGCACACATCTGTTTCTAAGCATCCTCTTCATCTCGAGCTAGGTATTCATCTCTTGGTACCCCTCTCTTCTTCTCATGGCCTGAAAATTCTTCCATCACATGGCGGCATATTCAGAAAATTCAACAATAGCAGTCCTCACTTTTTCTTAATCCTTATATTGGTAATAATCAAACACATGCTTCACCTTCTCTTCCCAATCTAAATACTCATCAACATTCTCAGATCCATTGCAACTCAGAATCTGAAGCTTTATATGGTCGGATGCCCTGGGGACTTGTACATACTCCTCTTTTTCCTCATCTAACTCTCTCGGGTCTATCCTTCGCCTTACTTGTCTGCCAACTCCTTCACCTCAAAATGGTCGAGCTGAGTTTTGACCTCTAATAGGTTAAGCCACTTGTAGAGTGTTTTGCGCAGCCTTAGTGGGTTAGCAAGATAGGATATGAACAGCTCGGGTTAGATCGACTAAAAGGTTAACAACCTCATCAAGTCTTTCGTCAGTATTTTTGGGATTTCCTAGAGGTTGTCGTCCATAGTAGACCACTCCACTATCATCACCAACATTAACATTCATACTGGGATCTGTCATTTTTCCTCATAAATTGAAATTCAAACAAACACTTCAAAGAGTGAACAACTAACAACACAACAGTTAAGTGAACACAGTAACTTACTCTATTTCATACACACAAAATAGAGTATGACAGAACTCAGAAAGAACTAACTATAGCTTATACAAAACCTCTACTTCAATACCAAGATAATGCGAACCGTGACCAAGAATAGATAAGGCTGGTGGCTAAATGGGTCCGAACTTGCAGAAAGCTCGAAAAGAGTCAATGGGAAAAGGTACGAAAGGGTGAAAACAGAAGATGAAAATAGTAAGCAAAACTTACAAACAGCTCCAAAAGATATGATGCACCAATGGAACTTTCGAGAACTCATAGCACAATTTAATGTGACGCACAAATTGATTCAATGAGGTTATTCGCCACCTAATCTTGCTTAAGAGAAAGAATAAAAGTGATGCCGAAAGTAAACAACAGTGTTTACGTACAGAAGGAGGTACTCAAAAAATGTATTCAAGATTATCTTATCTCTTACAACTACAAGTCAGGGGGATTTATACTTGCAAACTAAGGTAACTTGCCCAAAGGGGAAAAGACAAAAATGATATTTCCTAAAGAAGCAATGTTACATGATACAAAGTGTAAAAATGAATATACAAGGAAAATAATCACTAATGCTACAGTTTCTACACATGATACAATACACGTGGCGATGCTGCATTGGCGAGGTTATTAGTAGATGCGGGCAAAAAGTACGGACAAATGAGTTTGTCCAAGTAGAGATGGCCTAGTTAGTCCTATCTTTACCTCTTAGCTTCTCAGCAAGGAAGAGGTCGTATAATCGGTCGACTTGGTAACAAAGCGTAATTGTTAACTCAGCATACCACACAATAATGGGTACTCATACGACAAAGCATTAGAGGTGACTTAGCAAAGATGTACTCTGCCTTGGTAGGAATTAGTTGGAACATAAGGATTCGTCGTGCTAGCCCCTTTAATTCTCGAGCTCGACTGCAGGTTAGGAGCTCCATAGCTTGATTCCCATCACTAACTACCACATATCATTTAATTCTACCAACTTATAACATGAGGTAAAGAGAAAATTTAATATTCTAAAATTTTTAATAAACAAAAATTAATTCGATTTTCCTACATAGCCTCTTAAGCTAAGGACTAGATATCTATCATTCCTAACTTACTTAGAATCTCTATGAAAAGTTGCTTCACTAGAGATTTAGTTATAACATCAGCCTCTTATCTTCGTGAAGGAATATAATCAAGTTTGATGTATCCTTCTTCAATTTCTATCTAGATGAAGCTCCTATTAATTCATATATGCTTCATTCTATCATATTGAACTGGATTTTTTACTATACTTATTGCTAACTTATTATCATTGTATAAGTAAGTGGAGTCTCATTGCATTTCCAAGTCAGCCATCAACCTTTGCAGCCAAATTAGCTTACATAATCCTTATGCAATTACCCAATACTCTGTCTTTTTGCTGCTTCTTGCTACTAACAGTTGCTTTTTACTCCTCCAAGTTACTAATTTTCCCCATAATTTGGCACAAAACCCCTAAGTGAATTTGCAATCTACTTTGTATCCTGCCCAAGCCACATCAACATATACTTTAATATCTATAATATTATGCTTCTTGATAAAAACTCCTTTACCTGGAGTTCCCTTAAGGTATTTTAGGATATAATGAACCGCATCCATGTGATGCTTTATAGGCACATGCATGACTTGACTTACCATGCTAATTGCATGAGCTAAATCAAGTCAAGCAAGAGATAAATAAATCAATCTCCAAACTAATCTTTGGTATTGATCTCTATGCACTAAATCTTCAAAACTTGCTGTAAACCCTAAAGCCAAGCCAAGTAACCATAGGTTTGAGCTTAAAACCCAAGGTTTAGGGCGATCGGCTAAAGGATCCGATCAAACCAAAATTATAAACTATTTAGCAAAATACCAGTAAAAATGACCCTGTAAACTTAAATTTAAGAAAAAGAGTAGTAAAATAGGAGACTATAAAATTTTCAAATTTTTAGTATAATAACTACTAATTACCGAAAAGACAAAAAGTGTAATATAATAACTAATAAATTAGTAGAGATAGATTATATGTATACTAAAAATTTTAGAATGACCAAAATAATATTTAGGAATGTTCATGTGTACCCTACATGTATTTACGTGTAGATAAAAATACGCGTAATTGCTAAAATAGGCCGAAAATTAAGTAAATAAATAAATAAAAATACAAAATAATTATAAAAAAATCAGAAGAAGATAACTGCAACAAGATCAGGTCGTGACTAAAAAGAAAAAAAATTAACCAATAAGAATTTGACAAACTAAAAGCCTAAAATCAAGGAAATGGGCAAAATCCCATCAAATTAATGCACATTAATTACTATATTTGTCTATAAATAAGGAAAAAATTCTCAGAAGACATTTGGACAGTTTGTGATCTGAGAAAAATCGAAACACAAGAAAAATCGAGAGAAATTCCAGAAAATAAAAAAAAAAAGAAAATTGTGCAGATTAGCAAGGTGAACTAAAACCACCACCCACCACCACTTGGGACCGAACCACCACCACCACCCTACACTAGGACCAGCGTCTGGACGGGCCAACAGCCTTGGACCGGGTTTGGACTGCCAGAAAGCTTTGAACCGGTTAGTCATTTATTCACCCCGATTTTTGTATAATTTTGTAAAATTAGTTATTTTGCCTAGAAAATTATGAAACTTGTTATTCTGAGGTTTTATTGTATGTAGATTTAGGGAAAAATATTGATTTAGTTTTATTATGTCTGGAAATATAGGGTTCTTAAGAAATTGTTCAAAACCGAGCATGATTAAACCGGAAATTAAATAGGCTTAGGGATATAGTTTGGGGCTCAAAATTTTTCTGTAGGATTCTCATATGATGTAGAACAGTGCTATGAAGCCCTTTTTTTTAAATTAATTTTCGAAAATTTTAAGTTAATTTTTAGCCCTAAAATGATGGTAAAATTAGGTGATTTAGGATTAATTAGGTGATTAGGATGTTAATTACTGATTTGGATCTTGATTAGATGATTAAGGAAGTTAATCTCTGCAGTGGAACCCTAATCCTAGCTTTTAGGTATTAAGTATGATTAATTAGGGAATTTAGGTTAAGAATATAAGAAATTAGGAATATGTGAAAATGTAAATTAATAAATCTAAAAAAATAAATCTATTTAGTTAATATTATAATTGAAAACAGAAAAATAATAAATCTGAAATAATATTTAATTTTAAGTAAATATCTCAAAATGTAAAATTTTTACACATCGGGAATAAATCCGATACCTCAATTAGGGTTAGCGTGTACCGAATAATTAGAATACCAAAATTACGACCCAATAGGATATTTGAATACCCGAGCATAAGGTAATTAACCTCACATTGGGATTCGAGCCTAATTACGACTTAGGAATTAAAACTAGAATCTAGTTTAGGAGCCGAACCCCGAAATAGAATACAACGAATTATTAATACGTTGTAGGTATACACGAGGAAAATGAGTTACATTATAAATTAGAATAAGAATCCATAAAAATAAGTACTAAAAGGACCTCTTTGCATTATAGGACACCCAGAAACAAATCAGCTCGCAATTTGAGGATCGAGCGATTGAGCAAATTCAAGTAAGTTGGGTTATTGCTTATTGTAATAGAGTACTAGTTTTGTAGTGCTCGGAGATTTAGGCTTGTATATACTTGTGATTGTAAGTAGTTTGCGCATGTGTTTGATGTATCTGAATTCGTGCTGGAATTTGTGCTGTGAATGATTTTGTGACTGATTTAATTGGTATGAACTTGTTTGAAAACCTTAACCGGAATTTAATCTTAGTCGACCGTAATAACCAAAAACGTCATGCATTGCAACCCGTTAGGGGATCATAGGACTCTCCAACCAAATACCGACCCCTTCGAAAGGGATAGCGCAGGATTGCAAAATGGTCCCTTCTTCATCCTCAGTCGAACTAAGTGACAGGAGAGGAGGTCGCGGCGGGGGTGAAGTCAATGGTTCGAAGGTAGTCGCGGGAGGAGCGAGGTCTCCATTGCACAAGCCTGAGTTTGGTTGTGAGCTGCTGCATAACATGGAACTCCTCAACCCGAATCGGAGCGGGTGAAATTTCTCTGATTTCACAACGGACCGGACTACGTTGTGCGATGACACTTGATTGTTGCATTGCATGAAAATAATTGTTTGATAACCCTGTTTGTGCTTGTATGCATTCATGAGTCTCCAATTCAACTTACTGAGCTGTAGTTACTCATACCCTTATAAATCCTTTTGCAGGTTCTGATTTGTAATCTCTTCAAGTACTATGCCGCCCTACAATTATCCAGAGGTTAGTCTTTTTGAAGCCAGGGGTGTGAGGATCAAGTTATTTAGCATAATGTGTAACTAGACTGACCTTATAGTTAAAGGTTGAAGACTGTTAGTTATTCTGTAAATTAGTAGACTGTGGTGATTTTGTAAATCTTCCTGGGAAGCTCTGTGGACTTATTTATATAATTATCTATGTTTAGTAGTAATTTGAGATAATTATCATATTTGTAGTATAATTATTAATCGAACTGTTTACTTCAAAGCGAGTGGTCGTCGACGCCTTGTGTAGATCATCTCTATGGTAGGAACTGTGAGGCCAGTTTCTATCATAGAATGGTTTACACGGCGGGACTGTTGCGACTTCGCGACTTCGGGGCGTAACACTTGCTGACCAATTCTTCCGATTATGAGGAAGAAGAGTCACCATAGGTTCGCATCTAAGCTTCCTGGTCTCCTTGAGGAGATCCAAGATATATTTGCATTGGCTAATGAATATGCCTTTCTTAGTTTGAGCAACTTCCATCCTAAGAAAGTATTTTAATTCACCTAAGTTTTTTTGTCTCAAATGTAGCCTTGATTTTCTCTTTGAGCCTATGAATCTCAAAATTATTATCACCTGAGATTATGATGTCATTGACATATACTATCAAGATAGTTCTCAAACCATCTTTTCCCATCTTGATGAAGAGTGTATGTTCTGCTTCACTTTATTTATACCTAAATTGTGACAAAGTGTTACTAAACTTCTTAAACCATACCTTAGGCAATTGCTTCAATCCATACAAGGATTTGTTCAATCGACACACCTTTCTATGATCCTTACTCAATTCAAATCCTAGAGGCATATACATATAAATTTCTTCATCTAATTCTCCATTGAGGAAAATATTTTTAATATCTAATTGACAGAGAGGCCAGTCAAGATTAGCAACCAAAGATAAGACAACCCTTATTGAATTTAACTTTGCAACTCGTGCAAAAGTTTTTTCATAATCAAGGCCATAAGTTCGTGTGTATCCTTGACCAACCAAGCAAGCTTTATACCTTTCTACATTGCCATTTGAGTTTTGCTTTACACTATACACCCATTTACTCCCTATTACTTTCTTTCCCTCAAGTAAATCACATACTTCCCTAGTGTTATCTTGATATAGGGCTCTCATTTCTTCAAGGACAACTTGTCTCCACCTTAGTCTTGACATAGCTTCTTGAATATTTCTAGGTATCTCTTCTTCATCAATATAAGCTACAAATGCTCTATATTTTGGTGACAATTTCTCATAAGTCACATAATTAAAAATCAAATACCTTACACAGTATCATTTGCCTTTTCTTAAGGCTATGGGTACATCCTTCTCCTAAATGTCCCTTATCTCATGTTCCTTCTCATCTAATGTTGCAATATCATCATCTACAAGGCTATCACATCTATGATCAGTTTGAGATTTTATTTTTAGAACAAGTCCTATCATTAGAGTTAGATAATTAGCTACTATAAGAAAGTTTTTATATCCTTCTGTATACCCAAACTTTGGGAATTTGTGGAATTGATTGTGAACTTTATGAAAGACTAGAAACATCAATAGATATGTAAGAAGAAAAAGACTCAAGCATATGTGAATCAAGTTTAATAGGTTCAGCTGTAAGGAAGGATACATCAACATAACCAACTTTTGGATTTACTCGCAAACATAATGTATCATCAAAGCTCTCTATTTTCGCTTGACCCAAAGGTATATAGTATGGTTGATGTTCAAGAAATACAACATTTGAGGTTATAAAGACATGGTTGGAAGATGGATGGTGGCATTTGTAACCTTTCTGTATAGTAGTATATCCAATGAAGATGCATTTGAGAGCTTTTCCTTCCAGTTTGTGTTTGTTAGGAGTATGATTTAGGACATAGACTATATACCTGAACACTTTGGATGGCATGAAATTAAATAAATGCAAATGAGGGAAAAATTTTGTAAGATACTTATTGGAGTTTTGAACTGAAGAACATTAGAAGGAATTCAATTTATTAGGTAAGCAACTATTAAGATAGCTTCCCCCTAATAATGAAATGGAACAGAATTGGCTAACATCGTAGATCTAGCTGTCTCAAGTAAGTATCGATTTTTTCCTTTTAGATACTCTACTTTGTTGTTGAGTATAGGCACAAAACTCTATTAAGCAATCCTATATTGATCTAGATAATCAGTAAAGTCTGGAAAAATATTCCTTGCCATTATTTGAAAGGAGAATTTGAATTTGTGTTTAGAAGACATATGATATAAGTTTATGAAATTTCTAAAATATAGATAGTGTCTTAGATTTTTCTTTCAAAAGAAAGACCCAACATGTTCTAGAGTGGTCATCAATGATTGTTACGAACCATTTGTACCCAACTAAAGCAAATATCCTTAATGCTTACCAAACATCACTATGGATTAAATGGAATCGCTTTGAAGGTTTGTACGATTGAAGATGGTTAACATTTCTTGTGATCTTGGCAACAATACAATGTTTGCAACTCAAATCACTAGGATTTTTGTTAATAAAGAGAGTTGGATACAAATGATTCATGTAAGCGAAGCTAAGATGTCCTAAACACCTATGCTAAAGCATAATACCAGCATTATTTCTAGTGGAGAGAAATGACTTAGACTCAAACTCACTCTCCATTCTAATGAAATAATACAGACCATTGCATTCACCAGTACTGCCAATCATCTTCCTTGAAAGTTGTTTATGAAAAATACAATGAGAAGAAATAAATATTACTTTACATCTCATATCCTTGGTTAATTTGTTGATAGAAAGCATATTATTCTACAAATTTGGCACCAATAAAGCGTTATTCAATCATAAATTAGCCAATTTAACAAAACATTTTCCTTTTGCTAACATAAACTCTCCATTCGCAATCCTTACCTTGTTTTCACTATCAACTAACTTGTTGAAGTACGATGGAGAATTACACATATGATCAATAGCCCCTGTATCTATACTCCAACAACCATTTCTAGCACCTTTAGAGAAGGTTACGTCCATACATTTTTATGTCGTGGCAACATGTGAGGAGGAATTATTATCTTTGTCTACATACTTACCAATTTGATTATTGCTTAAGATTTGTTGTAGCATTGCAATTTAATTAGATGTTAAAGTTATATTGTTGCTACTATTGCTAGAACTTCCCTTCATGGTGGTTTTTGCATTCTTAGCAATTTTCTAGAGTAATTTAGTAGTGTACTCGTTTTTCAAGAAGAACCTTCAGGTCGAGAGGACTCAATTGAAACTCTAATACCATGTAGAAAAAATATAGAAGTAGAAATCTTATTTTCATAATAATTGAAGTTGTACATGAGATGAACTATGTATAAATAAAATAAATGTGATAGGTAATTATGATAAATATTACACCAACCCTACTTACTACACATCATTTAATTCTACCAACTTATAACGTGAGGTAAAGTGAAAATTTAATATTCTAAAATTTGAGTAAAACAAAAAATGCTCTGATTTTCCTATAATAGTAGACGTTAAAATACTTAGTAGATATTTTGAGAAAGAAGTGCAAAATGGTCATTATCATCCTTTTGAGACTAGAGAAAATAAACTAGCCATTTTACAATTCAAGGAGGTTCAAGCCTTAAGGTTGTCTTCCATGATGATATAAGAGACAGCCTTCTCCTGGAACTCCTTCATGGTGTTGGCCACTTTCTAACAAACTTAAGTAACATAGCATGGTCGTATAGGGCTACATTCAATGAAATGCAATTAGGATTTCTATTTGAACCATTGTAAAGTGGTGGATATAATGTCGGATGGACCCATTAGGCCCCTATTTGATGTTGTTAAGACTTATGCTGTCCTTGGCGAGAGTTTTGCTGAATACAAAATGCTAATGGAATAGGCCAACCACTAAGTTGAACAAGGAGATTAAGGTTGGTTTTAGGTGGTTATACCATGTTAAGGTAGCCTTTTGAAGGTGTTTGAGAAAGTTTTGCACATTATCGCTTCACTACAACTTTACAGGTCCATGTGAGAGCAAAAATATATAAGTAAAGCCAGATCAATTGTCCCATAATAGGAATTCGTAGAGCTAAGGACTCCTTTAATATCTCTTGAATGAAGGGTGACCAACCTAGGGAGGACGGTTCCTAAGGTTTGCTCTTATAGGATTCCCAATGCTCAGTAAGTTGCTTAATAACTTAGTAGAAGTTCTTTAGGTTGATAGTCATTACTTTATATGAGTAGGCTTTAAAGTGTTAAGCTTGATTTTTTATAGACGGTTTTGCCTTATTGCCTAAGGCTAAGGGTTGTTCATTACCTAAGGCATCGTTGAGCATTATCCTTAGGTAAATGGGTAGAGTTGTAGACAACTTCTTACTTAGCTTAGGTAACAGGAGCTTGAGGTTGACCTCTTTTGAGAGTGTCAAGCCCTTAAGTAGCTACTCAACCTCAATCGAGGCATTCGTTATTGTCTTAACATATTAACATAGGTAGAGCTAGGTTCATTGATGGTTCTATTAGAGGGAGTACCTTTGGTCTGTTGGTTTAAGTTTCTGGTGGTAGGGGAAGGATCACCCATCTACTTTACAGGTATTTCCAACCATTAAATAGTCATTTTAAGGTAGGAAGTGGTTTCGACACTCCACTTACACGGTGGGTGTCAAATGTTATTGATGATTTTTCATTTAGTTCATTGTTGAGCTTCTCCGGTCCTTCAAAATAGTAAAATCCATTTCAATGGGCATCGAAGTTTTCTTCAATATGACTACTGTAATGCTTAAATAAATAGTTGACTATAAATGATAAAGACCAACTCGGTAAGATTGATAGAGTCAACGTATAAATCACCTTATGTCCTTCAAATACCTTGATGCTACAATTTATAGTTAAGGGATATTGGACTCGAATCTAGGTTAGATGACTAGACTAGGGCTTAATAGGTTGCCATCAAGCAAGGCAAGGGCTTGACATTATGGCTCAATAATAGGCCTGTTCAGTCAATAAGTTGTCCCATCCCATTAAATACATTATAACCTTGGAGCTCCCACTAAGTATGGGGTCTTTACTAGAGTAAGGTACTCGAGAGTAGAGTAACTTCCTAGTCGTTTGGGGTATTTTTCTTCAAGCATTGGGCTTGTGCCGTCTTTTCTAAGCCTCTTTGATCATCTATGGACTTTCAAGGCTAGGCCAAATTTTGGTCGTCAATCGACCATAATTGTCGGAATGAAGGTAAAAAAGAAATACACCAAATTATCGATCAAAGATACCTATCTTAGAATTTAGCAAGGAGACTTTGGTAAAATTTTAATAAACCCAATCTTAAATGGATTGATAAATTTATAAACGGGTTTAGGTGGTTGATGTATGCCCAAACTTGTTTATAAATAGATCCAATGAGTTTGACTCAGTGTATTTATCGTATTGGTTTTTTTATTTTTTTAATTTTCCAAACAAAGCGGTGTCATATCGAAGTCAACAATGTGCGAAATTGTCAATCCTATAGTTAACTTCAACAGGTTTTGCCTTTTCTTTATTATTTTAGTCAATCGGGGTTTTAATTTTTTTTTTTTTTTTCTAGAGTGTTTGCATTTTGGTTTAATTGTCTAAGAGAATTTTCCAAGCAAAATTGAAATAATTCCATCTTCAGCTGCTCTTCCTCCTCCTCTTCTTCTTCTTCTTCGCATGTTTTCTCTTCCATTGCTTCTGGTGAGTCTATCAACTTTAAACTGACTAAAAGAGCTGAAAGAAGACGAAGTTTTTCTTTTGCAATTGGCTATTTATCGTGTTAGTTACTGTGGAGCAGGGAAGCAGTATCGAATACTCAAACGCTATGGAGAATACATTTCTGCGAATGTTGCGAGGCCATTTTATCAGTATCTGCAACGCTCGGTAATATTACCGGAATTTCTTGTTATTTTAGTGTTTCATTTTGTGTTGGTTTTGATTCATTTGGTTGATCATGTTTATTGATGAGAGAAAAAGCGAGAGAGTAGACGATGAGAAGTGTACATATGAAGCTTTGGTTGTTGAGAAACGAGAAGTTTCAGTCTCTTAGTTGAGTTTCATATATGATGTGAATAAGTGGTGGCGCATTCCAACACAAACAAATGACACGATTTGAAGCACAGCTAGAGATACAAACAGAAAACTGAAAATCATGCGACTCTTGCATGATTGTGAAACAAATTAATTTCTTGTGATGTCTAAAAAAAATTTTTGAAATCAACACAGGTCAACTTTCTAACACGAGTTGCCACCTTATGTGAAGCGAATTCTGTAAATGTCCTTCTTTTAATGTTTTGTCGGTGTTATTAAACTAGGGCAATGATGCAAGCTGGCTGTACATCTGTTCAATTGCTTGAAATTGAAATTCCATTAAGGGGAAAGGTGTTTATGACAATACGATAATGTATAATGATCTAGTGGGTATCTCAAGCACAATGAAATTGAACAAAGTGAATGCCACTGTTAACAATATTAAAGAGAATCGAGATTACCTCTGTTTGAGTTTGAAGTTTAAGAGGAAATTAGTCCACGAAGCAAGAAGAAGAGGTCCGAGTCCAAGTAAAAATGCCCATTAAGGAAAGCTAAGATACATCATTTTGTAGAGTAATGGTAGTGCTCAATTTACAATGAGCTGAATTTGCAATTTTTAACGATGGAAGGAGAAACTGGTTTAAACTTGTTAGGAAGGATAGCCTAAGAGCATTCGAAATTTCGTAGAAAGAAATGCCTTGACGAAAAGCTTAAGGAGGGTTCTCAACTAACTCTATTACTATTAAGTGGTAAATTTGGCAGAGCTAAGATATGGGACATTGTCACTATATGCATAATTTTCATGGGCTAATTTGGTGATATTGTAACTTTATGAAGAGATTGCAACTCACCTTTAAAATTCCTTGTTAGGCCGGCTCCTCCAAGTATGCACAACAAGGATAAATGCCTTAGTTTATTGCTTTTTAGTGGGGATGAGGTGTAGGCTTGAATTACTTGAATTCCAACCTATGTTTGGGGCATGCTTGCTTCATGAAAATTTTTTACCTAATTTTTTCTACTTTTGTCATAATCAAAGCTTTACTATCACCAAATATTATATTAATTGTAGTTGCTTTTAGTAGTCAGTGATGATGGAAGGTTATGATAGTGGCCCACTACTAATGCTAGTAGTTAATAGCTACTGAAAATGATAATGGGAGATAAAGAACATGATTTCTTCTTTTTCAAAACTAAAACATTTTTCCAAATTTTCATTGGCATTTTCCATAATGACTAGCCATTATCATGTATCATTATTTACTAGCTTCTCCTTTCACCATCATTTGCTAATATAGGCCACAAATAATTCCAACATCTTAAGTTTATTTTGATAATATTTTATAATTTTATAGCTTTACTTATACTAAAATTTGAAATAGTCTAAAACGTTTTTTGTGAAACAATGACACCTTAGTCTAGGTCTACCTAGACCTAGGTAAGGACCGGTTCCAAACTGTGAACCAGCCTAGGTTAGCCAGTTTGGGCCTTGAACAAGCCTGATCGAGTAGTAGCCAGGCCGAACCATTTAGCTTTTAGGACCTAAGTAGTTTGCATAGGTAAAACCGTCCGACCCGATGATTCAAGGATCGCTGAAGTTTTTTAATATATATAAGAGAATTAATTATTAAGCATTATATAAATATCAAATTTTATATAATTTAGGCCTATTCTTTACTTGGAGATAGGTTTTATTTAGCAGATATATATTTTAGATAATAATTAGTTCTCTTATATAATAAAATATAATATATTCAACTTTATTATTAAGCATAGTATCTCCTGGGTGTAAACCTTGGTATCAGAGCCAAGGAGAGAGTATATAAGTAGTCTAAATAAGCTTATATTTTCTTAGTGAGACGATTATCTTTGTAACGATCTAAATCTTATATTTTCTAATCACTAGAGACGAATCCTTTGTAGAAAATCTTTATATCATGGTAAGCCTACTGAGGTCTAATGTATATCCTGATTTTGTTTAGGATAACAAAAGGGTCATAAATTGGAAATCATAATATTAGATTTAATTTAATCTTGTGAATTAGAATTATAAGATTAAGGTAAATTAGTCTCTTTTGGAAATATGAATTTACTTAGAAAATCTATATCCTCTTCTAGCTTTGCTTCTACTGAGCAGTTAGAAGAATCTATGTTAAATAATATGGATGAAATATATATAAAAGATTTTGATAAAATAATAGATAAATGGAAAATACCAAAAACCTCTTATGATCAAATATACCAAATAACCAAATGAAAAATTTTTGGAAAAAATGATTATGTTATAGCCACCGAAGAAAAAAATATTCCTATTTCTAATGGCTTAACAACAATAAAACTTTTGAATTCAGATTCAATAAAAAAAAATATGCAAGTGATTTGAATCATATGCATTTAGGTTTAGTTTAAGTAGGAGCAAAACCTTTTACTAAACTAGGTCTAGATACCTCTGTCTTCATGGTTCTTAGAGATGCTAGAGAACTAATATATGAAATATCAATTCATGCTACTATTGAAACTAGTCTTAGTAGTGGACCAATATAATTTGAATGTCATCCCAACATTACTCTTGCTCTTAGAGATAAGACAATAATAAGTTCATTAATCCTCCAGATTAAAACCTATAATTATTGAATGATAAAAGGATCAATACCAATGGTTGTAATATATATAATATATTTCAAATTAATGAAAACTGCTTTTGGTTCTAAAGTATATAAAATAGATAAGAGAGAGCAAACTCTCCTTATTCAAATAGATTTAACCAAAGCCAATGTATCTATCCTAAAAATGATTAAATGTTCCCAGGTTAATTTACTTGAACATTAGGAAGTAGAAAACCCACTTCCTAAAAAACTAATATACAATACTAAACCCTCAAATGTGATTCAATACGTAAAGTCACCATCCAATTCAATAGAAGATCTTTTAATCAACTAAATAGGCCCTTGGAAATCAAATTAATGTCATCTTCCTCATATAGATCAGTAGACCTTCCAAATCCTCCACAAATAATTTATACACCATTTCCTCCTCGATCCAATGACCAGCTAGATAGACAATCAAATATTCATGATAACCTATCCCTTTCAAGAATTGTTCACAATAGGTCTGGTATAACCCAACCAGTTTATCAACCAAATGAGTCAAAACATGGAAAACCTTCATTATCAGAAATAGGCGATCTAAAGCTCAATGTTATAGAAAAACCATTCGAACCAGATAGGATACTTTTAAATAAAGAATTCAATTCACTTAAAAATGAACAAATTTAGAAAACGGTGTTTTGAAACATCTAGTAAAATTAAAATGAAAATAAAAGATGAATATTATAATTTCATGAATGAAATTGGAGTTCAGATATATTTCTTCGAATAGCTTGAAGAATATTATCTGAAAGCTAAAGAAATTAATATAATTAATGAATGTTTCAAGTGGAAACTAAGTGATGGATAGATAATAAAATCAAATCATTCACCACTAAGTAATATAAAAATTGTTCACAAAAATACAGAAATATACAGAAATAGCTCTTACTCCTTTTAAAAATGCAACAAATGAAAAAGGTTTAGAATTAAAGAAAATAATAAATCAAAATAATTATACTAACCAGCATTTACATACAATAGGAGAACAACTGAATAGAATGGAAGATACAATTAATATTGAAATTAATAAGATAAGCAAAAAATCCTCAAATAATCAAATTAACAAAAATACACATTTATTTAAACCTTTTGAAAAGCTCAAAAATCCCAATAATGAATTTTTAAAAGCCTTAAAAGATAGGAAAAGAATACTAAAAAATAAAGCAATAAAAGAAGAAATTTCCTCTTCAAAACCAATAAATTTCCTAAATATGGATACTCCAACTCTAATTAGGAAGGGTATTGTCATTGATGATACACTTTCAAAAAAAATTAATGTTTTAGACGAAACAGATACTGAATCAATGAATGAAACAATGTCCAATATTTCTTTAAAAGATTTAAGTATTAATGAATCAAATGATGAAATTAATAAAATTAATTGAAAAGAACCATAAAAGTTGTATTACTAGAGAGTAATGCCTCTTGATATACTAATTGAAGAAAAAAATGATAATTACCAAAATAAGAATTCTATAGGATCTACATATGAATGGAATATAGATGAATACTCAGAACAGAAAATTCTCAATGACCTTAACCAAATGATAATGTTCTCAAATACTAATAAAACTGTTCCAAATGTTACTGATTACCAAGTAGCACTCCTTTTAATTTCTGGTTTTACTGAACAATTAAAAGGATAATAGGATAACTATCTCACTGATGAACAAAGAATTAATATCCTCACTTCATGCAAAATTGATGAAAATAATAGGAGAATATTAGATGATAATAATGAACAAATCCAAGATATGACGAATACTTTGATATTTTCAATAAGTCAACATTTCATAGGAGACCCCTTGCATATTAGGGATAAAACTTTAGATCTATTATCTAATATAAAGTGTAAATCTCTAGGAGAATTTAGACAATATAAAGATATTTTCGTTCAAAGAGTTTTTCTCAGAAATGATTGCAATCAACCTTTCTGGAAAGAAAAATTTTTAGTTGGTTTACTAAAATTAATAAGTGAACAAGTTAAAAAATTACTCAGAGAAGAAAACAATGGTGAAATCCCTTATGATAATTTGTCATATGGGGAATTAGCATCATATGTTAATAAAATTGAAACCAATTTGTGTAATACAATAAGATTACAAAAATAATTAAAGAATGAACAGCGCTTAAAACGCTAAAGCCTTGGTGATTTCTATACTCAATATGACCCTTCTTTTGTCAATAAAAAATTGAAAAATAATAAGAAATCTTCTTATACTTCTTCAAGTTGTCCCTAATGTTCACATAAAAAACCTTGAAGGAATTTTAGGAGAAAATCCTATGAAAAACCAGAAAGTGAAAAGAAACTTAAAAATAAAAAATATAAAAGAAAATCATATAAACAGCTAAGGTATTATAAATGTAAAAAAATTGGTCATACAGCAAATTTTTGTAAAATAAATAATAAACTTAATGAATTAAATTTAGATGAACAAATAATGGAAAATATCTTACAAATATTTTGTGAAAATAAATCCTCTTCATCAGAAAATGATTGTGACGATAAATTCCAACTCAATAACATGGACTCCACTTCATCCTCATTAGTTGAAGAAAAGGATGAAATTAATGTGTTAACAAAAGAAGAAGAAGAAATTCTTAAAAGAATTGATCAAATGACTAATGATAACGAAAAGTTTGAATATATTAAAAATTTTAAAACCTATACAATTCTTACGCCAAATTACCATATAACCTTAATGAAATCCTTGAAAGAGATAAAAGAACACATAAAAAATTAATAACAATTAGTGACCTGCAAAACGAAATCAATATCTAAAAACAAGAAATAAAAGAATTAAAATTAATGTAAATAAAATTCCGAAAAGAATTTCTTGAATTAAACTAGAAAATAATTCTGAAACTTCAAATGAAGAAAATCCAGAAATGTTACCAACAATTAGGAACGATGATTATTTGACGCATCTTGTACAAATAACAACAAGAAAATGGTTGATTAATATCTCAATCAAAATTAATAATGAATTTGTTTTGCAAAATCCTACTTTATTTGATACTGGTGTAGATTTAAATTGCATTAGAGAAGGCTTAATCCCAACAAAATATTTTGAAAAAACTAGCCAATCTCTAAGTTCTGCATTAGGTAACAAATTATGCATCAAATATAAATTATCCAATGTTAAAGTATTAAAAGACAATGCTTCTTATAAAACATTTTTTATGCTTGTGAAAAATTTAAATAAAAATGTTATTCTAGGAATACCATTCATAAATTAAATCCAACCATTTTTTGTGGATAAAGACAGAATTAAGACATAATATCTAAAAGGAGAAATTGTATTCAAATTCATCACAAAACCATAAACCAAATATATAAACCAATTAAAGAACGATGAATTAAATTATTTAATACAAAGCAAGGAAAATCATTTGATGTATTTAAAAAATGATATTAAATTTAAAAGAATTGAATATCAACTTAACAATAATTATTTTATTATATATATATATTGGCCGATCATAATGACTACACCCCCCACACTACATGCCACCCCACCCC
>JAMXBB010000009.1:13589304-13632631 GCA_024138015.1 Lumnitzera littorea | reverse complement strand
CAAGACCCTTATCCCGCCTTGTCTTCTATCCCTTGTCCCTTATTAAATTTACAGTTCAAAATTTAAAATTTGTGACGTCGAACCATTTAAAATTTGAAATTTCAAAATTCAAACAACGCTTTCACACATTCATTAGTTCTTATAAATAACAGCTTCAAATCTAGCAACAATATTTACTCTACAAACTAATTAAATCTCCCTAACTTCAACCATTTTACCTTCAATATGAGCCCAGCAATTTGAGACCATCTGACTCAAGTAAGCCCCCTAAATCCAATAAGTCTAATATTTTTACTACTCATTTCCGTAAAGGTACAAATGAAAGGAGAAACTCAAAGGCATTCTGCAACTACTACAGCGCGAGTTACTCACACAAAATGGGAAAGGGATATGGTACCTTTAACAAGCACTTAAGGTCGAAGCATCCCAAGGAGGTGGGAATAGATAGAACGCAACAATAGATTGCCCGAGACAGTGGTTCATTCAATCAAATGCTAATGAGGTATGATGAAGAGAGGCATAAATATAACCTAACACAGTACTTAACAAACATGCATCTCTCATTCAATACGGATGCATCAGAGTGGTAGAGTCGATACGAGCGAGACACATTCAACCCCAACTCGGGACAGCTTAACTGCAGAATGATAACCTGAGCTATGCAAGAGCTCTATTGCAAAGGTAATAGAAAGCTCACTGGTAAGTTTACTTCCCTCAATACACAAGTGTCCATATGTGTAGACATATAAATGGATCATTCTCGTAGTAATTCTTATATGGGTGTTACTATTCACCGGGTGGATGATAATTGGTAACTTAATAAACAACTATTGGCTTCAAGTGCATTTAACGATCAACACACGACGTAAAACATTTATAAAATTATCAGAGAAATTCTAAATGAATATGGATTAGTGAGGAAAATTTTTTCTATTGGTTTTGATAATGCAACTGCTAATATTACATCAATATTTGATTTGCAAAATTACTGTCAACCAGCATTGGGGGGGATTTTTTTCCACATACGTTGTCCATGTCATATTCTTAACTTATGTATCAAAGATGGCACTACAGCTTTGCACAATAGTATAGCTTCAATCAAGAATATTGTCAAGTCAATAACAAACATGCCGTCTCTTTTACAAAAAGTAGAGGAACTTCTGCATGGAGTACGAGAAGAGGCCTCGAAAGTTTAAGATAGATGTGCAACACCGTTGGAACTCGACTTATAAGTTATTGTATAGCATAGTTCTTTACAGTAAACTACTTTATGACTTCGTAATGTACAACATGTAGGGAGTTGATATTTTCCCCAGTAACTAGGATATTTGTATCCAGTTACTAAAAGTTTTGAAAGTTTTTCATGATGTTACTAAAACATTGTCGTAAGTTTACAAGCCCAGTGTTTACTTATTTGTTATGTTAACCGTCAATATAATTGGCGTGCTACTTCAGGCTCATGGGGACCCAAACCTGCACACATGCGTATATGATATGACATTAAAGTAGTTAGCTTATTATAAAGAAATTCTTTGTATTTATCTTGTCGCAACTATTCTAGACCCTTGTTGTAAAGCAGAATTATTATTAATGTATTTAAAAACTTATTATGGTTACATTCAAGATTTAACGGATTCTCAAAATGTGTACAACTTGGAAGCACAACAAAAAGCGACAGCTGCGACAATCGATATAAAAGAGATGCTCAACTACTACCAAAGTTAGTACGGTAGCCAGTCACCAGTCTCTCCTTCGCCACCTACCAAGCCTTTACCAACCACTAAGGAGTGGCATTACTCATTTATAGGTGAGCAGTTACTAGCGCAAAATTGAAGAGGTAACGTTCTCATGGTCTAATGTCTAAAATATAACACTACACTAATACAAATTTCAAGTTTTTTGAGAATATCTCCATCAAGGACTCCGATATTTTAGAGTGGTGGCAAAGGCATAGAAGGGACTACTTACTGCTATCTTGCATCGCCCGTAAAATACTCACTGCTAAGGCTTCAATGGTCGTCGTTGAGCAAGCGTTTAGTACAGCATGCCTGATCGTCGACGAACGCCGAGCCTGCTTATCTGTTGTTAGTGTTGAGGCAAATGCTCGCACAAAAGATTGGTACAAAGTGACCTGTAGATGATAAGAACCGTGCGGGACATTAAGCAAGAAGGATGATTACTTCAATGACTGAAACTGATCTGATAAAAGCTTAAGCTCACCCGCGAGTTCCACTTTTACTCACGAACATAAACAGTTACCTCAATAGGATACATAGTAAGTTTTCTTTTCATCCTTTACGAAAAAGTTTTATCACGTAAAAAAATTTTTTTTCCTAATTGTTCAAAAAACTTAAATGGCATGGTTTCCCCAAAAGTGCTAATATAGTATTAGGTTTTTCGAAATTATGACCGATTAAAATTATTTTCCTTTAAAAAATTTAACTTAGATAGTCACATTCACTTAGATACTTTTCTAAAAATGTAAAATTGATCAACGAATTAAAATTTTTCTAAAAATCTAAACCGAACTACGGCGGTCTGATTTCGATTAGTGAATATGCAAGCACCTTTCAAGAGACTGTAAAATACTATAAAAATATTTTCCCTCCAACCACTTCACCTTACTCGATCAAATTAGGAAATTAGGTATTCATACTGTAATAAACTTTTTTATATTTTATTTTCTTTCCGTTTTTAATGTATACTTTATGGATAGATTAAAGAAAAAAAAAACGGTTGAAGGATTGGCAAGGCTAAAAGGAAAAAAAATTATGTAAAGGCTTGGGAGATAAAAAAAAAAAAAGAAAAAAAGAAAAAACAATTCAACCGCCAGGCTACATGAACTGACCCTAAACCGCCGGCTCATAGGCCGATCACAATTCAACGTGGCCGCAACCAATAAACCAGTGATTCAGGGCCGATTTGAACTGCCACCCAAGTTTAAGTCTACCCTTCTTTTGTTGATATACTACAACAGAAAAGAAGAGAGAATCGAAAGATAGATCTTTGATAATAGTAAACTTAGAAAGAATGCCTGTTCTATATAATTCATAAAGACCTCAATGATGAGATTTTATATTACAAGTTTAGAAAATTAGATTCAGTTCAATCTTCCTCTTAGTCATTGAGCTGCCACTTAAAAAGTTCTAACTATAAAAGTCAATTAGGATCTTCCTAAGTGGATAAGCTCAAGATTTGGTCTTTCATATTTTCTTACCTACTTTAGTGTCTAGGAAAGATTAAGTAATTAAAGTCCTACTTGACATTGAAAGTTTCTTTGTCCTCCCCCCTCTCCCTTAGTTCAAAACATTTATTGGGAAGCTCATCAAAATCATCTCGTGCATCTAGATTTTTGTGAATGTGACCAACTCGATACCTATGCATTAAGTAGCCTATGATGATTATTTGTGATAGGTAGCTAAATTGACATGTAAATGATGACGATGGATACAAGATAATCATGCCTCGTTCACTTGGGGAGAATTGAAATTTAATTCCCTCCTTATTCCTTATTATGGCATTAACTTTATTTTATATTACCAAATCACAATTTTGTAGAAATGAATTCCTTACTTCAATCAAAGAATCATAATTCTCTACAAAATTTCATATATTTCCCAAAAATGATCTCATCCCAATTTAACGACCACCAGCACACTATTGTTACCATTGACCGCCACCTCTACCGTCGCCGCTGCCATCATTAACCACCTCACCTTCATTACCATTGACCATAACTATCATTACCATCACCGCTGCTACGACTACTAATGGCATCATCATTGCCACTACCTACCATCACCACCAACCCAAAGCTACCACTACTAACCATCGCCGCTGCCACCATCACTACTATTACCACCTTCACCATCACCATCGCTACCTCCGCTACGACTATTGTCATTGTCGATGCCAACTTCCACTACTTATTACTTTAGGGTTAGTTGAGAAAGAAGATGGACCAAAGATAAATGTTTTATTACACTCTATTTTTAAGTTACTTATAAATCTAACTAAACAAAGTAATAAGTATTACACTTTTATTACATTATTTAGGATTTCTAATTCAATTCTCCTTTTATTCTATTCAGTAAAATGAACGGACCATCAATTCCTTTGTGTTCCAATACTGTCCACAGCGAAGTGGTTGCAAGAAAGAAATGTTGCTCTAATTGGCTACATTCATTAGAGGCTTTCCACAATACTAATCAAATTATTTCATCACACAGGCATTGTAGCATCGAATACTAATCTTATGTTAATATGTAGAGCAAAAAAGGAGCACGAGGTTAGTGCTTCTTTCAGTTTATAATATTTCTTTTCCATCTTTATCTAAGGAATACATCTATGATGGTGATATCGTAAGACACTTTGCTTCCATAAACTCATTTCAATATTTTTTGTATTTTCTTTCCTTTTCTTATTTGGCAATGGATTTCCAGTTCAAGAAAGCCATAAGCAGATACAATTGGTGCTATACCTATGCCATCTCCATTGACGCCTTTGCTACCACCATTAACTACTAAAGCAACCAAGAGTTAGAAAGCCATGTCTAAACCTTTCAAAGTTCAAGGGATATTGAAGGGCGTAAAATAGGTATAGTTGTCATTGTTTCTTCATGATAATAAGATGAAAACCCATGTAGTGTTTGTGGTTTAGAATCTTGATGGATCAAAAGGGAAGAACATAACTTATCCAAAATTACTTGAGTTAGCTAGTAGATAGGAAATATCCATAGATTTATAATGTGGAAACCTTTTGGTCTAAATTAACACTAAGTCTCCAAAATTGGACCATATGACATGTTAAATCTAGAAGTTGTGATTGGCTCCACTTACAAACTAGGTGCAACTCTTTCTCTACAATTCCTCCATTATCCAACACCACCACCACCACCACCCCCTGGCTCCGCACTTCCCTTTTTTTTTTTTTTTTTTAGATTCTCATGGAAGCCTTTAAGTAGAGAAAGATGGTTGTAATGATGATAATTATATCGAAGGCTATTGGATGATGATATACTTAGACATATAAAGACCGAAGCTAATATCTAATGTATACTAAGTCAAAAAGATGAAAATGAATATTCTATTGCTATTGGTTATCGTAGCCTTATCTTCTTAAGGTCATGAGCAGTTTGACAAGTTAGACTTTCTATGAATCTTTTGCCAATAACTTCTTAACTTTCTTTCAAAAGAAAAGAATAATAATAATAAAATAATAACAATAATAATAATTAAGAAGGAAAAAAACAAAGGATTGTAGTGATGGAATTTCACCAAGTTCCTAGATTACCCATTGACCATTTTATCTAATTTTTTATTCGTACTTTGGCATTTTTGCTTGGTGACATCCTTATGCTACATTCATGGATTTCTCATCTTTCCAATTCTCTTTCTCATATCATGTCATGAAGGTTGTTATCCTATCATTTTTGCTAATTTTTAAAGGCACTTTACCCCCCATGCTAACCCTAAGGGGTCGCCTTGTGGAATTCTTTACAGAGGGACTAAGGTTTAAATCCTACCTAGGCCACTTCTTATAGCTAGATGTGGTGCTAGCAATACTTAAATTGTGCATGGATTCTACATGGTGGTTCATATCCTAGAGGTAGTTGGTCAAATTACAATTATGCCCCTTTATAAGGGGGACTCGGAAAAATTCTTCCTTTTCTTGAGGTTAACTTTCCAATTCTCAAACACATGCTTCCAAATCAAACTTAAGGGACATGGGATTTTTGCACATCCTAACTTTAATGACCTAACAATTGTGCTATTAATGGATAACCACTAATTAGTTTCTCCTCACTCTAATTCCTAAGACATAATCTTTAAGGAAACCAGAGCAACCTTTTTTTTTTTTTAATATGTTTAGAATAAAGACTTTTCTTTTGATATATTAAATATTACGCTTCTATGAGACTAAGGACAATTGAAGGGTCAGTTAGATAGATAAGTAGACATGAGCATGAAGAGGAAAAGTATTCTTAACAAAACTAGGATTAGTTCTGTTCTTCATTTTCTAATCAGCAAAATGTACAATACAACATAGTAGTTTGCCCAATGCTTCCCTAGTTTTTCTCATTTTCAGACACATAAAACTCCAGAGATATCTTTCCATTAATGACTCACACACATACCTTACGTCACAACCTATATTCATCGCATCCAATGGTATACCATCATATAAGCCTTTCTCACATGCCACTTCACACAAAACCAGTACTACATAGACATGTTTAAGAAAAACACAAAAACATAAGTATGTTACTTTTGTTTCTTATTCTTACAATAGCACACATGTTTAAATGGGTTACTTCCTTAATTGTGGAATTAAGAGCTCTAACATGGTACAATTCGCTAGTTGTAATGCCTGGTTTAGCCTGATATGTAGGGACCATCATTAGCATGGTCTTATCCTAGGATCCAAGTTTTGATAGGAATCAACCCCCCGAGCTGATCACAAGAAGCCAAGCTCGAGGACTCTAAGGGCTCACATGGAAAATATTGACTCCAAGCTACAACCAAGATGAGGACTCCTATCTCGATCTAACCCCTACCCAACCTGTCTGCCAGATCCTCGTGTATGTTCAACATGCTCCTGTCCAACGGCAACGCCCTAATCTAAAAGACATCCTAGGACCAATTAAACCGAGCTCCTAACTTGATCCATTGGCGTCTAACTTTAAGACAACTAACCTTTTTGCAAGGCTGAATGGCTTCCGACGTGATCTAAATTAGGTCAACCCTTGACTGTAACGTATTCCTGTTTCTACCTACATTGTATCATATTCCTGATGTCTAGTCTCTAAGCAACACGTATCTTCTGACACAACATTCTAAAATGATTCTTTCTTTTTCATACTAAATATTCTTTGTCTCTTTTACCTCTTTTAGTATGTCTTATATAACCTAGTGTAAAATATCATTTTTGTCTTTTCATACATGTAAAGCAACCCTAATGAACAGGTATACAAACCTCCACTTTCTTGTATACGGAATCATCCAACTTTCTATGCAGAATTATTCACTTAAGCAACCTTAGTGTTCTCATTATCATTCAAATCTTATTTATTCCCTTTAGTAAGAAGTAGTGGTGAATGACTCTTCAATTCAGACTGGTGTGTCATATCCGACGAATTATTGGCCAAGTAGGATCGGACGATATGTCATATCCATTCGCTAGCTGCCTAGACTTTGCTAGCTTTTTCTTTGTTCTTTTTGGTTTGTTTTGTTGTAATGCCTCTCCGTGTGTCCAACCCCAGAAACATGTTAAGTTTATTAGTCCTTGATCATTGATATAGGTCCCTTTGCATGTTGTGGGGTATTAGCCTATGACTTAAAGACTGAGGTCATGCTACAAATATTTTGCTCTTACTTTCGCATGTCGTAGATCCGCTCTCCTCAATCTCATACCTAGTTAACCTTGCAAGGAATACAAGCACCTAGGAAGCCTTTTCCAAGTTCCAATCAACTAACTATTCCTTACTTATTTGAGTCAATCCATTAAAAAGATTTGATCTACCAAAGATATGATAAAACAATAGCAACAAAGATCTTTTGGGTGTTGCCAACAAAGACTATTATGTCAAACACAGAAAATTGAACTCTAATTTGAGGGTTGACTTAACTTTTCAAATATTTGCAGCTATAGAAACATTATTATTAGATTCAACTCCATAATGACCTAATCTAAAGCTAAAAGCATATATATATAGTGTGGGTTTTAGATTCATCACTTAATACTCCTTCCCACTTGTAGGTTTTGACTTTAATCATGTGGGTGACTTAATTAAACTAGTATGAATGATGATACAAGGGTTTTGCCTAAGATTTTTTGCTCCGATATCGTATTGACTTTAGCTTCATTAGTAATTGATTTACAAGTTTAAACTTATAGGTATAGTGTGAGTTTTTAGATTTATTACTTAATAATAACCAAAATAAATAGATCTATTGTTATGTCTCATTATAGAGCTTCTTTTCAAATCATTTACATTTTAGTTGGAGTTTTTGACCTTTAGTTTCCACCATGGGCAAGTGAGCACATATATTTGCGTTAGTACTTGCCATTGATCAATAGTTTAAAAGCATGTGCAAATATCTACAATTGTTGTCCAATGACAACCATGAATAGAATAGTTTCATAAATCTATGTATTTAATTATAAATTTTCATTGCAATCCTTAAGGTTCATCATATATTATCCTGCAATGCTTAAGGTACACTACTCAACATTGATTATTGTTATTCAACAAATGTTGCTATGGATATCCAAGATTTAGGAGTATATGGTACAGGTAAAAGAGATTTATGTGAAGTTATGTGTGAATGTGATCTCTCTCTTCTCTAGACACATATACGCATGGCACTTGCAGAATACATTTTTGTATAATAATTATGGAATAGCTAAGTATCGATTCCATTGAGTTCAACATCAAATGATTCATTGTAATGATAATTTATGTCTCATTATTAGATTTTCAAAGGCCAAAAAGTTCCTTAAAACAAAGAAGAAGAAGAAGCTAACAGCTTCAAAGTAGGAAATGAATCAAGTAAATCCTCAAAATCTATCAGAGCATAGGTTTCTCATTATATTTTCACAAGAACTTTGCACATCTATAGATGGTTATATGGAACTAAAGTCTGAAAACAAGAATTGATATTTCATGGAGATTCTAAAAAGAATTTGTTACTAAGGAAGGTTTCTAGCTACGGGCTTCTTTACGAAGGTGATAATGTGTAAGTAGTTCTTGAAGTGTCTTTTTCTTATGTGTAAGGCTGATGATGGTGCCCAATATGGCATCTTTTATGACATACATTGTGTATGTCATGTTGGCCAAGATCATGGTTATGAACAAGGTATCCCACATCTTCTCAATTGTAGTAGCAACATAGATATTACAAATCAAGATCATGGAATGGAAAAAAATCGACATGATTATCCAATGCAACAAATCAGCATAATTCGGCAACTTTATAGCAGTGTTAATCCATAAAACCAAAGCACCTTATTTGACTAGATGAATCACCAAGAAGTAGCAAAAGCCTTGAGCATAAGAACTGACAATCATGGTTGTGCGTCCCTCTAGGTTTTTAGACCATATAATTAATACTTATGGAATATGTATCAAAACAGTTCCCAACCAAAATGCTAGTTTTAGGATTCTTAGTTGATTACGTGGAATGGACCAATTCCAAGCAAAAGCTACAAGTCTAGCACAATATGCGAATGTAAGGATATGAACAAACCAATGAAACGAATGCAAGTAATAATCTTGAGTAAAAAAAACGTGTCAACTAAACCAACAAATATTCCTCCTCCATATAAAAGCAAGACAAATGTTACAAAATTGGTAAGGAAGAATATTTTGAAGCAAAACCAGACCATCAACAGCATACGATGCTATAATACCATACATACTCAAATACTTAGAATTTATGGCATAAAAGAAGTTTATAACGAGATTTATGTTGAATGGATTGCATTTACAACTTTATTAAGAGGAATAAACTTAAAGAGAAGAATCCAATATAAAAGTTAGGCTATTGTAATCCTTTAGACAAATACATGATTTGATATTAACAAAACCATATTTACAAATGGGCCAAGATCATGGTTATGAACAAGGTATCCTACATCTTTCTGGTTGTAGTAGCAACTTGGATACCTCAAATTAGGATCAAGTGGTAGAAAACAACCGACATGATTATCCAATGCAATAGATAAGTATAATCCGATAACTTTATAATAATGGTAATCCGTAAAACCCAAATACTGTATTCAACCAAATGATTCTCCAAGAGATAGCAAAAGTCTTGAACATAAGAACTAACAATCATGGCTACACATCCCTCTAAGTTTTCAGACCATATGATTAATATTTTTGGAATATATGTCAAAACAATTCCTAACCAAAATTCTAGTTTTAGAATTCTTGGTTGATTATGTAGAATGGACCAATTCCAAGCAAAAGCTACAAATCTAGCACAATATACGAATGTAAGTATACGGACAAACTAATGAAATGAATGGAAGTAATAATCTTGAGTAAAAAAAGCGTATCGGCTAAACCAACAAATATTCCTCCTCCATATAAAAGCAAGACAAGTGTTACAAAAGTGGTAAGGAAGAATATTTTGAAGCAAAACTAGACCATCAACAGCATACGATGCTATAATACCATACATACTCAAATACTTAGAATTCACGGCATAAAAGAAGTTTATAAAGAGATTTATGTTGAATGGATTGTATTTACAACTTTGTTAAGAGGAATAAACTTAAAGAGAAGAATCTAACATAAAAGGTAAGCTATTGTGATCCTTTAGACAAATACACGATTTGATACTAACAAAACCATGTTTCTAAAGGGGTCTAAATATTAATATTGGGTGTTCTAATGTTTAGCAAGAAAAAATCCTCTCTACCTTCCCTAGTATCTTTCCATCCTTCGTAACCTACCCCTTAACCCTTCTCCACCCCTCTTGTCACTCCTCAACCTTTCTATCACCATTCTCTTCTTCCTTAGTCTTCTCCATTATTCTGGTTCTCTCCTCACTCCATCTTTCCATCTAAGCCCTATTCTGGTTCTCTCCTCTCCCTCCCCGTCCTTCCTATCATTTTACCTCTCTCTACCCTTAACTTCTTAGTCAATGTTGTGATTATTGTCTTTCCTATTTTGGTTATTTTATACTATCAAGTATCTTTTTCCATTGGTTTGTAAGAGATTGGTCTTTGTTAATTTCCCTGGATGTCTGTTCATCGTTTCTTACTAAAGTTACATCAGTTAGCTTTGATTATCTATGTGCTTTTGTTCCTTTGTCCTTGTAGTAGTTACCATTCAAAAGATAGCAACCAAAGCTCTTGCGATGGCCCCTCAACCCACCTCTCATGTAAGGAAGAAGAAAAAGTAAGTTTGAAAAGGGACATCATCAAATAGCTCTTCCTTTGTTGCTTCAGCAAAGAAGAAGGCAATTTCTAAGAGTTCAAATAGTTTAATGCCTTGTGGTGGTCAACAATTTTTGAATGAGGTGGCCCCAAGCTTTTATGGTCAAATAGTTGCTGAAAAGTCTCAACTTGATAAGACAAAAGGGTATGATGTCCTTCCTTATCGTAGTATTGACCCACCTCCCATAGATAAAAAGGAATCCTTTAAAGTTGTTATTTCAGGTGAAACTAGTCACTCTTTAAGTAGCTCAATGTTAAAAGACATGGTTGATATGGCAAAGGCTATTAAATTTGAGGCCTACGAAGGCAAGAAAGAAGGTTCCCAAAACTACCTTCCTCCTAAAAAAATCGCTTCCTTCTTATACAAAAGTGGTTTCTCCACCAAAACCACCTCAAAAAACTCCAAGAGTAAATCTCTCTCTCTCTCTCTCTCTCTCTCTCTCTCTCCATGTTGTGAAGGAGGCATGATTATAGTTAAGCCACCACCTTCAACTTCAACTATTAAAGAAAACATTTAGAAGAATACAACTGTAGGCTATTTTCTTAGACGAAATTTAGCTCTTACCTTAGTCTAGAATATAACTAAGGTGACTTAGGAAAAGGAAAGACTTATAGAGTGCTTACTAATGGGTATGGGTATAATTTGTTCAAATTTGTGGATAAAGAATCAATGCTTAAAGTGCTTCAACAGCCTCAATTCTTTGAACCACAATTGATAATTCTACAATGATGGAAAGTTGGTACGTCCCTTCATAGAGTATGGCCTAATAAGATGCCCTTTTAAGTTTAGTTATGGGATATTCCTTTAGGGTTTTTTCACAACAAAGGGATTGCTTCCACTATTAATGTAGTTGGTAATCCTCTCCAAGTTGATATTGTGATGGCAAAAAAATGAAAGAACAAGATATGTAAGAGTGAGAATGGAATCAACAACTAATAGTAAGTTTGTTCAATCCTTTGAAATGGAGTGTAAGGATGGTTTGCGACACTGTATAGATGTTAATTTGACTGCCTCCCTCCAAGGTAAGTGTTTGGCCACAATCAAGCGTCATGCCCTATTCTTCAGAGCATTGAAGCATGTGTAGGCAATTCATCTAAGGGAGACGTTCCTAAGGCGAACTCGGGTGATAACGAGGTTACACTTAAGAACACTAAGGATAGAGAACTTTTGAATGTGCCAGGTAAAGATATTGTGATCAAAGATGTTAGTGGGAATGAAGATGAGCTTCTTAAAGAAAACATGCCAAAAAATCCTAGTGAAGGAAAGGACATTCTAGCAACTGTAAAAATCGTAAAGTTATACATTACTACTTTTTCAAGAAAGAGAGATGGTATGAAGTTGGGAATTTCCTCTTTAACCAAAGAGAGTAGCAGCATGACTTATGAGAAATTAGGAAGTAAGGGAGGCAATTCTAAGAACATTGGAACAGAAGATGAATCTTCCGCTCCATCTATAATTCCAAACTCACTTGATTGCTCTTGGGAAGAAGATGCTAATAAGGTCTTACTAGTGAGAACCATGCCTTGGCTAGTGATCAGCTTGATTCACTAATGAATGGAATTATTAAAGAGGAGTGAACTACTATATCCAAAAAGAAGAATAAAACAAAACAAAAAAAAAAGAAAGGGATAAGACTAGGGGTGTTGCTAAACGCCCATCCTAGTGCTGAATTTGTAAGTCCTTAATCTCTTCTTTTGTAAATAATATGATAGGTACATGGAACATTAAAAGGTAGAATGACCCGACAAAAAGTAGAGCTGCAAATAAACTATGTAGAGAAAATGATTTTACTATCTTAGGGCTATTGGAAACTAAAATGAACAATCAAAATGTTCAAAGAATTAAGAACCGCACTTTTTCCTCATTGAAGTGTTGAAAATCAAGCTACTGGCCGTTTGTGGGTAGCTCAGAGACTAGATGTGTGGGCAATTTGAGTGATCAAATCATCCTCTCATCTACTTCATTGTCTTTATTACAACAGGCGGTATGAAACGTTTATTTTCATCATTTTTGTCTATGCAGAAAATCATGATTATGAGAGAGAGGAGCTATAGAATGACCTTCTAGAGATTAAGCCAAATCTTGGCTTATTATTGGTGATTTTAATGACAATAGAAATCTAAGTGAGAAGAAAGGAGGCTTAGAGAAGGTTTCTAGAGGCATGAGTGTTTCAATGAGGTATTCTATCTCTTGGAAGTGGAAGAAATGCAATTTTCTAGTCCTTTGTTCACTTAGTCCAACTATTGCCCTTCAATTCCTATTCTTTGCCAATTAGATAGAATATTGATCAATAATTTGTGGGCTACAACATCTAAGAATTAGAGTTGTAAGTTTTAGGTCTAGATATTTTTTATCTCTCTCCTTTGGTCATTCCTTTCCTTAATGTGTCTATTTGTAAAAGGAAATCTTTCTTTAAGTATTTTAACTTTTAGAAGAATCACATGGAGTTTTATTCTATGGTCAAAGAGGTTTGGGGGATTGATGTGAAGGGATCCCCTATGTTTACAAACTATAAAAACTGAAGCTCTTAAAACTCCAATTGAAGAATTTAAACGCCTAAAACTTTGCTGGTTTATTTGAGAGAGTACTCAAAGCAAAAGAAGAATTGGAAATGGTCTAATTAGCTAATAGATCCAACAGTAGCTCTATTGATTGGTATAAATAAAAGAAGTGTTTTAAGGCCTTCTATTATTGGAGTGCTCTTGAAGAATACTTCTTGAGACAAAAGTCAAGAGCAATCTAGATCAAGCTTAGTGATTGGAATAATAAATATTTCTTCAATCAGTTAAAGATGAGACAATACAAGAATTGGTTATCCTTTATCACAAATGTAAATGGAGAAAGGGTGCAAGCTATAAAAGACATCAAAACCTTAGTCGCACGACATTTTTAAACTCTGTTAAATGATGATTCTCCTATTGTTGTAGAGGAAAATAGATTAGAGGGGACTAATTAGACATAAAATCTTGGCCTTGGATACTGACTCATTAACAAAACCGATATCCAATGAAGAAATTAAGCTGCCACGTGGTCAATTACAAGAGATAAGTCCCCAGGCCTTGATGGATTTGAAGCAAACTTCTTTAGAGACGCATGAGAGATAGTGGGATAGGATGTATGTTTAGCTATAAAAAGCTTCTTTGCCTCAGGGAGAATGCTTCAAGAAGTTAGCTTAACCTATCTCACTCTAGTGCTAAAGAAAAATAATCTCAATTCCTTTGTGGACTTTCGACTTAATAACATGTTGTAACAAATTTTATAAATGCATTTCCAAGCTTATAGCAAAACACCTAAAGTACCTCCTCCTATCCTTGATTAATAAGGAACAAACTGCCTTTATTAAAAGAAGAAGAATAGTGGACAATATCTTAGTAACTCAAGAGCCTATTAGAGGCTATCACAATAATAATAAAAGCTATCAAGGTAGATCTCTCCAAAGCTTATGACAATATCAAGTAAGGTTTTATTGAAAGAGTACTCGAGATCATAGGTTTCCCAAATCAATTTATCTTCTAGATCATGCACGTATGACATCCCCTAATTCTCTATTAACATAAATGGACAGTTAGTGGGGTACTTCAATGCATCTAAGGGCCTAAAGGAAGGGGATCCCATCTCCCCTTATCTTTTTGTCATTACTATGGAAGTTTTTTCATAGATTATGAAGGAAAAAAGAGAAAGAGAAGATTTCACTTTTCATTGGAGATGTAAGAAAGAAAAGCTCAATCACTTATGTTTTACAGATGATATCTTGATTTTTTTAAAGGATGACATTAATTCCTTAAGGGACATAAAGGAGGGGCTAGAGGAGTTTCAAATGCTTTCGGGTTTGCAAGCTAACACAATGAAGAGTAACTTGTTCTTTAGTGGTGTTACAGCAAGTATTAAGAACAATAATCAATTTTATGGGTTTTGAGACAGGTCAACTTCCTATTCGCTATTTGGGAATCCCACTTTCGTCAGTTAGTTTGTCTAAGGCAAATTGCTAAGTCTTCATTGGCAAATTTTCTTCAAGAATCAATCATTGTTCCTCCAAATATCTTTCCTATGTGAGAAGAGCCCGACTCATCAAAAGTGTTCTATTCTCTCTCCAAGTCTAGTAAGCTATGATCTTTGTCATCGTTGCTACTATTCTAAATAAGGTTGAGTGATTCTTTTGGAATGGAGGAGATGAAACAAAAGCTAAAGCAAAAGTGAAATAGAAGGACATTTGTAAGCCAAAGAATGAAGGTGACTTAGGTATTATTGATATTGAACTTTGGAATAAGGTAGCTCAATTAACATACATTTAGGCTCTTTATGAAGATGGCAGCTCTACTCTTTGCCCAGGTTAGGTAAAAAATGAAGTTTTAAAAGGCAAAAGTGTATGGAACATTAAAATTCCAAACAATGCATCTTGGTCTTAAAGGAAGATTCTTCAAACAAGACCATTAACTATAAGGATGCTTAGATGGAAGACTAAAGATGGCAACCTTATTTTGTTTTGGTATGATAACTAGTACCCAAAAGGTCCACTTATGTACTAGATTAATGAGCAAACAAGGGTTACATTTGGATTCCTTAAAGACACACTCTTAAGTTCCTTCATCTCAAATGGAATATGGTGTTAGCCTAAAAGGGAGAGGTGGACTATCATTACAACTAATTTAGAAGCAGTGAAATCAGAAGTTAATTCCCTAGACAAGATGGTGTAGACACAAGATGAACTTAAGAGCCTTACTATTAGGGAGGCGTATTGTCTAGCAATAGATAAAGATCCAAAAATGCCATAGTCACCCTTAGTTTGGCATAAAAAAATAGCACTAAGGCACTCCATGATCCCCTGGATGATTGTACAAAAGAAGTTACTCACTTTAAATGCATTGGCTTAATGGGGACTAGTAGAGGACAAGATGTGCTACCTATGCCAAAGTAGAGAGGAATAGATTGACCACCTATTCATAGGTTGCAATTTTGCTAAAGTTATATGGAAAGAAGTTAAGAAGACCTTATGGTAGAGAATTACAAAGCCATCAAGAATAAATGACATACAAAGTTTCTTGAATGATCTTATTTTAAGGGCTTTAGTGAAGGCCAACAGAAAGCAATTGCAATTGTGTGCTATTATATATGAAAGGAAAGGAATAGTAGAATGGTGAATAGGATTTGCAAAAACTACAACACCATACCGAGAACAGCTATAGCTTGCATGGTATAGATAGATTTTTTTTATTTTTTGTATGTTACTATTCATACCTAATATCCTTTTGTTTGGTAGACACTAAGAACAAATGGTGGGCTTTTGGATTTATAGTACACACCTTATGTATAATTTTTTGTACAATGAAATTATCTTATTCACCTAAAAAAAAAAAGGTGGGCTATTATAAGGCTATTCATGATCTAGAGATGTTATGAAGGTGTAGACTTATGGAAAAATGTGAATCTTAAACTTAAGCTTAGAAATTGGATTACATTGCCAATGTTACCTATTACCAACCTAATACACAGAGCAATAAGCTAATATATAAGCCCATGTAGCTACAAAATGCCAAACAAAGGAAAGGATAGTGAGTTTATTTTGCAAATAATTTGTTGTACATTGAATCAATTTCATTTACAACTTTATTAAGAGGAATAAACTTAAAGAGAAGAATCTAACATAAAAGATGAGCTATTCTAAAGCTATTCATGGTCTAGAGATGTTATGGAGGTGTGGACTTCAAGAAAAATGTGAATCCTAAACTTAAGCTTAGAAATTAAATTATATAGACCAATGTTACTAGTTACCAATGTAAGACAAAGACCAATAAGTTATGTATATAAACCCATTCAATTACAAAATATCAAACAAAGGAAAGGATAATGATTTTTTCGAACCGCTCGACTGAGGATGATGCAATTTAAAAAAAAAATTCACAACCATCTAAAATCTACTCACAGGTGTTTACTAGAAATATTAACTTAAATTGGGAGACTATTAGGAGGAAGGAAGCGAAGGGTAAGCACATGATATGCAAAATTTTACATTTGAAAATTTTTAATCTAGATAATGCATGTGGAATGAATCAAATCTCCATGTAATAACTACTATTAAATTTCATCTTCCAAAACTGCATTTTCAAAACATGCCTTGATGGTCTTCTTGTTGAATGTACAGCATAGAGTTGTCCTAGAGCATGATCACTAAGACCGTTATGCTATTTTGTTAAAGGTCCATTACTACTGGTCTCATGTTTGGCCATATGAAATATCTTTTTTCCTTTTGCATATATATATTATTTAAAATGTTTATTTTACATGAAACTTCATTGCAAGTTATGATGGTTCCGGTTAGACTTATAATTTATCATATTCATGACCTATTTTGCTGTAATACCATACATAATCAAAAACTTAGAATATACGACATAAAAGAAATCTATAAAGAGAATCTTGATAATGGTCACCTACCTTCTTCACATCCACAATAGCAAAATGATGATCATCCATCACGTTTCATGTAAAGAACACTCTAATGTATATATATATATATATTATTAAAGTAAATAGAATTTTAAGTAATCATTTTTCTTAAAATTATATATTTACTTTCTATTTACTATTATTTAACAAAAAAACTACTAATAAAATAAACTATTAAAATTATAACTAATAGATAAATACGTTCACTTATTTCTTTTTCTCTCTCTTCATTTTTTTACTCTTTCCAACTCTTTTTACTCTCTCACTAACTACACCTATATATCTTTTTTCTCTCTCTTACTTTTTCCACACTCTTTCAATAACTGTAGTTGCATTTCTCTCTCTCTCTCTCTCTCATTATTTTGTATTTTTTACACACACAATACGAATGTATCAACTACTAATATATATATATATATATATTATATATTTTTTTTTTTTCTTATAGATTCTGTTCCTAGCCTCTATATACTTTCTACTTTTCTTGGGCAATGGGTTGTTTTGAATTTGGTTTTGTTTGAAGTTTCAACTACATAATTGATTGTTAGTTTTCTTACCAATAGTTAATTCCAAACCAAAAGACAGAAAATAACTAAACTAGACAAAAGCTATATATACAATAACATATAAAGGAGTAGATTACTTAGAAAATAAATTCACGATTTATAATTTCTCTCATATTTATTAGCTAAACTCAAGATTCAAATTGTGTTGCTAATGTAAAACTAGATAACATCAAATTGACCAAACCGGCTCTTAATTTCTTTTTAAGATACTCTTTCTCCTTTGGTAATTATTGATTGGAAAAATTAATTAACGAACAATCATTGGAATTCAATAACAAAAAATGTATTGAAATCACTTATGGTATATAAAAAGAGATTCACCTAAGTATTATTATTTCTATTATTTTTTTTCCCTCTCTTTGGAAGCAAAGTTAAATTAATAAAAAGAAAGATGGTTTTCTCTTTTGTCTTTTCAGCTATATGTGGTTATTAGTTAATTTCTAAGGACACCAAGAATTAGCTACAAGTAAGTAAATGCCTCATGATAAAAGTATCTTCAACTGAATCGTAAAATTATTTAAGACATGCTGAACCAGTTGTCTAAAACCTTCGACATTTGTCATAATCAAAATTTTAGTGTTGTCAAAATGATGAGGAGATATACTTACCGGTGGCATTTCGTGGGAGTAATAGTAAGAGGAAAATGCAAAATCAATCGATGATTGCTGGTATTAGTTAAAAAAATTATTTCCATTTATAAGAAGATAAAATCATTCTATTGTTTCTCCTTGCCGATTTTCATGTTTGTTGCTCACCTACTAGTTTTGGCATATAATTATGGTTCACCCTTCATCGCCACTTTCTATATAAAGACGATAGTATTTATAACCTCTCAAATTTACTACAATGACATTCAATAACGATGAAGTTTTGATTATTAAATAGCAAAATAGACTCCAAAATAATAATAATAGTCGTTTTCGGTGGGAAAAAAAATTAAAAAATAGAAAACCCAAATTGCTCTGCAAATTTCATTGTCTTATACATATCTCCAAGGTATTATTTTGTTTCTTTTTCATTTTCTTATGGATATTATTCAACATTTTCGGCATTTTTTTTCTTTTCTTTTTTTTTTTTTTTGTGCCACAAGAGAAGTTTATTTATTATCAAAAAATAAGTACAACTAGCCTAATGGTTGTTCAGATGGTTTCATGATCGTATAAGCCAATAAAAGGAAAAGAAAAGAAGAAGAGGAAACATTTATTGATAATTACGCACAATTTTTACTTTTAAATACTTAATGAATGCTTAAAAACCCTCGAATCTTCATGATAATCGAAACATACGACATCACCGTTAGAAATTTTTTTTTTTTTTTTGGAGTTGATAAATCAATGATTTATACTATTATACACTGAAGAACATTAACTTAAAGTAGCAATTATGGGCTAATCGACGCATTCAATAAACTCGACTCTCACATGCTGCTTGAGTTATGTGAACACAATCTACGATAATATCATTTTACTTTTCCTACTAACAGGTGTTATGATGTTTCTTATTCATCTGATAAATATATATATATATATATATATATAAGATAATAAAAGAAAATGGAAAATATATATAATATGAAGAAAATAAAATACAAGATAGATATAAATTAAAAGATTTATTAGAGAAACCATATTAACAGGAAAATGTTTTTGAACCTAGGCTAAAATTGATCGTGTAATTGAAATTCCAAATAAAATATAAAATAGATATAAATAAGGTATTTCATGGCTATTTTGAAACGAAAGGTCTAAAGGATCCTATTATAAGATAAATAAAACGTACAAGGTTTTGGGAAAAATCAATGCATAAAAAGGTAAAAAGTCGACTTTTCAGTTAAAATTATGGTCTTTTTATTTGTTTATTATATATTAGTATCTCTACTTTGCATCGTATATATACGAGCAAGTAATGCTTATGATATAGAAATATCGTGTACGTTATTAGTGTTAGTAAGTAGTGATTATCTAAACATTTACGATTGCACTTGTCGCACCCGATAAGCCCTCCTGGTTAATCATAACTCTGATCGCGAAAGCCAACATAATAGGGTCGGAGACTAATGATGTTACCCCGTGTTATTGTATCCAGAGAGCTTTATTCCCATTAGATCCAGGCGAATATATGAATCCACTTTAGCTATTGTCTATATCTCAAGTCTTATCAATTGATCATTTCACTTATGGGGATAAACACTATAGAGAAGCTTGTACCCTTCCCATAGGTATTGCCTCATTCCATAAACAAGTAAAATTTTCCATATCAATACTTCGATTTGTACCCATAAGATTGGATTCTATCATCATCATGTCCATCTATAATCCATTTTAGCATCCTTTATCACATGTTGGAGGTGAAGAAGCGGTAGGCCATAGCATTGTGACAATCAAGCTCTTATGTAGTAAATCAAACTCTTCTTATGTATCTTTTAGGTGGTCAATATTGTTTTTGCTCTAGTTTTTACTTAGAGTTAATTAATATTATGCTTTGAGTAGGTGTTAATTTTGCGATTCGCCTAATAATTTACGTTGATAGCAATCCATTATAGAGCTAGTTTACTTGACCTTTATGATTAAGTCTGAGACACTACTACCTCTTGTTGGGTAATTTAAGTTGTTTAATTTGATCATCTCTATTGCTTTTCAGTAGCCATTGCTCATAGTGATCTCCTAGTTCTTTTGCTCAAGTTTCTACATAGAGTCAATTGATATGATTGCAATTCTAATTTTGCAATTCACCTTATAATTTATGTTGATGGTTATCCACTATAAAGGCAATTCATTCAATCTATATGTTGAAGTATGAGATTTAAGATATCGTAGCATTGTAAGACTTAACTATCTTATGCTTGCGAGTTTAACTTGTTTTAGTTCGATTATCTCTATAACCATTTTATAAACATTGCTCACAATGGTATCCTAGTTTTTCTTTATATTCAAGGTTCAAGAATTAGGAAATTATGTACCTTTAACCATATAGTATCTTCTATGACATTCTTTAGCTAGAAGCATCCATCGGTGGTGTGATTGTAGCCTTCATGGAATTGACAATATTTGTCAAAGTTCCTAATATTGGGATTGTCCCTCATTTTTGTGAGCTTCTAAAGTAGATCCTTACTACAAATTTCCACATCAACCTAGCTAAGAGGCTGGTTTACAAGTGTATGCTATAAATATACTGTAATAGGTGGCAGACGCTTCTTATCCTTAAAGCTCCCCCTATCGATACAGCTAGACACCTTGCAACTAAGACAATCCCAATAGATCCTTTATCTTTCTCTTTTTTTCCTCCTAAACTCTCCAGGTTAGCTACATACCTTGTATATATTGTTCTCTTGGTCCATATAATTCTAGGCCTTTTAATAGAATTCAGCAAGGGTTTTAGGCTTACTTTTATAAACAAAGCAAAAAAAAGTTGCCTCACGACTAGATGCCGAGCTAGGCAACATGAACTATTACTCCCTCATCTAGCTAAGGGATTTCAACCATGGCGTTATTAAACTGTACTACCAACTCACAAAGGGTTTCCCTTTCCTTTTGTCAAATCAAATGTAAGGACGATGTTATCCTTGGATGTAGTCTTATTAGCCTAAAAGTGCAAGTTAAAGCAACGAGCAAGTTCATCAAAGGATGGAATGGAGTTCTCAAGGAGGTAGTTGAACCAAGTAAAAGCTGCCTTCTTTACAATATCTGGGAAGGCATTACACACAATGGCATCCTCACATCCATAGAGGTTCATGAGCATATAGAAGTGAAGCAGGTAGTCATCTGGGTCCTCTATCCCATCTTACTAATCCAAGATTAGCAGCTTAGTGTTGTGGTGGGGGGTGGGTATGGGGGAAGGACCTTATCCTGGATCCCCTAAGTGAAAGGAGCTTTATTGCTAGTAACCTAGCCAACACCTTCATCAACCTTGCTATCCTACCTCTCGAAAAGCCTCTACACCATTTTGCGAAACTTGTTTAGGTTAATGTTATTAATTAGATGGCATCTACAAGTAATAGATTGGGCGACACCCCTTAAGAGTCAATCGCTTGTTAATTGCCAACAAGGGCACAACTACAGGTGGCTATAGACTACACCTGCCAATTCTATACAACAATGTATGGTTGAGATGCCCAATTCTTCTCTTAGTGGAGGTAAGGATTTTGGTTATCTCAGGTATCCAAAGTCCTGATCTAAATGACAGGGTTATTCGCTACGATCCTTATTAAAGGGATTAATAAGAGCTAGTAAAAAAAATCCTTTCGAGAGAAAAGACTCAAAGGGTTTTTCATTAAATGTGTTAATCTCTCTAAAACCCTACATACATGTATTATTTATACATAGTGGCAAACTTATAAATAAAAGGACTAAAAGGATGCGCTAGTAACATTCCCGTAAATATAAAATAAACATAAGGATAATTTATAAATAATACAATAAATAGAAAGTCCAAATAACACAAATAAAAGTAAGCAATCAAATGAGATATCTAAGTAAAGAGTAGATGAGCTTGGCTCTAACATTTGGGTCTAATCAACACCTTAAATCTTATCATTCTCTCTCCCTTAGAGAAGTTTTAGCGCAAAACTTGGTAATTGATAGCTTCAAATTCCACCAGGGTCAAATATCAACCTACAAAAATAAAATATAAATACAAAAAAGTACTCAAGCTCCTCCACTAGTGTAATCATCAACCAATGCTCCTTCCATTTGTTATGAGCCTAATCAACCGAACTCTTCTTTAAGGATTCTTCCTTCCATTCATTGTATATCCGATCAACTTTATCTAAGTAGCCCCAGTAACTATCAATTAAGGGAAATAATACAATTTTTGGTTCAAACATCGTATCATGGGCTCAAGGAGTTTGAACATATAAAATCTCAAACTTCTCTTTTAACTCAAGAATCCTTAAAGCTTTACGCGCTCTGGACATTAGCCTCACAACATCATGCTCGGTAGCCTTCTCCCCTTCCACTTCCTCATAACTCAATTCTTTCTCCTCCCATCTATGCACTTCAAATTTTTCTAATGTAAGAGTACCAAGAATAAGAACAACATAACCCATATAGGAATATCCATCACCATGACCTCGGAATACACCAATATACAATCAATAGCATCTCACAGGTACAATACTACTACAAAAAATTTCACTTCCAGACAACCTCAGTAATGAATCAAAATAAAAGCATCTCACATATGAAAGATTAATACAATAGTACCTAGGGTCATCAGTAGTACCAAGTGTCATTGGTAAGAGAATCATGTCAAGAACAAGGGTACTGAGTGATAACACTTCTTGTCCTTTCTTTTTCTCTTCCTCATCCTCAACTCCTACCTCTTTTCTTTCCTTTTCCTCCTCTTCAATATTCTTTGATTGAATAATTCTTTATTGCTTTCTTTCTTCCTTAATCTCCTCAACCTTAGCTAATATAACCTCCAATTGTTCCAACACATAAGGAAAAATAAGATTTGGAGGTTAGTAATAAGATTTCATCCTCAAGCATCATATACTTTGATTTCTATGTTGAGCTCTAAATGCCATATCAATAAATTCCATTTCAACAATGTTAAAATAAAATCAAGTGTTTAACACCTTTTCGACAATTTTCAGCCTTATAACTATCAATTCTTGCAAGTTCGGTAAGACTTGGAACACAACTTAGTAGTTCAGCACACAAACATCACGCAACTTGAGTTGGAGCAACCCGCTCCGCTCTTTAGTAGTCCAGCTCGGAAACCTTTCGCCCATACATGCAACAGCTTGTTCTACCTTAAATCAAATCGGATTCGCACTGTAGCAATTCACAACTGATTGGAGAAGTACATCAGCTCGGACGTAGTACTTGGTCAGATCAGCTTAGTATACACACTGTTCGGCAATGGATTAAACTCACGGCAGCTCGGATTGTGCTTACTCTCAAGTTAGTCAGCTCGGATAGACAAGGCACGCAAGCTTAACAATACTTAAATAAGTTCAGCAGCTATTAATCAAAGTAGTACAAAGCACGGCACACACAATAAGGCACGGCAACTTAGAACAACACGGTGTCACTTAGGTAGTACGACTTGGCACATGAACACAATAGCTCTTGTTCGAATTGCACGTCTGATCACAACAGCACACTTCAACACCTATGACAATTCGATAATTTGAGAATATGGCAGCTTAAATCTTCGATAGTGTGATAGCTCGGCAAACAAGGACTCTACAGCAGCTCGGTTACGACAATTCTATAGCTCGGACCTGAGTTAGTTTGGTCAACACTTGATAGCGCGTTGCAAAGATAGCTCAACACAAGTTCAACAACAGTTCAGCAATTGTTCCAAACACACCAGATCGATAAGGCAACACACGACTTCAGCTAATATTGCTTGGCAGCAACAGAGTAGCATAACCCACTATTCAACAATCAATTGGGACGAGGAATAGCTTAGCATATGTTCGCAACAAGCTCGAAAATTTTCACTATCAAGCGCTCCACTCGCGAATACAATAGCGAGCACAGCTGCACTTCATGACGGTTCGGCAAGGATTCAGTTGCAGCAACTTGGCAACAACTAAAACATAAAACACATTGGATTGCAACAGCTTGGTTATATGCATACAGTAGCTCGGTAATTCTAATAACAGCAGTTCGGTAGCTTATGGAATGTAGTAGTTCGGACACAATCTTAGGAATAGCACGGCACAATTACAACTCGGTAATTCCTCTATCGTGCTCACAACAGCTCGGACACTCAAATTCCACTAATCAATTCCCTTCGTCAACCAATTCGAGTGGCATTTCATTAACACGGCACACCAACACTTGTCTCGACACTAACACAACAAGCTTGGCATGACTTAGGGCCTCCAACTGCAATTTTCGAGCAATAGAGACATACGCATGGAGTAGCAGATATTCAACAACTCAGGAATTTTAATTCAACAACTAGATAATTGTGTATACGTACACCATACCGATTCAATAGCTCAAAGATTATCTTATACGCAGTAGAGCTTAGCCTCAGCATCGACCCAGTAACACACGAATTACACTGGTCACTCCACCGACTGTGTACAGGGCTGCACGGTCGAGTTGCTCAGTAGTTCTTGATTTGGACAACACATACAAGCTCCCAAACTTACAGTAGTATCTCAGTTCAACTCAGCACTTCTGGAAGTATAGTAGCTCGGATTAAAGAATCTAGCTTAGCAGCAAGTAATTAAGGTAACACAACTCTTCACAACAGTGTAACAATTAGCTCGATAAACAATCAGCATAGTTCATGCTTCACTTCAGCTCAATTTTACACACTAGTGCACCCACAAGACATTATTAGCACTTCTCCACCAATAGCACACTCAATCACGTTTCATAGTCCCCTGCTTTGCACTACCATAATGGTATTGCACACATAGTAGACGCTAGCCACCACACACAGGACAACCCATTATTAGATGCTGCACAATCACAACCACATGTTCTAAACAACCGCAACAATCAACCGCACACGGTACAGCTACAACAACTGCAATCAAATTGCAACGACACGCACAAACGGCTACTACCAACTCAACTTCGGCAACCACTACCCTCCAGGCTTAATGACCCAGTCGCGCGCTTCACTACACCAATACAGTAAAGGACTTACACGACTCCAATACTAGCCACCACCACTACAATAGCACAACATCCACTTAGAAGCTATGACAACCAATGTTACCACCACCTCCTATAACATCGCACAAGCTTAGTAAAACGCTTACTTGCAATTTGGTTAGAGAGCACCCAATCTATACCAGACAAGGCTTAAATTGCTTGCAATTGTCTTGAGCACGAAACCCTCTTACAACTCCACTCACACCCTAGATTGGAGTATTCATAAAAATTATTTGGGGTACAATCCTCACTAATAGAGCCAAATTAAAATCACTAAGTGTTTTACCCACGATGTTCCTACATTCAGGGGCAATTCTCTCTTTGTTTTTAATAATAATAATGCAATGAAATCACAAGACGATAAAAAAAATATCTAATACCACTTCTAATTGTAGCTTTACATAGCCATACATGGAGTATCAACACCTTTAAATAATATTGCCAAAAACTTTCATAAGAAATCATAAATCGAGCCTCCGGCCAATAAACCCTTCGACAATACAACACGAACTAATAAATAAGTCTTCTCATTATCGAATTTTCGCTCTGATACCAAAATGATATGAACTGGGCTAAAAACAGATAAAGTCGGTCGTTGGGGTAGGTCCAATCCTATCGAAGGAATGAAAATGGTGTGGATTTAGTGAGGATTTTAGCAAATCCGTGAGCCATCTAACCGAATATGACATATCAGCTAAATTCTATACTGCCTAAGACTCACCAGATGTGATACAACGGTCTAAGTAATAAGGTTATCTGCCATAATACTTGCTAAAGAGATTGACAAAGCTAGTAAAAGAGAACTTTCCAAAAGAAAAGACTCAAAGAATTTTTCATTAAATGTGTCAATCTCTCTAAAACCCTATATACATAAGCTATTTATATATAGTGGTAAACTTATAAATAAAATAACTAAAAAGATACCCTAATGGCATTCTTGTAAATATAAAAAAAACATAAGGGTAATTTAAGAATAATACAAAAAATAAAAAGTCCAAATAACACAAATAAAAGTAAATAATCAAATAAAATATCCAGGTGAAGAATAAATGAGCTCAACTTTGGCATTTAGGTCTAGCCGGCACCCCAAATCCTATTAAAAAGCATGTACGAAGGAAGGCATCCTACTTTGCCTTTACGAAGGAAGGCATCCTACTTTGCCTTTCTAACTCATCTAACTTAGCCTTCAACTTTTTGTGTTTAGGCATCCATCTTGGTGTTTTTCACCAAGAGCATCTCAAAGTCTTCTCAAGCTACTCTAGTTGACGTAAGTCAATAGGGGGTTAGTCATCAACTGGGATTGCAACCCTCAACATGATAAGCTAAATGAGAAAGGTTCGTTAGGAAAAGTAAGGTAAGATGGTAAGGAATGGAATTGCAACCCTCGACATGATAAGCTAAATGAGAAAGGTTTGTTAGGAAAAGTAGGGTAAGATGGTAAGGAATTCAAAGAAAAGTGTGAGCTAGTTTCCCATAGATGGTGCAAAACGTTGTCAACAAAATTTGGCCGATATAATGTATTGTGATTGGATCTTTCGTAAGTATGTTTACGAGCCTATAAAAGAAAGCACAGTAAGGGGCACTAAAACGTTGTCCAACGTGGCCACTACAATATTTAAGTCAGCAGAAGTTTGTAAGAAAGAAAGCAAGGAAGCTAGAGAGTATAGTGTATTCAGAGTACGCAAGAGAGTCAAGATGTGTTACCATTGAAGTGTCTGAGCTATTTATAGATAAGGACAAATGCAAATCTAGGAGCATGCATTACATGTTAACACATCCATTAAGTCTAGTAAGTGGGGTTATGTTAATTGTCTTGTTATGAGAATATAGGAGCCTTATTGTTGACCGAGTCTTAAAGCGTTATTCATTTAGCTTGTTACCGTTACAATTATCCTACCCTAAAGCTAAAGACTAAATGGTAACTATCATTGTCAAGCAGCTCTTTAGGTAGGTCGATCATGAAGTAAGATACGTCAGTCAATGTGGAAACATATCGATTATGAGCTTAAACAAGTTGGGCTAAGGTCTAAAGAGGTTGGTATAGGTCTAAGTTACCTATGCCCAAAATCTCTTATCTACATTCTCTTTGTTGGTTAGGTTGTATTATTTTTCTTTTGTTCAGAAAAAATAAATATCACCTCATTCATACATATAGTATGAAACCCATTAAATTATGATTTAAAGTCAATGGAACATATCCAAAACTTTAACTTCAGTATTGACAATATGAAAACTTTTTGCGACTAGACTTCAAAATAATGCTTAGATTCTAATTAGTTATACATATGTTCAAATTCATTGAAAAAATGAAAAACTAAGAAGGTCTAATAAGTAACTTGTTATTTTTAAATTATTTTATTTAGAGACAAAATAGTAAAATAGAGTTTCAAGTACTTTTTAACATTTTTAGTAGTCTTTCAAATTCTTCATCTTCCTTGCACTTGAGCACACCCTTGTTCGCTAGGTCATGCACCTTGGGGTCTAATTACTTTTATAAACCCCAATTCTTTAATAATAGTGAAACGAGGCTTTAAGGCTCTTGCAACTGAATTTTTAAATTTTAATTTAATACCAAATGTGTAAATATTAAAACTTAACCATTGACTTTTTTTTTTTTTAATTTCAATAGGAGAAGGAAAATTCATATTCGGACTATAACTTTAAAAAAATAATATTTGTATAACTAAACTATAAAAATCCTAATCATACTATTGATTTATAAACGCATTATACAATACTAACGTGGCTTTCTTTTATATGTTTCCACATACCACTAAAATTACTGTTTAATATGTTCCTTTATTATAGGCTCTACTTTTGTTTTATTTCTTAATCTAAGAATCCGCCCATTTATCTTTTTTCATTATTTTTGTATGTCCAATTTTTACAATTATTTCTTGTTTAAAATAAGAAGATGTTTGTTTGTTTACCTGGTTCTCTCTTTTTTTGCACTTCTACGCCCTCCTATGGGAATTTTACACGTCTCATTCTTATATTTCACTTTATCGGTCCACCATTCCGTTTTATTTAGAATGTAAGTAAAAGATAAGATAAATTACTGAATCAGTACCAATGGAAAATGGGGGTGCTAGGTACCTTAAAATACGCTAAATCCTGGAGCAAATGTTAACACCATGAACGGGCCGTTTTATGCCATAAAAGCCCAATTACACTTGAGAAATGCTGGCGTTCAATTAACCACTGATTTTATCTCTCCTCTCTCTCATTCTCCCGCCCCGGTGAACCACCACATGTCAACTCTAAAAGAGATCCCAACCCGCCGTCCGGTGGCGGCTACGATCCGTCTCACCGTACCCGCCGGCGGCGCACGTCCGGCTCCTCCCGTGGGCCCGGCACTGGGTCAATACCGTCTAAACCTAATGGCATTTTGCAAGGACTTCAACGCGCGAACACAAAAGTACAAACCCGACACTCCAATGTCGGTCATGATAACGGCATTCAAGGACAACACGTTCGAGTTCACCGTGAAGTCGCCGAAGGTCACGTGGTACTTGAAGAAAGCAGCCGGAATCGAGAACGGAAGTGGACGGCCAGGTCACGTGACTGCTTCGACGGTGAGCTTGAAGCACGTGTATGAGATAGCAAAGATCAAGAAATGGGATCCGTATTGTCAGTATATGAGCTTAGAGAGTAATTGTAAGTCGATTATTGGTACGGCAAATAGTATGGGGATTAAGGTTGTCAAGTATTTTGACTGAATGATGAAATTAGGGCTTTTTATGCTTTTAGGGTTTTTTGGGGGGTTAGCAATAATCTGTGCTGTTGATTAGTGTGGCATTGTGTGCAATGATCATGTTAACATTGTATTTTATTTTGGATCAATTATCTAAAGGGTCCCATTACGTTGTTAAGGGAAAAGTGCAAGCTTGCGAGAAAAGCCGGTGTGAAGAAAACAAAGTGAAAAGTCATCTTCCCGGTTACATGTTAATTTTTACTTGTATAAATAGACGTTGGCATTGTATATATGACCAACTAATGCGTATGACATGGAAATGTTGTATATCTATAGTTTTAATAAGTAATGATTACATCCTCGTTTAGATTACGAGGTTTAATCCCACTAGGTTAGGTTGGCTATATGGATCCACTTTAGCCAGTGTGCTATATCTCAATTGATCATTTCTCTTATGGGGACAAATACTGTAGAGAAGCTTGTATCTTTGCCATGGTTGTGTTGGTTGGTTCCTTAAACTAAGTTGTTCCATGTCAATACTTCAGTTCATGTCCTGTTATATCAGATTCCCTCATCGTTGGGTCCATTTATATTCCACCCTAGCATCCTTCCTAATATTAGTATTGTTTTTGCTCAAGTTTTTACCTATTGTCTATTGATATTGTGCTTTTGAGTGTAGTGCTAGTTTTGTGATTCACTTAGACAAGTTATGCTGATAGTTATCTGATTTGGAGGCATTTTGTAGTCCATCTTTATGTTGAAAGTCCGAGATTGAGTCATTGTAACATTGTCAAACCCTACTGCCTCTTGTTGGAGAGTTCAAGTTGTTTTGGTTTGACGATATCTATTGCCATTTTGTAGAGGTGCTCATTTCTCACGCTGGACTCTAGTTGTTCTTTATATTCAAGATTCAAGAATTAAGAAATGGTGTGCCTTTGAAACTATATAGTAACCTAAAGCAACGTAATAAACCGCTGGACATTGGTCCAAAGCATAGATAGGGAGAACCGAAGTTTGTGTCTTACAGTGTGCTTCTATCTACAACATAAACTAGATTTCCATTTAAGTCTTGTATTGGAACCATTTGCAGTTCCTTGTGGATTTTTATGGGGGTGTGATTGAGTCTAGTAAAATGAAACAACACCAAGCTCAAGTTTTCAAATATTGAGCCCAATTGGGATGAATATGATGAGCTTATGTTACACTCAATAAGGTTCCTTATTCCCTTTTTATTTTTTAGTCATCCCTTAATAAATGTATAATTGCCTAAATTAGACTTGTGAACTTAAGCGACATGTATAGAAGTATATGGTTATAAGATGACTAAAGCATTGTTGCAGATTGATGATGTGGATAACTAAAGCTGACATAGCATAGCTAGCTCACATCTTAGTTATTTCCATGTGTCTTAAGTAGATTGGATAGTAAAGTAGAGTCAATTAGTATATATTCATTCTGTTGGACTATTTTGTAACTGTGATCATTTTTCTTCCCTAACTACTAGAATTGCAAAGTGTTTTTAATATAGATATAGTGTTCGTAGTTTCCTTACAAAGTAGCAAGAATATTGCATAATTCCACATGGTATCAAGCCTACAAGGTACTGTTATTTCTATCCAGATCTGATAATCCAAATATGACAATAGGATCAATTTTTTTTTAGTGGAAACAATTTTTAGGTTGGAGCAGATTAATAAAATTAGGTTTAGGTGCCAAATTTAAAGTTGAATTTATTGATGGATCTGTTTCTCGACTACTTAAATGCTCACCAAATCTAGTTAGATGATTGCGTTGTGATCATATGGTTAGGTATTGGATAATCAACTCCATGATCAGTGAAATTGCACAAGCTTTCTCTATACATAATTAGCTTTCTCTATGTGCAATTAGTACACAATTATGGAAAGAAGTCATGGAGCAGTATGGAGTGCCCAATGGTCCCTTGATTTTTTAAAGCATGAGATTAATAATTTAAGACAAAATAATAATTTTATTGAAATGTATTATAGTAAATTAAAGAAATGTTGGGATGAACTAGCTCAATTGCATGTATATCCGGTTTGTACTTGTGGACGAATGAATTTGTGTACTTATGATGTACTTGAACGTGTGGTTCAGTTTGATTATCAATGCAAGTTGATGCAATTCTTAACCAATTTAAATGAAGTGTTTGATGGTGTTAGAAATCAAATTTTATCAATAGATCCTATGTCGAGTGTAGATAAGGCCTTTTACTTGGTACAACAAGTTAAAAAACAAAAGCAAGTTTTAGGTTTTGCTTTTAGTACAAAAGTTGAAGGAGCAACTTTTAGTACAAAAGAAAGAGGCTCTGTAGTTGATAGGCAAAAGAATATGACCAAAGTAATGTGTGTACATTACAAAGGTGAAGGATACACAGTTGAATCTTGTTTTCAGATCATGGGTTATCCTGAATGGTTCAAAGGAAAGCAAATTATTAAAAGAAAGACAGCAGTAGCTAATCATGATACTATTACCAAGATAAATTCATTGTTTCACAATATGTATAAGGAGATGTTTAACATGCTGTGAACCAAAGGTTCTCAAGATGATGTAAGCTGTAATAATGGGAATTTTGCAAATATTTCTAATCCAATTCTTTGCTTTAATGCTCATAGTAGTAACTTGTACTCTTAGATATTAGATACCAGGGCAACAAATCATATGACAACATTCCTTCATTTACTGCACAACTTTAAAAACCTTACAAGTCCAATAAAAGTCTACTTGCTTGATGGTTGAAATTTTCTTGTTATCTTAACTAGATCAATACACATCAGACCACAACTTATGTTACACAATATCTTTTTTATTCCTGAATTCACATATAACCTAATTTCCATTCATAACCTTATCCAAAATGAGTAATTAGTGGCTGTGTTTAATGTAAATGAATGTGTTCTACAGGATTAGAAGTGTGAAAGAAGAATAGCGATAGCTAGAGCTAGAGGTATGTAAATGAATTAAACAGGCCAACCCGACCTGAACTACTTTGACCCATAGATTAAACAGGTTGGGTTCATTTGGCCTGCTTTTAAATGGGCCAAAAAATATTGACCTTAATCCATTTAAAAAGTGAGTTAAATGAGCTGATTGATGGACCAAAGGTATAAATATATTAAATGAACCAATCCAAACTTGCCTACTTTAGCCCGCGGGTTAAATAGATCAGGCTCATTTAGCTTACTTTTAAACGGGCCAAAAAACATTGACGTAAACTTATTTAAAAAGCGGGTTAAATAGGTCAACCCGCAAACCAAAGCCTGCTTGCACAGCTCTAGCTAAAGCAGTGAATGGGTTATACATTCTTAATGCAGCATGTTCCCAAGCAACAGTTTTATCTTATCAATATAATCTTCCTTTGTGTACTTCTATTTGTCATTCTAATAGCAATAAGCTCTTATACTTGTTGCATGCCCAATTGGGACATCATCTCTAAACTTCAAGATTTGAATCTATGTACAAATGAGAATTTCAATCATTTCCATTGCAAGGTATGTCAAGAAGCCAAGTTTCATAAGCTTCCTTTTCTAAGAAGTAAGCATTCTTCTATATTTCCTTTTGAGTTTATTCATGTCCAAGAGCACAACATGTACTTACTATAGTGGATGATTTCATTAAGTGTACTTGGACATTTCTTATAAATCATAAAAGTCAAACATTTACATTGCTATCTACCTTTCTATCCTACATATGCAACCATTTTTCTTGTGTTCCTAAGTTCATAAGGACTAATAATGGTCCTGAGTTCATATATTCGTCTTATTAGTCTCTTTTCCATAAAATAGGAATAATACATCAAAGGACTATTGTGTATACACCACAACAAAATAGGCAAGTTGAGAGAAAGTATAGACACTTGTTGGATACTTCACGTACCTTGAGATTACATGCTTCATTACCAAAGAAGTTCTAGGGGAAATGTCTTTTGACTGTAACCTACTTGATTAATAAGTTGTTTATGGAAAGCCTACAATGGAAAAGTCCTCGTAAGTTATTATCTAGTGAGAAGCCATCATATGAGAACTTGAAGGTGTTAGGTTGTCTATGTTATATTGCAAAACATCCACGCCCACTAGATAAATTTGATTCTAGATGGCTTAAATATGTGTTTTTAAGTTACCCTCATGGGCAAAAAGGATATAAAGTCTATACACTCGTTAGTAAACAAGTTTTGGTATCTTGTGATGTTGTATTCTTTGAAAATATCTTCACTTTCAAGGACCCTATGTTCAGTTCCATTCCTAGTGCTTTAATTAACTATCAAGGGTCTTCTTTTCTTTCTATCTCGTTTGAGTCACATCCTTTTCATGCTCCATCCATCCATTCGCCTTTTCTTGATCCACAGATACAAACTTCTTTGCCTAATTCTAGTGGTCAATCTACTTTTTATTCTCCATGTAACACTAATTAGATTTCCAGTCTAATTTCGATTACATTAGGGCAACTTACTAGTAACAATAAAGAAGAAGGTGTTATATCATTAAGAAGATCTTCCCGGAGAGAGATAAGCTCCTAGATGGCTTAAGGATTTTGTTTACACACTACATGTTAATACTACTTCTCTTAATTGCTCATTTACCTAGAATCATCATTCTTCCATTCATTCTACTAAACATCCTTTATTTGATTCCATTACTTTTCCTACTATAATTTGTTGCCTCATTAGCAAATGTATTTCTTATCCAAGAACCCCGTAACTATTGTGAAGCATCAAAACATAAAGAATGGCAGGAAGCCATGCAAATGAAACTTAGTGCTTTAGAGAGTGATGAGACATGGGAGTTATGTGAGTTACCTCCTAGGAAAAAGACAATAGGATAAAAACGAGTGTTTAAAATCCAGTACAAACCGGATGGAAACATAAAGAGGTTCAAGGCTAGGCTTGTTGCTAAAGGATTTACTTAGATTGAAGGGGAAGACTATTGATGTCGGGTAAGTGCACTTATCAATTTTAATATAGTGGATGTGAGTCCGAGTCGATTCCTCAGAGACTTCGAGTACTAATATTAACTTTAGCTCTATTATCTAACCGGAAAATTGTGATGAGTTGACTAAATTAAAAATACCAAAATTAACAAACTAACCTAATTATGAGACTTGATTAAGCAATTTAGAAAGCAATAAAACTAAGAATGCAATAACGTATTTAGAAATTATTTTCCCTAGTGTTTAACATGTGACCGCTTAAAATATATTCAATTCAATTTCTATTATTCTTGACCGGAGAGATTCACAATTAAAGTTAATACATTTCTCAAGCATATTAACCCTAATCCTAAATTATTTACCAGAATCTCTTCACTTAGTAATATAACTTAGAATTGCATTAATGTATAATGAATTTCCACACAAACAATCAACTTTCCGGAAGAAACATGTATCTTATCTTTAAGTATAGATACATGTAATTCTCTCCAATTATGCCAAGATCTAATTACACATAATTTCTCAATCATCATGCATAATATCATAGATTGATACTTTAGAAATATCAATTAACAATTAAATAACATAATTGAATCAAGAAAAGATAGAAACTTCATTGAAAATTATCAATCAACCAAGAGTCACATGAAACCCTAGGTTCCATAATCCTAAATACACGAATTCTAAGCTATCATAATGAAACTAAAAACGAGTTCCAACAAAAGCATAAAATAAAACATGAAAAACCCCTTTTGTTGATGAAAAATCTCTCCAATCTTAAAGTTGGGTATTGCTTTCGCCTTTTTCTTCTCCTTTTCTTCAAGTCTCTTCACTTTTCAAGTGTCCAAATCTCCCTTTTGAAACCCTAATATATCCTTTTATAATATATTGTAAAGTTTCTGTTTTTGTCACCAAACACGGCCTAAGACACAGTTGTGTCCCCAAGTCGTGTAACTTTCTGACCTTAGCAAATTTTTCTGGATGGATACAGCTTGGGGACACGACCGTGTCCTAGACTGTGTAACTTCAAAACTTCATAACTCATTCATTTGAACTCCAAATTGAGTAAAACTTGATTCCTTTTCTTCGTTTTCAATCCAAGAACACGTTCAAACCTTGAAATCAAAATTTTACTCAATTAAGTATCAATTTCTTAAAAAAAAAACAAAAATGTAAGGGAAATACTATAAAATCACCATATGAAATATGTTTAGAATAAGAGTTATCAACTATCATCATACTTTTTCCCCTATAGCTAAGTTAAGGTCTATCCATTTTCTTTTACCAATTGCAACTAAAAATGGTTGGCCTTTACATCAAATTAATGTTAATAACGCGTTTTTACATGGTCATTTCGATGAAGATATATATATATATATATGATGCCTCCTAAAGGCTATACAAAGGCTTTGTCTAACCAAGTTTGTCCCTTGAAGCATTCTCTCTATGGCTTGAAACAAGCATCGAGATAATGGAATATTAAGTTGTCTACATTTCTAATTTCTCTTGGCTTTTCTCAATCGATTCATGATTACTCCTTGTTTACATATTTTAGTTCAAGTGGTTATGTTTTTATGTTACTTTACTTAACAATATGCTCATTACTAGATCTAATAGTACTTTTATTTCTAATCTTAAGAAAAATCTAGACACTCAGTTTACAATTAAGGATTTAAGTCATGCCAAATTCTTCCTTAGTTTGGAATTATGTCGCACAGCTCATGGTTTGTTAATGAATCAGAGAATGTTCATTCTTGATGTCTTGCAAGATGCAGTGTACATAGGAGCTAAAGCTACCAACACTCCCTTGCCTACTAAACTATAGATGTATAACAGTATAGGAGACTTACTTCCTAATCCTACTTTTCATAAATGTTTGGTAGGGAAGCTTTTGTATATAACCATGACGAGACCTGATGTTACTTTCCCTGTTCATTGCTTAAGCCAATTTCTTTCTCAACCTCATCTTCTTGTTCTATTTCACTTACTACGGTACCTAAAAGGAATGGCTAAGTTAGGACTTTTCTATTCTACTACTAAAGCTCTACATCTATGTGGCTTTTCTGATTCAGATTGGGGGGTCATCTTCTCTTGATCGTAAGTCTATTTCAAGCTATTGAGTCATGTTAGGAAATGCTTTAGTTTCTTATAAAGCCAAGAAACAACCTACAGTATCAACTTCCACTACTGAAGCTAAACACCATAGTCTTGCTACCGCTACCGCTACCAAAGAGTTATTATGGGTCTCTTACATACTTCATGATCTACATATTCATGTAGATCATCCAATTACTTTGGCTTATGATAATAAATCAATGCTTCTGATTACACATAACCTTCGTTTACATGGTCGAACAAAGCACAATGATATTAATGTACATTTTCTTCGAGATCACATTTCTTTTAACTTCTTGCTTCTTGTCTATATTACTTCTTGACAACAGGTTGCTAATATGCTCACTAAGCCATTGAGTGCTACTTGTCTACACAGTTTATGTATCAAGTTAGGATTTTAAGAAGCTCCAACTTGAGAAGGGGCTATAGAAGTCTATGGTTATAAGATGACTAAAGCAATGTTGCAAATTGATGACATGGATAACTGAAGCTGACATGACATAGCTAGCTCATGTCTTATTTATTTCCACTTGTCTTAAGTAGATTAGATAGTAGAGTAGAGTGATTAGTATAAATTCATTCTGTTGGACCATTTTGTAACTAACTCTGATCATTTTTCTTCCATAAATACTAGAATTGCAAAGTGTTGTTAATATAGATATGGTGTTCGTAGTATCTTTACAAAGTAGCAAGAATATTGCATAATTCTACAACATGAGTTTAGATTTAATCTTAGAAGCAAGCTTGATTATGGTCCTAAGAATATGGAATGAGCTTGACAAGATACTTGAGTTGCTTAAACTCAAACTCATTTTGGTTGTTAGTTTAGTCAAACTTGTTAAAGATCAATTGATTCTGTTGTCTCCTTCAAGCTTTAATAGTTGCTGGAATTCTTCATCAATATTATCTATTACTATCTCCTTCTCAGATAGTGCCAAGCTTAGCATAGAAGTAAAGCCATTAGTATTTTGAAAGTGGCTCAAGACTCGAGGTATTTGGGTTTGAATTGATGCATTTTGGTCAGATTTGACAATTCATGGTAAGACGGACTGTTTTGAATTAGTTATTGATCTTACCCAAAAGATTGTAATTTATAATATCCAATTCCGAGATCCAGTCGATTTTATCTAGTGATACCGGGTTGTAGAAGATCATCTCTTAAGAGTAGCTGCAGGAGCAACTTGGAAAGACAAGTTGGAGAAGGATGTGTACTTCATGTAAAGGTACTTTATCATCAAAGACAAGTTGGAGAAGGAGTACCGACGTGTATGCTTCATGTAAAGGCATTTTATCAACACAGACAAGTTGGAGAAGGAGTACCCATGTGTGTGCTTCATGTAAAGGCACTTTATCAACAAAGACAAGTTGGAGAAGGAGTACCATTGAATCTTCATGTAAATGATTGGCTCGATTGAAAATTTCGGAACTCTTCCTCGGCCCATCCATCATAACAAAATACAAGGGAACCCTGTAATCATAGCAAATGACTTTCTATACAATTTAGATAGGAATTGAATAAACTCTCTGCATTCAGTAAACCGAGAGCTCAGACATTTTTTTCTTTGTTTTTTTTTCCCCCTTCTTTTCTTTCTAACCAAACCACATAATCTAATATGACCTGTTACTCCTTTTTTCAACCTAAATCTCATCATTTAAAATTCATAAAGCTCATAATTTCCTAAGCTTCTCCCATGCAAGACTTGAATAAATTGCATAATAATTACAAGGGGGCTTGCATTGTTTTCTTAGATTTCTCACTCGTGAGTTGTCTCCGTTGGAACTAGTATGGAAGCATGACTTTAGAAGACAGTCAAGTTTTACTTGAATTTTGTCGTGTCTATGGGATCGAAATTATGCCCAAGTAATCTGAGACAAAAAGGAAACGTATTTCCGAAAATGAGATGTATCGAACTGGCAAGTCTGGTAACCCAATTGGTTTGGTATTTGTGATGTGTGCCAATTTTCGGTTTTAGAACATTGTAGCATGTGAATGCTTCTGTTTGTTAAGTGTTATGATCGCTTGTACTTTTCTTGTGTACTAGTTTTAATTTCCTTAAAACTTGCAACTCAACCATATGTGATAATGTGTGCCAATTGTAATTGCGTTAAGACTCGTCAATCTATACAGTACGGCCCTACTTTTTCACCCATGCATGTTAACTTAGTTTACGTAAAAACTATTGCTTAATTGAATTTTTACTTATTAAATTTTAGATATGAAAATTGAATATTTTAAATGTCATACATTTTATTTGTTAAATTTCAATGTGTTAAAACTCATATTAGCTCCATAGTTCAACTTGATTCGATCCTGGTTTAACTATAATTCAATTTTCGATTAAACTTGGTTCTTCCTTTAATCTTTGAGAGTTTAGTACATTGTTAGGATATTTATCAAAAAATAATATAAAAATAAGTATCAAAGAAAAATTAATACAAAATTATGATAATAAAGTCATATACTCCTCATTTTTTTACGCTGAAGTCACATAGGAGGCATGCGACTTCAATATGCATATAAGTCCTCCAAAATCATCGCCCCTTACCCCCTCCCCCGTCCCTTTATTTTTTCACTCATATAATCTATCTCAAAATTTGTTTTACATTGAAGTCGCATGAGGAGCATGGACTTCAATGCGCATATAAGTCCCTTAAAATTATCACCACCCCCTCCTTCATTTTTTCACTCACACAATCTGTCTCAAAAATTTTCTAAGCACAAGTTTCTCTATTTCACTAACATATTACTGTCTAAATATTGACATATGTACAAAAATTGATTAGTTTTATTTAACTCATCTTTTTAATTAATTATTTTTTTCTGTTATTGTGTAATTAGTTTTTGTTATGAAGTTTTAGTATTTATAGTGATTTATATTTCGTAGAAAAATGTAGATTTACTTTATATAAATTGCATCAATGTTGTTATAGTAGTTTACAAAGATCGTATTTAGTTATTAACTATAGTAGTAGCAATATTAGTTACTTAATGTGAGTAATATAGTTAATTAAGGACCTTTTGAAGATGAAAGTTTTGTAATAATGTTATATTGGTCAAAAATGTCAATTTTAGTGACTAGAATGTGATTACTATATGGAGTTTTCGCTAACTTGGTGATCACTCATGTAATAATTAAGGGTAAAATAATGGATTATGTGAAAATTATTATTCACACACATGGAAATATTATGAGGGGTAACCTAAGAATGCAGTATGATAGGGAGCCAATGAAAAAGCTAAAAATGAATAAGGGGTCAAATTGTGCTTATTTTTTAATAAAATATGCAATAGCATTGGGATTAGTACTACTAGGGTAGAAATTGTTCATAGGCATCCAACATATTACGAAGGTAGTGTCTACTACGAGTTAATGCCCATCAAGGATGACGGTAATGTTGAAAACTTTATTGAGATGGCTGAATCATTAGATGAACGAGATATTCAGCAATTTATATTCAATTGGGCGGGCAGAGTAGTGTAAACCCTAGTAATAACCCCACAAACATTACATCACAGCACGTATACTCATTTGAAACTAATTTTCCCATAGCCGATGATAATCACCTTCATATTACAGCGCAAGATATGGTTTAGGATGATGCTATCAACGTTAATGTGAATGAGGAAGCACTTGATGCAAAATATGGAGAAATCTGGTAAGAAATTCCGAGTTACGATCCTTATATGGAAAGAATTGTTATGGGTCTCAATGGTAGTGACGATGAAAATGATGATGATGACAGTAAAGAGGATGGTGATGAAGATAGAGAGGAAGGCAAAGTCGACTATGATGAGGAAGGCGATGAAGCTGGGGATAAGGTGACTTTTGATATCTTAAGAAGCGATGTCTCTATAGCCAATCCATTTGCGCCTTTGCTAACCTTTGTTCAAACTCTTGTGACACAACACAACCGGCTTGCTATAAAAGATCCAATCCCCTTCCTGAATATGTGTAGTGACAGTAGATATGTTACATTTGAAGATGATAAGAACCGGCAATGTAGCAACATAGTTGACAATGACAAGTTAAGCATTAACATGAGATTTGGCACTAAGAAAGAGCTACAAGATACTGTGAAGAATTACAACATAAAGCGATACTACAACTTTCGAGTACATGAATCGAACCCAACGTTATGGCACATTCACTATATGAAAAGTGCAAAGATATGCAAGTGGAGGCTAAGAGCGTGTAAAAAGCAAGTGTATGGCATGTTTATGATAATAATTATTGAGAGACCTCACACATGTGTTAACCCAACAATAAGACAAGATCATCCCCAAATAGTTAGTAATTTAATGGCCAAACGATTCATTGGAAATGTTAGCATGAACCCTAATGTTACTATTGCAGACTTGACTCAAAATATTCAGATCGAGTTTGGATACATGGTGACGAGAAGGTGAGTGTTCGAGGGGAAGAAAAAAACAATAGAGATAATGTACGGTAATTGGGAGAAATCATACAATGATCTTCCAAAACTTCTAAACGCCATTAAAATAACAAACCTAGGATAAAAGGTCAAGTAAGGGTAGAAAGATATAGCAAAGCTAGGTGTATCGAGGATGAAGTAGATGTTTTGGACATTCAGACCTTTTGTACATGCATTTAGATAATATCGTCCCATCGTTTGCATTAATGGTACCTTTTTGTGTGGCAAGTACGACCATAAGTTGCTTGTTGCATGCACAATGGATGAAAATAACAACATCATACCATTGGCTTTCGCACTCATTAACATAGAATCCGAGAAGACGTGGTCTTGGTTACTTCAACATTTGAAGAAGTATATAGTTGGCAGACAGGAAGATACAATATGCTTAATCTCAAACAGGCATATTAGTATTAAGAAGGCTTTTAACAATGTGAATAATGGTTGGCAACCACCATTTATGGTATGGAAATACGACATAAGACACATAGCTAGTAATTTCAACCGCAAACATAAAAACCAAGCATGTAAGAATTTGGCAACCGCAACAAGCATGCAGGCACAGCAACGAAAATTTTCTGGTTTGATGGAGGAGATGTTGATAGTAAATGAGAACGCTCTATGTTGGTTTGCAAAACTTGACATCAACATATGGGCATTGTATGCAGACGGTAATTATAAGTTCAAATACATGACATCCAACATTATTGAGAGCTATAATGCAATTCTTAAAGGTTTTCATGGCTTACCAATTGTAACTTTAGTATAAAGGATATTCTATAACACTGTTGCATTGTAGGAGAAGAAGAACAAAGAAATTTCAGAGGCCATGTCGGGAGGTAGGGTGTATACTACATACGCACAACGGCTGATAGAGAAATGGCATAGGCAAGCAAGTTCACACAAGGTTACAAATTACAGTAGGCACAATGGACTGTTTGAGGTAAGAACTGGTAGCCTAAGAGAGCCAAATGGAGTGATAAAAGGTAGTGTTAAAGTTCACACTGTAGACATGGATAATCAATATTGCACATGTCAAAAATGGCAAATATATAAAATTCCTTACTCTTATGCTTTCACAGCTACAACAAAGCTAAGGATAAACGCCCTAAACCGTATTGGTCAATGGTACTAGTGGACAAACAAACTTGATGTATACTAAACACATTTTTTCCTACTAGGTGGCAATATTAATTGGCCAACAGTGAAATTTTCCAAGCTTAAGCCATGGTTTAAGTTAAAGAGAGACAAAGTGAAGCTTGGGAAAAAACGTTACCACATGGAGATGGATATATGCGAAGCGCCTGATAGGAATAGATGTAGTTACTGTAAAAGGGAAGGACATAACAAGCGTAGATATCCAGATCTGAATAGACTGGTAATTCATATTATTATTTTTTGTATATGCAAACACATAAATTTACCGTTAGTTTGTAATATTTATCCATTTTATATTACTTACATCGTCACTAATGAATGTCAAACACCGTTGAACTTAAGGTTCATTTGATGAAAACAAAACAAAGAGTGTATATCTAAACATGTTGTTTTTGAAGAGAACAAAAACAAGTGGATGATTAAATTAAGTATTATTTGATTATTTTGAGATAATTAAATAAGTTCAAATTAGCTTGCTTAATGAATAAATATATCAACTATCTCTACAAGAAATTTAACCTTTTGATATGGTAATCAAATGATCTTGAAGTTATATTACAAAGAGTATTCGTTTGTTGTATATTAAAAGAATTTTCAAGTAATATTTGGCCTACCAAGTTGACAGTTCAAGGAAGAACTAGGCTAATGGTATAAAGCCTTGAAAAACACAAAGAAAAGCTCATTGACCTGGAAGAACCAGCTTACTGATTCACTTGCCAGTAGAGTAATTTTTACCTATTTACCGGTAGTTCAAAGTACCAGTATAAGTCAGATTCAACTAGCCGTTGGAGCATTGAATGCATTGTAACGGGAAGAAATGAATGAGATAATATAAATGCTCAACAACCCGACCAAGAACAATAGAGAACTGATCTTTTGTTGCAATATTTCAACATTCTCTTTTATTCTTGTTGTCTATAATTCTCATTATCTCTTATACCATAAATTGTTAATATTTAGAGAGATTTGAAGTGTAGTGCTTGTAAGCTATTAGTTGTAAGTATTGAGAGTTAAAAGTAATACACCAATAATTCTTGAGATTGAGTTTTTGTATTAAGAGTTGAGATTGTGATTTGTGTTAAGAGTTGTAAGTATGAAACTTATGTAATCAAGTTTGTATTTGTGTAGCTCTTGGAGCTTGGATTAAGAAATCAATAAAGTGGTGTAAAGTCCTCGGTTAAAGGCATTGTGTGTTTGTGGAGACTAGAGGGCAGTCCGAACTCCACGTTATATGCGAGCTTGATCTTCTTTTTCCTTATCTCTTTTAATTTCCACACTTATTATTGTTTTATTATTGCTTTATTTTGATTACTCTTATTATTGCATTTAGTTGTTTATATCAGAAAAGAATTACAATTTTTCCTTGAACTCAATTCACACCTCCCCCTCCCCCCCC